>JASUTR010000243.1:0-453201 GCA_035048495.1 Euptelea pleiosperma
CCTAATCTTGTTCCAACACTTCAAATGTGTTGAAACAATAGTAATGGAAGATATGAGTCCGATTACGATCCGGTTGCGAAAAAGTCACAAGTTATAGGCTTCGGAATGTAACTCACAAACTGAGCCCAATTTGTGACGTTGACGCACGGATGGAGCTAATTTTTTCGACTCTACCGAATCTTGTTCCAACACTTGAAATGTTTTCAAACAATAGTAATGGAAGAGTTTGAGTAAAATTATGAGGTCCGGTTGCGACAAAGTCACAATTTATAGGCTTCGAATGTAACACACAAACTGAGTCCATTTTGAGACGTTGACGCACGGATGGACCTAACTTGTTTCGACTGTCACGAATCTTGTTCCAACACTTCAAATGTGTTGAAACAATAGTAATGGAAGAGTTTGAGTCTAATTACGAGGTCCGGTTGCGAAAAAGTCACAAGTTATAGGCTTCGGAATGTAACACACAAACTGAGTCCAATTTGAGACGTTGACGCACGAATAGAGCTAACATGTTTCGACTGTCCCGAATCTTGTTCCAACATTCAAATGTGTTGAAACAATAGTAATGGAAGAGTTTGAGTCCAATTATGAGGTCCGGTTGCGAAAAAGTCACAAGTTATAGGCTTCGAATGTAACACACAAACTGAGTCCAATTATTCACATTGACGCACGGATGGAGCTAACTTGCTTCAACTGCCCCGAATCTTGTTCCAACACTTCAAATATGTTGAAACAATAGTAATGGAAGAATTCGAGTCTAATTACGATGTCCGGTTGCGAAAAAGTCACAAGTTATAGGCTTCAGAATGTAACACACAAACTGAGTCCAATTAAAGAAATTGACGCCCGGATGGAGCTAACTTGTTTCGACTGCCCCGAATCTTCTTCCAACACTTCAAATGTGTTGAAACAATAGTAATGGAAGAGTTTGAGTCCAATTACGAGGTCCGGTTGCGAAAAAGTCACAAGTTATAAGCTTCTGAATGTAACACACAAACTGAGTCCAATTTGAGACGTTGACGCACGGATGGAGCTAACTTGTTTCGACTGTCCCGAATCTTGTTCCAACACTTTAAATGTGTTGAAACAATAGTAATCGAAGACTTTGTATCCAATTACGAGGTCCGATTGCGAAAAAGTTACAAGTTATAGGCTTCTGAATGTAACACACAAACTTAGTCCAATTAATGACATTGACGCACGGATGGAGCCAACTTGTTTCGACTGCTCCTAATCTTGTTCCAACACTTCAAATGTGTTGAAACAATAGTAATAGAAGAGTATGATCCAATTACGAGGTCCGGTTGCGAAAAAGTCACAACTTATAGGCTTCTGAATGTAACACACAAACTGAGTCCAATTTGAGACGTTGACGCACGGATGGAGCTAACATGTTTCGACTGTCCCGAATCTTGTTTCAACACTTCAAATGTGTTGAAACAGTAGTAATGGAATAGTTTGAGTCCAATTATGAGGTCCGGTTGTGAAAAAGTCACAAGTTATAGGCTTCGGAATGTAACATACAAACTGAGTCCAATTAAACACATTGACGCACGGATGGAGCTAACTTGCTTCGACTGCCCCGAATCTTGTTCCAACACTTCAAATATGTTGAAACAATAGTAATGGAAGAATTCGAGTCTAATTACGATGTCCGGTTGCGAAAAAGTCACAAGTTATAGGCTTCAAATGTAACACACAAACTGAGTCCAATTAAAGAAATTGACGCCGGATGGAGCTAACTTGTTTCGACTGCCCCGAATCTTCTTCCAACACTTCAAATGTGTTGAAACAATAGTAATGGAAGAGTTTTGAGTCCAATTACGAGGTCCGGTTGCGAAAAAGTCACAAGTTATAAGCTTCTGAATGTAACACACAAACTGAGTCCAATTTGAGACGTTGACGCACGGATGGAGCTAACTTGTTTCGACTGTCCCGAATCTTGTTCCAACACTTTAAATGGTTGAAACAATAGTAATCGAAGACTTTGTATCCAATTACGAGGTCCGATTGCGAAAAAGTTACAAGTTATAGGCTTCTGAATGTAACACAACAAACTTAGTCCAATTAATGACATTGACGCACGGATGGAGCCAACTTGTTTCGACTGCTCCTAATCTTGTTCCAACACTTCAAATGTGTTGAAACAATAGTAATGGAAGAGTATGAGTCCAATTACGAGGTCCGGTTGCGAAAAAGTCACAACTTATAGGCTTCTGAATGTAACACACAAACTGAGTCCAATTTGAGACGTTGACGCACGGATGGAGCTAACATGTTTCGACTGTCCCGAATCTTGTTTCAACACTTCAAATGTGTTGAAACAGTAGTAATGGAAGAGTTTGAGTCCAATTATGAGGTCCGGTTGTGAAAAAGTCACAAGTTATAGGCTTCGGAATGTAACATACAAACTGAGTCCAATTAAACACATTGACGCACGGATGGAGCTAACTTGCTTCGACTGCCCCGAATCTTGTTCCAACACTTCAAATATGTTGAAACAATAGTAATGGAAGAATTCGAGTCTAATTACGATGTCCGGTTGCGAAAAAGTCACAAGTTATAGGCTTCAGAATGTAACACACAAACTGAGTCCAATTAAAGAAATTGACGCCCGGATGGAGCTAACTTGTTTCGACTGCCCCGAATCTTGTTCCAACACTTCAAATGTGTTGAAACAATAGTAATGGAAGAGTTTGAGTCCAATTACGAGGTCCGGTTGCGAAAAAGTCACAAGTTATAAGCTTCTGAATGTAACACACAAACTGATTCCAATTTGAGACGTTGACGCACGGATGGAGCTAACTTGTTTCGACTGTCCCGAATCTTGTTCCAACACTTTAAATGTGTTGAAACAATAGTAATCGAAGATTTGTATCCAATTACGAGGTCCGATTGCGAAAAAGTTACAAGTTATAGGCTTCTGAATGTAACACACAAACTTAGTCCAATTAATGACATTGACGCACGGATGGAGCCAACTTGTTTCGACTGCTCGTAATCTTGTTCCAACACTTCAAATGTGTTGAAACAATAGTAATGGAAGAGTATGAGTCCAATTACGAGGTCCGGTTGCGAAAAAGTCACAACTTATAGGCTTCTGAATGTAACACACAAACTGAGTCCAATTTGAGACGTTGACGCACGGATGGAGCTAACATGTTTCGACTGTCCCGAATCTTGTTTCAACACTTCAAATGTGTTGAAACAATAGTAATGGAAGAGTTTGAGTCCAATTATGAGGTCCGGTTGCGAAAAAGTCACAAGTTATAGGCTTCGGAATGTAACACACAAACTGAGTCCAATTTGAGACATTGACGCACGGATGGAGCTAACTTGTTTCGACTGTCGCGAATCTTGTTCCAACACTTTAAATGTGTTGAAACAATAGTAATGGAAGAGTTTGAGTCCAATTACGAGGTCCGGTTGCGAAAAAGTCACAAGTTATAGGCTTCGGAATGTAACACACAAACTGAGTCCAATTTGAGACGTTGACGCACGGATGGAGCTAACTAGTTTCGACTGTCCCGAATCTTGTTCCAACACTTTAAATGTGTTGAAACAATAGTAATGGAAGAGTTTGAGTCCAATTACGAGGTCCGGTTGCGAAAAAGTCACAAGTTATAGGCTTCTGAATGTAACACACAAACTGAGGTCCAATTTGAGACGTTGACGCACGGATGGAGCTAACTTGTTTCGACTGTCCCGAATCTTGTTCCAACACTTTAAATGTGTTGAAACAATAGTAATAGAAGAGTTTGTGTCCACATACGAGGTCCGATTGCGAAAAAGTGACAAGTTATAGGCTTCTGAATGTAACACACAAACTTAGTCCAATTAATGACATTGACGCACGGATGGAGCCAACTTGTTTCGACTGCTCCTAATCTTGTTCCAACACTTTAAATGTGTTGAAACAATAGTAATGGAAGAGTATGAGTCCAATTACGAGGTCCGGTTGCGAAAAAGTCACAACTTGTTGGCTTCTGAATGTAACACACAAACTGAGTCCAATTTGAGACGTTGACGCACGGATGGAGCTAACTTGTTTCGACTGTCCCGAATCTTGTTCCAACACTTTAAATGTGTTGAAACAATAGTAATAGAAGAGTTTGTGTCCACATACGAGGTCCGATTGCGAAAAAGTGACAAGTTATAGGCTTCTGAATGTAACACACAAACTTAGTCCAATTAATGACATTGACGCACGGATGGAGCCAACTTGTTTCGACTGCTCCTAATCTTGTTCCAACACTTTAAATGTGTTGAAACAATAGTAATGGAAGAGTATGAGTCCAATTACGAGGTCCGGTTGCGAAAAAGTCACAACTTGTTGGCTTCTGAATGTAACACACAAACTGAGTCCAATTTGAGACGTTGACGCACGGATGGAGCTAACTTGTTTCGACTGTCCCGAATCTTGTTTCAACACTTCAAATGTGTTGAAACAATAGTAATGGAAGAGTTTGAGTCCAATTATGAGGTCCGGTTGCGAAAAAGTCACAAGTTATAGGCTTCGGAATGTAACACACAAACTGAGTCCAATTAAACACATTGACGCACGGATGGAGCTAACTTGCTTCGACTGCCCCGAATCTTGTTCCAACACTTCAAATATGTTGAAACAATAGTAATGGAAGAATTCGAGTCTAATTACGATGTCCGGTTGCGAAAAAGTCACAAGTTATAGGCTTCAGAATGTAACACACAAACTGAGTCCAATTAAAGAAATTGACGCCCGGATGGAGCTAACTTGTTTCGACTGCCCCGAATCTTGTTCCAACACTTCAAATGTGTTGAAGCAATAGTAATGGAAGAGTTTGAGTCCAATTACGAGGTCCGGTTGCGAAAAAGTCACAAGTTATAGGCTTCAGAATGTAACACACAAACTGAGTCCAATTTGAGACGTTGACGCACGAATAGAGCTAACATGTTTCGACTGTCCCGAATCTTGTTCCAACATTCAAATGTGTTGAAACAATAGTAATGGAAGAGTTTGAGTCCAATTATGAGGTCCGGTTGCGAAAAAGTCACAAGTTATAGGCTTCTGAATGTAACACACAAACTGAGTCCAATTTGAGACGTTGACGCACGGATGGAGCTAACTTGTTCGACTGTCCCGAATCTTGTTCCAACACTTTAAATGTGTTGAAACAATAGTAATGGAAGAGTTTGAGTCCAATTACGAGGTCCGGTTGCGAAAAAGTCACAAGTTATAGGCTTCGGAATGTAACACACAAACTGAGTCCAATTTGAGACGTTGACGCACGAATAGAGCTAACATGTTTCGACTGTCCCGAATCTTGTTCCAACATTCAAATGTGTTGAAACAATAGTAATGGAAGAGTTTGAGTCCAATTATGAGGTCCGGTTGCGAAAAAGTCACAAGTTATAGGCTTCGGAATGTAACACACAAACTGAGTCCAATTATTCACATTGACGCACGGATGGAGCTAACTTGCTTCAACTGCCCCGAATCTTGTTCCAACACTTCAAATATGTTGAAACAATAGTAATGGAAGAATTCGAGTCTAATTACGATGTCCGGTTGCGAAAAAGTCACAAGTTATAGGCTTCAGAATGTAACACACAAAATGAGTCCAATTAAAGAAATTGACGCCCGGATGGAGCTAACTTGTTTCGACTGCCCCCGAATCTTGTTCCAACACTTCAAATGTGTTGAAACAATAGTAATGGAAGAGTTTGAGTCCAATTACGAGGTCCGGTTGCGAAAAAGTCACAAGTTATAAGCTTCTGAATGTAACACACAAACTGATTCCAATTTGAGACGTTGACGCACGGATGGAGCTAACTTGTTTCGACTGTCCCGAATCTTGTTCCAACACTTTAAATGTGTTGAAACAATAGTAATCGAAGAGTTTGTATCCAATTACGAGGTCCGATTGCGAAAAAGTTACAAGTTATAGGCTTCTGAATGTAACACACAAACTTAGTCCAATTAATGACATTGACGCACGGATGGAGCCAACTTGTTTCGACTGCTCCTAATCTTGTTCCAACACTTCAAATGTGTTGAAACAATAGTAATGGAAGAGTATGAGTCCAATTACGAGGTCCGGTTGCGAAAAAGTCACAACTTATAGGCTTCTGAATGTAACACACAAACTGAGTCCAATTTGAGACGTTGACGCACGGATGGAGCTAACATGTTTCGACTGTCCCGAATCTTGTTTCAACACTTCAAATGTGTTGAAACAATAGTAATGGAAGAGTTAGAGTCCAATTATGAGGTCCGGTTGCGAAAAAGTCACAAGTTATAGGCTTCGGAATGTAACACACAAACTGAGTCCAATTTGAGACATTGACGCACGGATGGAGCTAACTTGTTTCGACTGTCGCGAATCTTGTTCCAACACTTTAAATGTGTTGAAACAATAGTAATGGAAGAGTTTGAGTCCAATTACGAGGTCCGGTTGCGAAAAAGTCACAAGTTATAGGCTTCGGAATGTAACTCACAAACTGAGTCCAATTTGAGACGTTGACGCACGGATGGAGCTAACTTGTTTCGACTGTCCCGAATCTTGTTCCAACACTTTAAATGTGTTGAAACAATAGTAATGGAAGAGTTTGAGTCCAATTACGAGGTCCGGTTGCGAAAAAGTCACAAGTTATAGGCTTCGGAATGTAACACACAAACTGAGTCCAATTTGAGACGTTGACGCACGAATAGAGCTAACATGTTTCGACTGTCCCGAATCTTGTTCCAACATTCAAATGTGTTGAAACAATAGTAATGGAAGAGTTTGAGTCCAATTATGAGGTCCGGTTGCGAAAAAGTCACAAGTTATAGGCTTCGGAATGTAACACACAAACTGAGTCCAATTATTCACATTGACGCACGGATGGAGCTAACTTGCTTCAACTGCCCCGAATCTTGTTCCAACACTTCAAATATGTTGAAACAATAGTAATGGAAGAATTCGAGTCTAATTACGATGTCCGGTTGCGAAAAAGTCACAAGTTATAGGCTTCAGAATGTAACATACAAAATGAGTCCAATTAAAGAAATTGACGCCCGGATGGAGCTAACTTGTTTCGACTGCCCCGAATCTTGTTCCAACACTTCAAATGTGTTGAAACAATAGTAATGGAAGAGTTTGAGTCCAATTACGAGGTCCGGTTGCGAAAAAGTCACAAGTTATAAGCTTCTGAATGTAACACACAAACTGATTCCAATTTGAGACGTTGACGCACGGATGGAGCTAACTTGTTTCGACTGTCGCGAATCTTGTTCCAACACTTTAAATGTGTTGAAACAATAGTAATGGAAGAGTTTGAGTCCAATTACGAGGTCCGGTTGCGAAAAAGTCACAAGTTATAGGCTTCGGAATGTAACACACAAACTGAGTCCAATTTGAGACGTTGACGCACGGATGGAGCTAACTTGTTTCGACTGTCCCGAATCTTGTTCCAACACTTTAAATGTGTTGAAACAATAGTAATGGAAGAGTTTGAGTCCAATTACGAGGTCCGGTTGCGAAAAAGTCACAAGTTATAGGCTTCTGAATGTAACACACAAACTGAGTCCAATTTGAGACGTTGACGCACGGATGGAGCTAACTTGTTTCGACTGTCCCGAATCTTGTTCCAACACTTTAAATGTGTTGAAACAATAGTAATAGAAGAGTTTGTGTCCACATACGAGGTCCGATTGCGAAAAAGTGACAAGTTATAGGCTTCTGAATGTAACACACAAACTTAGTCCAATTAATGACATTGACGCACGGATGGAGCCAACTTGTTTCGACTGCTCCTAATCTTGTTCCAACACTTTAAATGTGTTGAAACAATAGTAATGGAAGAGTATGAGTCCAATTACGAGGTCCGGTTGCGAAAAAGTCACAACTTGTTGGCTTCTGAATGTAACACACAAACTGAGTCCAATTTGAGACGTTGACGCACGGATGGAGCTAACTTGTTTCGACTGTCCCGAATCTTGTTTCAACACTTCAAATGTGTTGAAACAATAGTAATGGAAGAGTTTGAGTCCAATTATGAGGTCCGGTTGCGAAAAAGTCACAAGTTATAGGCTTCGGAATGTAACACACAAACTGAGTCCAATTAAACACATTGACGCACGGATGGAGCTAACTTGCTTCGACTGCCCCGAATCTTGTTCCAACACTTCAAATATGTTGAAACAATAGTAATGGAAGAATTCGAGTCTAATTACGATGTCCGGTTGCGAAAAAGTCACAAGTTATAGGCTTCAGAATGTAACACACAAACTGAGTCCAATTAAAGAAATTGACGCCCGGATGGAGCTAACTTGTTTCGACTGCCCCGAATCTTGTTCCAACACTTCAAATGTGTTGAAGCAATAGTAATGGAAGAGTTTGAGTCCAATTACGAGGTCCGGTTGCGAAAAAGTCACAAGTTATAGGCTTCAGAATGTAACACACAAACTGAGTCCAATTTGAGACGTTGACGCACGAATAGAGCTAACATGTTTCGACTGTCCCGAATCTTGTTCCAACATTCAAATGTGTTGAAACAATAGTAATGGAAGAGTTTGAGTCCAATTATGAGGTCCGGTTGCGAAAAAGTCACAAGTTATAGGCTTCTGAATGTAACACACAAACTGAGTCCAATTTGAGACGTTGACGCACGGATGGAGCTAACTTGTTCGACTGTCCCGAATCTTGTTCCAACACTTTAAATGTGTTGAAACAATAGTAATGGAAGAGTTTGAGTCCAATTACGAGGTCCGGTTGCGAAAAAGTCACAAGTTATAGGCTTCGGAATGTAACACACAAACTGAGTCCAATTTGAGACGTTGACGCACGAATAGAGCTAACATGTTTCGACTGTCCCGAATCTTGTTCCAACATTCAAATGTGTTGAAACAATAGTAATGGAAGAGTTTGAGTCCAATTATGAGGTCCGGTTGCGAAAAAGTCACAAGTTATAGGCTTCGGAATGTAACACACAAACTGAGTCCAATTATTCACATTGACGCACGGATGGAGCTAACTTGCTTCAACTGCCCCGAATCTTGTTCCAACACTTCAAATATGTTGAAACAATAGTAATGGAAGAATTCGAGTCTAATTACGATGTCCGGTTGCGAAAAAGTCACAAGTTATAGGCTTCAGAATGTAACACACAAAATGAGTCCAATTAAAGAAATTGACGCCCGGATGGAGCTAACTTGTTTCGACTGCCCCGAATCTTGTTCCAACACTTCAAATGTGTTGAAACAATAGTAATGGAAGAGTTTGAGTCCAATTACGAGGTCCGGTTGCGAAAAAGTCACAAGTTATAAGCTTCTGAATGTAACACACAAACTGATTCCAATTTGAGACGTTGACGCACGGATGGAGCTAACTTGTTTCGACTGTCCCGAATCTTGTTCCAACACTTTAAATGTGTTGAAACAATAGTAATCGAAGAGTTTGTATCCAATTACGAGGTCCGATTGCGAAAAAGTTACAAGTTATAGGCTTCTGAATGTAACACACAAACTTAGTCCAATTAATGACATTGACGCACGGATGGAGCCAACTTGTTTCGACTGCTCCTAATCTTGTTCCAACACTTCAAATGTGTTGAAACAATAGTAATGGAAGAGTATGAGTCCAATTACGAGGTCCGGTTGCGAAAAAGTCACAACTTATAGGCTTCTGAATGTAACACACAAACTGAGTCCAATTTGAGACGTTGACGCACGGATGGAGCTAACATGTTTCGACTGTCCCGAATCTTGTTTCAACACTTCAAATGTGTTGAAACAATAGTAATGGAAGAGTTAGAGTCCAATTATGAGGTCCGGTTGCGAAAAAGTCACAAGTTATAGGCTTCGGAATGTAACACACAAACTGAGTCCAATTTGAGACATTGACGCACGATGGAGCTAACTTGTTTCGACTGTCGCGAATCTTGTTCCAACACTTTAAATGTGTTGAAACAATAGTAATGGAAGAGTTTGAGTCCAATTACGAGGTCCGGTTGCGAAAAAGTCACAAGTTATAGGCTTCGGAATGTAACTCACAAACTGAGTCCAATTTGAGACGTTGACGCACGGATGGAGCTAACTTGTTTCGACTGTCCCGAATCTTGTTCCAACACTTTAAATGTGTTGAAACAATAGTAATGGAAGAGTTTGAGTCCAATTACGAGGTCCGGTTGCGAAAAAGTCACAAGTTATAGGCTTCGGAATGTAACACACAAACTGAGTCCAATTTGAGACGTTGACGCACGAATAGAGCTAACATGTTTCGACTGTCCCGAATCTTGTTCCAACATTCAAATGTGTTGAAACAATAGTAATGGAAGAGTTTGAGTCCAATTATGAGGTCCGGTTGCGAAAAAGTCACAAGTTATAGGCTTCGGAATGTAACACACAAACTGAGTCCAATTATTCACATTGACGCACGGATGGAGCTAACTTGCTTCAACTGCCCCGAATCTTGTTCCAACACTTCAAATATGTTGAAACAATAGTAATGGAAGAATTCGAGTCTAATTACGATGTTCGGTTGCGAAAAAGTCACAAGTTATAGGCTTCAGAATGTAACACACAAAATGAGTCCAATTAAAGAAATTGACGCCCGGATGGAGCTAACTTGTTTCGACTGCCCCGAATCTTGTTCCAACACTTCAAATGTGTTGAAACAATAGTAATGGAAGAGTTTGAGTCCAATTACGAGGTCCGGTTGCGAAAAAGTCACAAGTTATAAGCTTCTGAATGTAACACACAAACTGATTCCAATTTGAGACGTTGACGCACGGATGGAGCTAACTTGTTTCGACTGTCGCGAATCTTGTTCCAACACTTTAAATGTGTTGAAACAATAGTAATGGAAGAGTTTGAGTCCAATTACGAGGTCCGGTTGCGAAAAAGTCACAAGTTATAGGCTTCGGAATGTAACACACAAACTGAGTCCAATTTGAGACGTTGACGCACGGATGGAGCTAACTTGTTTCGACTGTCCCGAATCTTGTTCCAACACTTTAAATGTGTTGAAACAATAGTAATGGAAGAGTTTGAGTCCAATTACGAGGTCCGGTTGCGAAAAAGTCACAAGTTATAGGCTTCTGAATGTAACACACAAACTGAGTCCAATTTGAGACGTTGACGCACGGATGGAGCTAACTTGTTTCGACTGTCCCGAATCTTGTTCCAACACTTTAAATGTGTTGAAACAATAGTAATAGAAGAGTTTGTGTCCACATACGAGGTCCGATTGCGAAAAAGTGACAAGTTATAGGCTTCTGAATGTAACACACAAACTTAGTCCAATTAATGACATTGACGCACGGATGGAGCCAACTTGTTTCGACTGCTCCTAATCTTGTTCCAACACTTTAAATGTGTTGAAACAATAGTAATGGAAGAGTATGAGTCCAATTACGAGGTCCGGTTGCGAAAAAGTCACAACTGGTTGGCTTCTGAATGTAACACACAAACTGAGTCCAATTTGAGACGTTGACGCACGGATGGAGCTAACTTGTTTCGACTGTCCCGAATCTTGTTTCAACACTTCAAATGTGTTGAAACAATAGTAATGGAAGAGTTTGAGTCCAATTATGAGGTCCGGTTGCGAAAAAGTCACAAGTTATAGGCTTCGGAATGTAACACACAAACTGAGTCCAATTAAACACATTGACGCACGGATGGAGCTAACTTGCTTCGACTGCCCCGAATCTTGTTCCAACACTTCAAATATGTTGAAACAATAGTAATGGAAGAATTCGAGTCTAATTACGATGTCCGGTTGCGAAAAAGTCACAAGTTATAGGCTTCAGAATGTAACACACAAACTGAGTCCAATTAAAGAAATTGACGCCCGGATGGAGCTAACTTGTTTCGACTGCCCCGAATCTTGTTCCAACACTTCAAATGTGTTGAAGCAATAGTAATGGAAGAGTTTGAGTCCAATTACGAGGTCCGGTTGCGAAAAAGTCACAAGTTATAGGCTTCAGAATGTAACACACAAACTGAGTCCAATTTGAGACGTTGACGCACGAATAGAGCTAACATGTTTCGACTGTCCCGAATCTTGTTCCAACATTCAAATGTGTTGAAACAATAGTAATGGAAGAGTTTGAGTCCAATTATGAGGTCCGGTTGCGAAAAAGTCACAAGTTATAGGCTTCTGAATGTAACACACAAACTGAGTCCAATTTGAGACGTTGACGCACGGATGGAGCTAACTTGTTTCGACTGTCCCGAATCTTGTTCCAACACTTTAAATGTGTTGAAACAATAGTAATGGAAGAGTTTGAGTCCAATTACGAGGTCCGGTTGCGAAAAAGTCACAAGTTATAGGCTTCGGAATGTAACACACAAACTGAGTCCAATTTGAGACGTTGACGCACGAATAGAGCTAACATGTTTCGACTGTCCCGAATCTTGTTCCAACATTCAAATGTGTTGAAACAATAGTAATGGAAGAGTTTGAGTCCAATTATGAGGTCCGGTTGCGAAAAAGTCACAAGTTATAGGCTTCGGAATGTAACACACAAACTGAGTCCAATTATTCACATTGACGCACGGATGGAGCTAACTTGCTTCAACTGCCCCGAATCTTGTTCCAACACTTCAAATATGTTGAAACAATAGTAATGGAAGAATTCGAGTCTAATTACGATGTCCGGTTGCGAAAAAGTCACAAGTTATAGGCTTCAGAATGTAACACACAAAATGAGTCCAATTAAAGAAATTGACGCCCGGATGGAGCTAACTTGTTTCGACTGCCCCGAATCTTGTTCCAACACTTCAAATGTGTTGAAACAATAGTAATGGAAGAGTTTGAGTCCAATTACGAGGTCCGGTTGCGAAAAAGTCACAAGTTATAAGCTTCTGAATGTAACACACAAACTGATTCCAATTTGAGACGTTGACGCACGGATGGAGCTAACTTGTTTCGACTGTCCCGAATCTTGTTCCAACACTTTAAATGTGTTGAAACAATAGTAATCGAAGAGTTTGTATCCAATTACGAGGTCCGATTGCGAAAAAGTTACAAGTTATAGGCTTCTGAATGTAACACACAAACTTAGTCCAATTAATGACATTGACGCACGGATGGAGCCAACTTGTTTCGACTGCTCCTAATCTTGTTCCAACACTTCAAATGTGTTGAAACAATAGTAATGGAAGAGTATGAGTCCAATTACGAGGTCCGGTTGCGAAAAAGTCACAACTTATAGGCTTCTGAATGTAACACACAAACTGAGTCCAATTTGAGACGTTGACGCACGGATGGAGCTAACATGTTTCGACTGTCCCGAATCTTGTTTCAACACTTCAAATGTGTTGAAACAATAGTAATGGAAGAGTTAGAGTCCAATTATGAGGTCCGGTTGCGAAAAAGTCACAAGTTATAGGCTTCGGAATGTAACACACAAACTGAGTCCAATTTGAGACATTGACGCACGGATGGAGCTAACTTGTTTCGACTGTCGCGAATCTTGTTCCAACACTTTAAATGTGTTGAAACAATAGTAATGGAAGAGTTTGAGTCCAATTACGAGGTCCGGTTGCGAAAAAGTCACAAGTTATAGGCTTCGGAATGTAACTCACAAACTGAGTCCAATTTGAGACGTTGACGCACGGATGGAGCTAACTTGTTTCGACTGTCCCGAATCTTGTTCCAACACTTTAAATGTGTTGAAACAATAGTAATGGAAGAGTTTGAGTCCAATTACGAGGTCCGGTTGCGAAAAAGTCACAAGTTATAGGCTTCGGAATGTAACACACAAACTGAGTCCAATTTGAGACGTTGACGCACGAATAGAGCTAACATGTTTCGACTGTCCCGAATCTTGTTCCAACATTCAAATGTGTTGAAACAATAGTAATGGAAGAGTTTGAGTCCAATTATGAGGTCCGGTTGCGAAAAAGTCACAAGTTATAGGCTTCGGAATGTAACACACAAACTGAGTCCAATTATTCACATTGACGCACGGATGGAGCTAACTTGCTTCAACTGCCCCGAATCTTGTTCCAACACTTCAAATATGTTGAAACAATAGTAATGGAAGAATTCGAGTCTAATTACGATGTTCGGTTGCGAAAAAGTCACAAGTTATAGGCTTCAGAATGTAACACACAAAATGAGTCCAATTAAAGAAATTGACGCCCGGATGGAGCTAACTTGTTTCGACTGCCCCGAATCTTGTTCCAACACTTCAAATGTGTTGAAACAATAGTAATGGAAGAGTTTGAGTCCAATTACGAGGTCCGGTTGCGAAAAAGTCACAAGTTATAAGCTTCTGAATGTAACACACAAACTGATTCCAATTTGAGACGTTGACGCACGGATGGAGCTAACTTGTTTCGACTGTCCCGAATCTTGTTCCAACACTTTAAATGTGTTGAAACAATAGTAATCGAAGAGTTTGTATCCAATTACGAGGTCCGATTGCGAAAAAGTTACAAGTTATAGGCTTCTGAATGTAACACACAAACTTAGTCCAATTAATGACATTGACGCACGGATGGAGCCAACTTGTTTCGACTGCTCCTAATCTTGTTCCAACACTTCAAATGTGTTGAAACAATAGTAATGGAAGAGTATGAGTCCAATTACGAGGTCCGGTTGCGAAAAAGTCACAACTTATAGGCTTCTGAATGTAACACACAAACTGAGTCCAATTTGAGACGTTGACGCACGGATGGAGCTAACATGTTTCGACTGTCCCGAATCTTGTTTCAACACTTCAAATGTGTTGAAACAATAGTAATGGAAGAGTTAGAGTCCAATTATGAGGTCCGGTTGCGAAAAAGTCACAAGTTATAGGCTTCGGAATGTAACACACAAACTGAGTCCAATTTGAGACATTGACGCACGGATGGAGCTAACTTGTTTCGACTGTCGCGAATCTTGTTCCAACACTTTAAATGTGTTGAAACAATAGTAATGGAAGAGTTTGAGTCCAATTACGAGGTCCGGTTGCGAAAAAGTCACAAGTTATAGGCTTCGGAATGTAACTCACAAACTGAGTCCAATTTGAGACGTTGACGCACGGATGGAGCTAACTTGTTTCGACTGTCCCGAATCTTGTTCCAACACTTTAAATGTGTTGAAACAATAGTAATGGAAGAGTTTGAGTCCAATTACGAGGTCCGGTTGCGAAAAAGTCACAAGTTATAGGCTTCTGAATGTAACACACAAACTGAGTCCAATTTGAGACGTTGACGCACGGATGGAGCTAACTTGTTTCGACTGTCCCGAATCTTGTTCCAACACTTTAAATGTGTTGAAACAATAGTAATAGAAGAGTTTGTGTCCACATACGAGGTCCGATTGCGAAAAAGTGACAAGTTATAGGCTTCTGAATGTAACACACAAACTTAGTCCAATTAATGACATTGACGCACGGATGGAGCCAACTTGTTTCGACTGCTCCTAATCTTGTTCCAACACTTTAAATGTGTTGAAACAATAGTAATGGAAGAGTATGAGTCCAATTACGAGGTCCGGTTGCGAAAAAGTCACAACTTGTTGGCTTCTGAATGTAACACACAAACTGAGTCCAATTTGAGACGTTGACGCACGGATGGAGCTAACTTGTTTCGACTGTCCCGAATCTTGTTTCAACACTTCAAATGTGTTGAAACAATAGTAATGGAAGAGTTTGAGTCCAATTATGAGGTCCGGTTGCGAAAAAGTCACAAGTTATAGGCTTCGGAATGTAACACACAAACTGAGTCCAATTAAACACATTGACGCACGGATGGAGCTAACTTGCTTCGACTGCCCCGAATCTTGTTCCAACACTTCAAATATGTTGAAACAATAGTAATGGAAGAATTCGAGTCTAATTACGATGTCCGGTTGCGAAAAAGTCACAAGTTATAGGCTTCAGAATGTAACACACAAACTGAGTCCAATTAAAGAAATTGACGCCCGGATGGAGCTAACTTGTTTCGACTGCCCCGAATCTTGTTCCAACACTTCAAATGTGTTGAAACAATAGTAATGGAAGAGTTTGAGTCCAATTACGAGGTCCGGTTGCGAAAAAGTCACAAGTTATAGGCTTCAGAATGTAACACACAAACTGAGTCCAATTTGAGACGTTGACGCACGAATAGAGCTAACATGTTTCGACTGTCCCAAATCTTGTTCCAACATTCAAATGTGTTGAAACAATAGTAATGGAAGAGTTTGAGTCCAATTATGAGGTCCGGTTGCGAAAAAGTCACAAGTTATAGGCTTCTGAATGTAACACACAAACTGAGTCCAATTTGAGACGTTGACGCACGGATGGAGCTAACTTGTTTCGACTGTCCCGAATCTTGTTCCAACACTTTAAATGTGTTGAAACAATAGTAATAGAAGAGTTTGTGTCCACTTACGAGGTCCGATTGCGAAAAAGTGACAAGTTATAGGCTTCTGAATGTAACACACAAACTTAGTCCAATTAATGACATTGACGCACGGATGGAGCCAACTTGTTTCGACTGCTCCTAATCTTGTTCCAACACTTTAAATGTGTTGAAACAATAGTAATGGAAGAGTATGAGTCCAATTACGAGGTCCGGTTGCGAAAAAGTCACAACTTGTAGGCTTCTGAATGTAACACACAAACTGAGTCCAATTTGAGACGTTGACGCACGGATGGAGCTAACATGTTTCGACTGTCCCGAATCTTGTTTCAACACTTCAAATGTGTTGAAACAATAGTAATGGAAGAGTTTGAGTCCAATTATGAGGTCCGGTTGTGAAAAAGTCACAAGTTATAGGCTTTGGAATGTAACACACAAACTGAGTCCAATTAAACACATTGACGCACGGATGGAGCTAACTTGCTTCGACTGCCCCGAATCTTGTTCCAACACTTCAAATATGTTGAAACAATAGTAATGGAAGAATTCGAGTCTAATTACGATGTCCGGTTGCGAAAAAGTCACAAGTTATAGGCTTCAGAATGTAACACACAAACTGAGTCCAATTAAAGAAATTGACGCCCGGATGGAGCTAACTTGTTTCGACTGCCCCGAATCTTGTTCCAACACTTCAAATGTGTTGAAACAATAGTAATGGAAGAGTTTGAGTCCAATTACGAGGTCCGGTTGCGAAAAAGTCACAAGTTATAGGCTTCTGAATGTAACACACAAACTGAGTCCAATTTGAGACGTTGACGCACGGATGGAGCTAACTTGTTTCGACTGTCCCGAATCTTGTTCTAACACTTTAAATGTGTTGAAACAATAGTAATAGAAGAGTTTGTGTCCAATTACGAGGTCCGATTGCGAAAAAGTTACAAGTTATAGGCTTCTGAATGTAACACACAAACTTAGTCAAATTAATGACATTGACGCACGGATGGAGCCAACTTGTTTCGACTGCTCCTAATCTTGTTCCAACACTTCAAATGTGTTGAAACAATAGTAATGGAAGAGTATGAGTCCGATTACGAGGTCCGGTTGCGAAAAAGTCACAAGTTATAGGCTTCGGAATGTAACTCACAAACTGAGCCCAATTTGTGACGTTGACGCACGGATGGAGCTAATTTGTTTCGACTCTACCGAATCTTGTTCCAACACTTGAAATGTTTTCAAACAATAGTAATGGAAGAGTTTGAGTAAAATTATGAGGTCCGGTTGCGACAAAGTCACAATTTATAGGCTTCGGAATGTAACACACAAACTGAGTCCATTTTGAGACGTTGACGCACGGATGGACCTAACTTGTTTCGACTGTCACGAATCTTGTTCCAACACTTCAAATGTGTTGAAACAATAGTAATGGAAGAGTTTGAGTCTAATTACGAGGTCCGGTTGCGAAAAAGTCACAAGTTATAGGCTTCGGAATGTAACACACAAACTGAGTCCAATTTGAGACGTTGACGCACGAATAGAGCTAACATGTTTCGACTGTCCCGAATCTTGTTCCAACATTCAAATGTGTTGAAACAATAGTAATGGAAGAGTTTGAGTCCAATTATGAGGTCCGGTTGCGAAAAAGTCACAAGTTATAGGCTTCGGAATGTAACACACAAACTGAGTCCAATTATTCACATTGACGCACGGATGGAGCTAACTTGCTTCAACTGCCCCGAATCTTGTTCCAACACTTCAAATATGTTGAAACAATAGTAATGGAAGAATTCGAGTCTAATTACGATGTCCGGTTGCGAAAAAGTCACAAGTTATAGGCTTCAGAATGTAACACACAAACTGAGTCCAATTAAAGAAATTGACGCCCGGATGGAGCTAACTTGTTTCGACTGCCCCGAATCTTGTTCCAACACTTCAAATGTGTTGAAACAATAGTAATGGAAGAGTTTGAGTCAAATTACGAGGTCCGGTTGCGAAAAAGTCACAAGTTATAAGCTTCTGAATGTAACACACAAACTGAGTCCAATTTGAGACGTTGACGCACGGATGGAGCTAACTTGTTTCGACTGTCCCGAATCTTGTTCCAACACTTTAAATGTGTTGAAACAATAGTAATCGAAGACTTTGTATCCAATTACGAGGTCCGATTGCGAAAAAGTTACAAGTTATAGGCTTCTGAATGTAACACACAAACTTAGTCCAATTAATGACATTGACGCACGGATGGAGCCAACTTGTTTCGACTGCTCCTAATCTTGTTCCAACACTTCAAATGTGTTGAAACAATAGTAATAGAAGAGTATGAGTCCAATTACGAGGTCCGGTTGCGAAAAAGTCACAACTTATAGGCTTCTGAATGTAACACACAAACTGAGTCCAATTTGAGACGTTGACGCACGGATGGAGCTAACATGTTTCGACTGTCCCGAATCTTGTTTCAACACTTCAAATGTGTTGAAACAGTAGTAATGGAAGAGTTTGAGTCCAATTATGAGGTCCGGTTGTGAAAAAGTCACAAGTTATAGGCTTCGGAATGTAACATACAAACTGAGTCCAATTAAACACATTGACGCACGGATGGAGCTAACTTGCTTCGACTGCCCCGAATCTTGTTCCAACACTTCAAATATGTTGAAACAATAGTAATGGAAGAATTCGAGTCTAATTACGATGTCCGGTTGCGAAAAAGTCACAAGTTATAGGCTTCAGAATGTAACACACAAACTGAGTCCAATTAAAGAAATTGACGCCCGGATGGAGCTAACATGTTTCGACTGCCCCGAATCTTGTTCCAACACTTCAAATCTGTTGAAACAATAGTAATGGAAGAGTTTGAGTCCAATTACGAGGTCCGGTTGCGAAAAAGTCACAAGTTATAGGCTTCTTAATGTAACACACAAACTGAGTCCAATTTGAGACGTTGACGCACGGATGGAGCTAACTTATTTCGACTGTCCCGAATCTTGTTCTAACACTTTAAATGTGTTGAAACAATAGTAATAGAAGGGTTTGTGTCCAATTACGAGGTCCGATTGCGAAAAAGTTACAAGTTATAGGCTTCTGAATGTAACACACAAACTTAGTCCAATTAATGACATTGACGCACGGATGGAGCCAACTTGTTTCGACTGCTCCTAATCTTGTTCCAACACTTCAAATGTGTTGAAACAATAGTAATGGAAGAGTATGAGTCCGATTACGAGGTCCGGTTGCGAAAAAGTCACAAGTTATAGGCTTCGGAATGTAACTCACAAACTGAGCCCAATTTGTGACGTTGACGCATGGATGGAGCTAATTTGTTTCGACTCTACCGAATCTTGTTCCAACACTTGAAATGTTTTCAAACAATAGTAATGGAAGAGTTTGAGTAAAATTATGAGGTCCGGTTGCGACAAAGTCACAATTTATAGGCTTCGGAATGTAACACACAAACTGAGTCCATTTTGAGACGTTGACGCACGGATGGACCTAACTTGTTTCGACTGTCACGAATCTTGTTCCAACACTTCAAATGTGTTGAAACAATAATAATGGAAGAGTTTGAGTCCAATTACGAGGTCCGGTTGCGAAAAAGTCACAAGTTATAGGCTTCGGAATGTAACACACAAACTGAGTCCAATTTGAGACGTTGACGCACGAATAGAGCTAACATGTTTCGACTGTCCCAAATCTTGTTCCAACATTCAAATGTGTTGAAATAATAGTAATGGAAGAGTTTGAGTCCAATTATGAGGTCCGGTTGCGAAAAAGTCACAAGTTATAGGCTTCGGAATGTAACACACAAACTGAGTCCAATTATTCACATTGACGCACGGATGGAGCTAACTTGCTTCAACTGCCCCGAATCTTGTTCCAACACTTCAAATATGTTGAAACAATAGTAATGGAAGAATTCGAGTCTAATTACGATGTCCGGTTGCGAAAAAGTCACAAGTTATAGGCTTCAGAATGTAACACACAAACTGAGTCCAATTAAAGAAATTGACGCCCGGATGGAGCTAACTTGTTTCGACTGCCCCGAATCTTCTTCCAACACTTCAAATGTGTTGAAACAATAGTAATGGAAGAGTTTGAGTCCAATTACGAGGTCCGGTTGCGAAAAAGTCACAAGTTATAAGCTTCTGAATGTAACACACAAACTGAGTCCAATTTGAGACGTTGATGCACGGATGGAGCTAACTTGTTTCGACTGTCCCGAATCTTGTTCCAACACTTTAAATGTGTTGAAACAATAGTAATCGAAGAGTTTGTATCCAATTACGAGGTCCGATTGCGAAAAAGTTACAAGTTATAGGCTTCTGAATGTAACACACAAACTTAGTCCAATTAATGACATTGACGCACGGATGGAGCCAACTTGTTTCGACTGCTCCTAATCTTGTTCCAACACTTCAAATGTGTTGAAACAATAGTAATGGAAGAGTATGAGTCCAATTACGAGGTCCGGTTGTGAAAAAGTCACAACTTATAGGCTTATGAATGTAACACACAAACTGAGTCCAATTTGAGACGTTGACGCACGGATGGAGCTAACATGTTTCGACTGTCCCGAATCTTGTTTCAACACTTCAAATGTGTTGAAACAATAGTAATGGAAGAGTTTGAGTCCAATTATGAGGTCCGGTTGCGAAAAAGTCACAAGTTATAGGCTTCGGAATGTAACACACAAACTGAGTCCAATTTGAGACATTGACGCACGGATGGAGCTAACTTGTTTCGACTGTCCCGAATCTTGTACCAACACTTTAAATGTGTTGAAACAATAGTAATGGAAGAGTTTGAGTCCAATTACGAGGTCCGGTTGCGAAAAAGTCACAAGTTATAGGCTTCGGAATGTAACTCACAAACTGAGGCCAATTTGAGACGTTGACGCACGGATCGAGCTAATTTGTTTCGACTGTCCCGAA
Organism: Euptelea pleiosperma; assembly: GCA_035048495.1. Taxonomy (NCBI): domain Eukaryota; kingdom Viridiplantae; phylum Streptophyta; class Magnoliopsida; order Ranunculales; family Eupteleaceae; genus Euptelea; species Euptelea pleiosperma. Next base: position 21,223 of record JASUTR010000243.1, read on the forward strand.
TCTTGTTCCAACGCTTCAAATGTTTTCAAACAATAGTAATGGAAGAGTTTGAGTAAAATTATGAGGTCCGGTTGCGACAAAGTCACAATTTATAGGCTTCTGAATGTAACACACAAACTGAGTCCAATTTGAGACGTTGACGCACGAATAGAGCTAACATGTTTCGACTGTCCCGAATCTTGTTCCAACATTCAAATGTGTTGAAACAATAGTAATGGAAGAGTTTGAGTCCAATTATGAGGTCCGGTTGCGAAAAAGTCACAAGTTATAGGCTTCGGAATGTAACACACAAACTGAGTCCAATTAAACACATTGACGCACGGATGGAGCTAACTTGCTTCGACTGCCCTGAATCTTGTTCCAACACTTCAAATATGTTGAAACAATAGTAATGGAGGAATTCGAGTCTAATTACGATGTCCGGTTGCGAAAAAATCACAAGTTATAGAATGTAACACACAAACTGAGTCCAATTTGAGACGTTGACGGACGGATGGAGCTAACTTTTTTCGACTGTCCCGAATCTTGTTCCAACACTTTAAATGTGTTGAAACAATAGTAATGGAAGAGTTTGAGTCCAATTACGAGGTCCGATTGCGAAAAAGTCACAAGTTATAGGCTTCGGAATGTAAGACACAAACTGAGTCCAATTTGAGACGTTGACGCACGGATGGAGCTAACTTGTTTCGACTGTCCTGAATCTTGTTCCAACACTTTAAATGTGTTGAAAAAATAGTAATGGAAGAGTTTGAGTCCAATTACGAGGTCCGGTTGCGAAAAAGTTACAAGTTATAGGCTTCGGAATGTAACACACAAACTGAATCCAATTTGAGACGTTGTAGCACGAATGGAGCTAACATGTTTCGACTATCCCGAATCTTGGTCCAACATTCAAATGTGTTGAAAAAATAGTAATGGAAGAGTTTGAGTCCAATTACGAGGTCCGGTTGCGAAAAAGTTACAAGTTATTGGCTTCGGAATGTAATACACAAACTGAATCCAATTTGAGACGTTGTAGCACGAATGGAGCTAACATGTTTCGACTATCCCGAATCTTGGTCCAACATTCAAATGTGTTGAAACAATAGTAATGGAAGAGTTTGAGTCCAATTATGAGGTCCGGTTGTGAAAAAGTCACAAGTTATAGACTTCGGAATGTAACACACAAACTGAGTCCAATTAAACACATTGACGCACGGATGGAGCTAACTTGTTTCGACTGCCCCGAATCTTGTTCCAACACTGCAAATGTGTTGAAACAATAGTAATGGAAGAATTCGAGTTTAATTACGAGGTCCGGTTGCGAAAAAGTCATAAATTATAGGCTTCAGAATGTAACACACAAACTGAGTCCAATTTGAGACGTTGACGCACGGATGGAGCTAACTTGTTTCGACTGTCCCAAATATTGTTCCAACACTTCAAATCTGTTGAAACAATAGTAATGGAAGAGTTTGAGTCTAATTATAAGGTCCGGTTGCGAAAAAGTCACAAGTTATATACTTCGGAATGGAACACAAACTGTGTCCAATTTGAGACGTTGACGAACGGATGGAGCTAACTTGTTTCGACTGTCCGAATCTTGTTCCAACACTTCAAATCTGTTGAAACAATAGTAATGGAGGAGTTTGAGTCCAATTACGTGGTCCGATTGCGAAAAAGTCAATAATTATAGGCTTTTGAATGAAAAACACAAACTGATTCCAATTAGAAATATTGACGAACGAATAGAGCAAACTTGTTCCGCCTGTCCCGAATCTTCTTCTAATACTTCAAATGTGTTGAAAAAATAATAATGGAAGAGTTTGAGTCCAATTACGAGGTCCGGTTGCGAAAAAGTCACAAGTTATAGGCTTCGGAATGTAACACACAACCTGAGTCCAATCTGAGACGTTGACGCACGGATGGAGCTAACTTATTTCGACTGTCCCGAATCTTGTTCCAACACTTCAAATGTGTTGAACCAATAGTAATGGAAGAGTTTGTGTCCAATTACGAGGTCCGATTGCGAAAAAATTACAAGTTATAGGCTTCTGAATGTAACACACAAACTTAGTCCAATTAATGACATTGACGCACGGATGGAGCCAACTTGTTTCGACTGCTCCTAATCTTGTTCCAACACTTCAAATGTGTTGAAACAATAGTAATGGAAGAGTATGAGTCCGATTACGAGTTCCGGTTGCGAAAAAGTCACAAGTTATAGGCTTCGGAATGTAACTCACAAACTGAGCCCAATTTGTGACGTTGACGCACGGATGGAGCTAATTTGTTTCGACTGTCCCGAATCTTGTTCCAACACTTGAAATGTTTTCAAACAATAGTAATGGAAGAGTTTGAGTAAAATTATGAGGTCCGGTTGCGACAAAGTCACAATTTATAGGCTTCGGAATGTAACACACAAACTGAGTCCATTTTGAGACGTTGACGCACGGATGGACCTAACTTGTTTCGACTGTCACGAATCTTGTTCCAACACTTCAAATGTGTTGAAACAATAGTAATGGAAGAGTTTGAGTCTAATTACGAGGTCCGGTTGCGAAAAAGTCACAAGTTATAGGCTTCGGAATGTAACACACAAACTGAGTCCAATTTGAGACGTTGACGCACGAATAGAGCTAACATGTTTCGACTGTCCCGAATCTTGTTCCAACATTCAAATGTGTTGAAACAATAGTAATGGAAGAGTTTGAGTCCAATTATGAGGTCCGGTTGCGAAAAAGTCACAAGTTATAGGCTTCGGAATGTAACACACAAACTGAGTCCAATTATTCACATTGACGCACGGATGGAGCTAACTTGCTTCAACTGCCCCGAATCTTGTTCCAACACTTCAAATATGTTGAAACAATAGTAATGGAAGAATTCGAGTCTAATTACGATGTCCGGTTGCGAAAAAGTCACAAGTTATAGGCTTCAGAATGTAACACACAAACTGAGTCCAATTAAAGAAATTGACGCCCGGATGGAGCTAACTTGTTTCGACTGCCCCGAATCTTGTTCCAACACTTCAAATGTGTTGAAACAATAGTAATGGAAGAGTTTGAGTCCAATTACGAGGTCCGGTTGCGAAAAAGTCACAAGTTATAAGCTTCTGAATGTAACACACAAACTGAGTCCAATTTGAGACGTTGACGCACGGATGGAGCTAACTTGTTTCGACTGTCCCGAATCTTGTTCCAACACTTTAAATGTGTTGAAACAATAGTAATCGAAGACTTTGTATCCAATTACGAGGTCCGATTGCGAAAAAGTTACAAGTTATAGGCTTCTGAATGTAACACACAAACTTAGTCCAATTAATGACATTGACGCACGGATGGAGCCAACTTGTTTCGACTGCTCCTAATCTTGTTCCAACACTTCAAATGTGTTGAAACAATAGTAATAGAAGAGTATGAGTCCAATTACGAGGTCCGGTTGCGAAAAAGTCACAACTTATAGGCTTCTGAATGTAACACACAAACTGAGTCCAATTTGAGACGTTGACGCACGGATGGAGCTAACATGTTTCGACTGTCCCGAATCTTGTTTCAACACTTCAAATGTGTTGAAACAGTAGTAATGGAAGAGTTTGAGTCCAATTATGAGGTCCGGTTGTGAAAAAGTCACAAGTTATAGGCTTCGGAATGTAACATACAAACTGAGTCCAATTAAACACATTGACGCACGGATGGAGCTAACTTGCTTCGACTGCCCCGAATCTTGTTCCAACACTTCAAATATGTTGAAACAATAGTAATGGAAGAATTCGAGTCTAATTACGATGTCCGGTTGCGAAAAAGTCACAAGTTATAGGCTTCAGAATGTAACACACAAACTGAGTCCAATTAAAGAAATTGACGCCCGGATGGAGCTAACATGTTTCGACTGCCCCGAATCTTGTTCCAACACTTCAAATCTGTTGAAACAATAGTAATGGAAGAGTTTGAGTCCAATTACGAGGTCCGGTTGCGAAAAAGTCACAAGTTATAGGCTTCTTAATGTAACACACAAACTGAGTCCAATTTGAGACGTTGACGCACGGATGGAGCTAACTTATTTCGACTGTCCCGAATCTTGTTCTAACACTTTAAATGTGTTGAAACAATAGTAATAGAAGGGTTTGTGTCCAATTACGAGGTCCGATTGCGAAAAAGTTACAAGTTATAGGCTTCTGAATGTAACACACAAACTTAGTCCAATTAATGACATTGACGCACGGATGGAGCCAACTTGTTTCGACTGCTCCTAATCTTGTTCCAACACTTCAAATGTGTTGAAACAATAGTAATGGAAGAGTATGAGTCCGATTACGAGGTCCGGTTGCGAAAAAGTCACAAGTTATAGGCTTCGGAATGTAACTCACAAACTGAGCCCAATTTGTGACGTTGACGCATGGATGGAGCTAATTTGTTTCGACTCTACCGAATCTTGTTCCAACACTTGAAATGTTTTCAAACAATAGTAATGGAAGAGTTTGAGTAAAATTATGAGGTCCGGTTGCGACAAAGTCACAATTTATAGGCTTCGGAATGTAACACACAAACTGAGTCCATTTTGAGACGTTGACGCACGGATGGACCTAACTTGTTTCGACTGTCACGAATCTTGTTCCAACACTTCAAATGTGTTGAAACAATAATAATGGAAGAGTTTGAGTCCAATTACGAGGTCCGGTTGCGAAAAAGTCACAAGTTATAGGCTTCGGAATGTAACACACAAACTGAGTCCAATTTGAGACGTTGACGCACGAATAGAGCTAACATGTTTCGACTGTCCCAAATCTTGTTCCAACATTCAAATGTGTTGAAATAATAGTAATGGAAGAGTTTGAGTCCAATTATGAGGTCCGGTTGCGAAAAAGTCACAAGTTATAGGCTTCGGAATGTAACACACAAACTGAGTCCAATTATTCACATTGACGCACGGATGGAGCTAACTTGCTTCAACTGCCCCGAATCTTGTTCCAACACTTCAAATATGTTGAAACAATAGTAATGGAAGAATTCGAGTCTAATTACGATGTCCGGTTGCGAAAAAGTCACAAGTTATAGGCTTCAGAATGTAACACACAAACTGAGTCCAATTAAAGAAATTGACGCCCGGATGGAGCTAACTTGTTTCGACTGCCCCGAATCTTCTTCCAACACTTCAAATGTGTTGAAACAATAGTAATGGAAGAGTTTGAGTCCAATTACGAGGTCCGGTTGCGAAAAAGTCACAAGTTATAAGCTTCTGAATGTAACACACAAACTGAGTCCAATTTGAGACGTTGATGCACGGATGGAGCTAACTTGTTTCGACTGTCCCGAATCTTGTTCCAACACTTTAAATGTGTTGAAACAATAGTAATCGAAGAGTTTGTATCCAATTACGAGGTCCGATTGCGAAAAAGTTACAAGTTATAGGCTTCTGAATGTAACACACAAACTTAGTCCAATTAATGACATTGACGCACGGATGGAGCCAACTTGTTTCGACTGCTCCTAATCTTGTTCCAACACTTCAAATGTGTTGAAACAATAGTAATGGAAGAGTATGAGTCCAATTACGAGGTCCGGTTGTGAAAAAGTCACAACTTATAGGCTTATGAATGTAACACACAAACTGAGTCCAATTTGAGACGTTGACGCACGGATGGAGCTAACATGTTTCGACTGTCCCGAATCTTGTTTCAACACTTCAAATGTGTTGAAACAATAGTAATGGAAGAGTTTGAGTCCAATTATGAGGTCCGGTTGCGAAAAAGTCACAAGTTATAGGCTTCGGAATGTAACACACAAACTGAGTCCAATTTGAGACATTGACGCACGGATGGAGCTAACTTGTTTCGACTGTCCCGAATCTTGTACCAACACTTTAAATGTGTTGAAACAATAGTAATGGAAGAGTTTGAGTCCAATTACGAGGTCCGGTTGCGAAAAAGTCACAAGTTATAGGCTTCGGAATGTAACTCACAAACTGAGGCCAATTTGAGACGTTGACGCACGGATCGAGCTAATTTGTTTCGACTGTCCCGAATCTTGTTCCAACGCTTCAAATGTTTTCAAACAATAGTAATGGAAGAGTTTGAGTAAAATTATGAGGTCCGGTTGCGACAAAGTCACAATTTATAGGCTTCTGAATGTAACACACAAACTGAGTCCAATTTGAGACGTTGACGCACGAATAGAGCTAACATGTTTCGACTGTCCCGAATCTTGTTCCAACATTCAAATGTGTTGAAACAATAGTAATGGAAGAGTTTGAGTCCAATTATGAGGTCCGGTTGCGAAAAAGTCACAAGTTATAGGCTTCGGAATGTAACACACAAACTGAGTCCAATTAAACACATTGACGCACGGATGGAGCTAACTTGCTTCGACTGCCCTGAATCTTGTTCCAACACTTCAAATATGTTGAAACAATAGTAATGGAGGAATTCGAGTCTAATTACGATGTCCGGTTGCGAAAAAATCACAAGTTATAGAATGTAACACACAAACTGAGTCCAATTTGAGACGTTGACGGACGGATGGAGCTAACTTTTTTCGACTGTCCCGAATCTTGTTCCAACACTTTAAATGTGTTGAAACAATAGTAATGGAAGAGTTTGAGTCCAATTACGAGGTCCGATTGCGAAAAAGTCACAAGTTATAGGCTTCGGAATGTAAGACACAAACTGAGTCCAATTTGAGACGTTGACGCACGGATGGAGCTAACTTGTTTCGACTGTCCTGAATCTTGTTCCAACACTTTAAATGTGTTGAAAAAATAGTAATGGAAGAGTTTGAGTCCAATTACGAGGTCCGGTTGCGAAAAAGTTACAAGTTATAGGCTTCGGAATGTAACACACAAACTGAATCCAATTTGAGACGTTGTAGCACGAATGGAGCTAACATGTTTCGACTATCCCGAATCTTGGTCCAACATTCAAATGTGTTGAAAAAATAGTAATGGAAGAGTTTGAGTCCAATTACGAGGTCCGGTTGCGAAAAAGTTACAAGTTATTGGCTTCGGAATGTAATACACAAACTGAATCCAATTTGAGACGTTGTAGCACGAATGGAGCTAACATGTTTCGACTATCCCGAATCTTGGTCCAACATTCAAATGTGTTGAAACAATAGTAATGGAAGAGTTTGAGTCCAATTATGAGGTCCGGTTGTGAAAAAGTCACAAGTTATAGACTTCGGAATGTAACACACAAACTGAGTCCAATTAAACACATTGACGCACGGATGGAGCTAACTTGTTTCGACTGCCCCGAATCTTGTTCCAACACTGCAAATGTGTTGAAACAATAGTAATGGAAGAATTCGAGTTTAATTACGAGGTCCGGTTGCGAAAAAGTCATAAATTATAGGCTTCAGAATGTAACACACAAACTGAGTCCAATTTGAGACGTTGACGCACGGATGGAGCTAACTTGTTTCGACTGTCCCAAATATTGTTCCAACACTTCAAATCTGTTGAAACAATAGTAATGGAAGAGTTTGAGTCTAATTATAAGGTCCGGTTGCGAAAAAGTCACAAGTTATATACTTCGGAATGGAACACAAACTGTGTCCAATTTGAGACGTTGACGAACGGATGGAGCTAACTTGTTTCGACTGTCCGAATCTTGTTCCAACACTTCAAATCTGTTGAAACAATAGTAATGGAGGAGTTTGAGTCCAATTACGTGGTCCGATTGCGAAAAAGTCAATAATTATAGGCTTTTGAATGAAAAACACAAACTGATTCCAATTAGAAATATTGACGAACGAATAGAGCAAACTTGTTCCGCCTGTCCCGAATCTTCTTCTAATACTTCAAATGTGTTGAAAAAATAATAATGGAAGAGTTTGAGTCCAATTACGAGGTCCGGTTGCGAAAAAGTCACAAGTTATAGGCTTCGGAATGTAACACACAACCTGAGTCCAATCTGAGACGTTGACGCACGGATGGAGCTAACTTATTTCGACTGTCCCGAATCTTGTTCCAACACTTCAAATGTGTTGAACCAATAGTAATGGAAGAGTTTGTGTCCAATTACGAGGTCCGATTGCGAAAAAATTACAAGTTATAGGCTTCTGAATGTAACACACAAACTTAGTCCAATTAATGACATTGACGCACGGATGGAGCCAACTTGTTTCGACTGCTCCTAATCTTGTTCCAACACTTCAAATGTGTTGAAACAATAGTAATGGAAGAGTATGAGTCCGATTACGAGTTCCGGTTGCGAAAAAGTCACAAGTTATAGGCTTCGGAATGTAACTCACAAACTGAGCCCAATTTGTGACGTTGACGCACGGATGGAGCTAATTTGTTTCGACTGTCCCGAATCTTGTTCCAACACTTGAAATGTTTTGAAACAATAGTAATGGAAGAGTTTGAGTAAAATTATGAGGTCCGGTTGCGACAAAGTCACAATTTATAGGCTTCGGAATATAACACACAAACTGAGTCCATTTTGAGACGTTGACGCACGGATGGACCTAACTTGTTTCGACTGTCACGAATCTTGTTCCAACACTTCAAATGTGTTGAAACAATAGTAATGGAAGAGTTTGAGTCCAATTACGAGGTCCGGTTGCGAAAAAGTCACAAGTTATAGGCTTCGGAATGTAACACACAAACTGAATCCAATTTGCGACGTTGACGCACGAATAGAGCTAACATGTTTCGACTGTCCCGAATCTTGTTCCAACATTCAAAAGTGTTGAAACAATAGTAATGGAAGAGTTTGAGTCCAATTATGAGGTCCGGTTGCGAAAAAGTCACAAGTTATAGGCTTCGGAATGTAACACATAAACTGAGTCCAATTAAACACATTGACGCATGGATGGAGCTAACTTGCTTCGACTGCCCCGAATCTTGTTCCAACACTTCAAATATGTTGAAACAATAGTAATGGAAGAATTCGAATTTAATTACGATTTCCGGTTGCGAAAAAGTAACAAGTTATAGGCTTCAGAATGTAACACACAAACTTAGTCCAATTAATGACATTGACGCACGGATGGAGCCAACTTGTTTCGACTGCTCCTAATCTTGTTCCAACACTTCAAATGTGTTGAAACAATAGTAATGGAAGAGTATGAGTCCAATTATGAGGTCCGGTTGCGAAAAAGTCACAAGTTATAGGCTTCTGAATGTAACACACAAACTAAGTCCAATTTGAGACGTTGACGCACGGATGGAGCTAACTTGTTTCGACTGTCCCGAATCTTGTTCCAACACTTTAAATGTGTTGAAACAATAGTAATAGAAGAGTTTGTGTCCACTTACGAGGTCCGATTACGAAAAAGTGACAAGTTATAGGATTCTGAATGTAACACACAAACTTAGTCCAATTAATGACATTGACGCACGGATGGAGCCAACTTGTTTCGACTGCTCCTAATCTTGTTCCAACACTTTAAATGTGTTGAAACAATAGTAATGGAAGAGTATGAGTCCAATTACGAGGTCCGGTTGCGAAAAAGTCACAACTTGTAGGCTTCTGAATGTAACACACAAACTGAGTCCAATTTGAGACGTTGACGCACGGATGGAGCTAACATGTTTCGACTGTCCCGAATCTTGTTTCAACACTTCAAATGTGTTGAAACAATAGTAATGGAAGAGTTTGAGTCCAATTATGAGGTCCGGTTGCGAAAAAGTCACAAGTTATAGGCTTCGGAATCTAACACACAAACTGAGTCCAATTAAACACATTGACGCACGGATGGAGCTAACTTGCTTCGACTGCCCCGAATCTTGTTCCAACACTTCAAATATGTTGAAACAATAGTAATGGAAGAATTCGAGTTTAATTACGATTTCCGGTTGCGAAAAAGTCACAAGTTATAGGCTTCAGAATGTAACACACAAACTGAGTCCAATTAAAGAAATTGACGCCCGGATGGAGCTAACTTGTTTTGACTGCCCCGAATCTTGTTCCAACACTTCAAATGTGTTGAAACAATAGTAATGGAAGAGTTTGAGTCCAATTACGAGGTCCGGTTGCGAAAAAGTCACAAGTTATAGGCTTCTGAATGTAACACACAAACTGAGTCCAATTTGAGACGTTGACGCACGGATGGAGCTAACTTGTTTCGACTGTCCCGAATCTTGTTCCAACACTTTAAATGTGTTGAAACAATAGTAATAGAAGAGTTTGTGTCCAATTACGAGGTCCGATTGCGAAAAAGTTACAAGTTATAGGCTTCTAAATGTAACACACAAACTTAGTCCAATTAATGACATTGACGCACGGATGGAGCCAACTTGTTTCGACTGCTCCTAATCTTGTTCCAACACTTCAAATGTGTTGAAACATAGTAATGGAAGAGTTTGAGTCCAATTATGAGGTCCGGTTGCGAAAAAGTCACAAGTTATAGGCTTCTGAATGTAACACACAAACTGAGTCCAATTTGAGACGTTGACGCACGGATGGAGCTAACATGTTTCGACTGTCCCGAATCTTGTTTCAACACTTCAAATGTGTTGAAACAATAGTAATGGAGGATTTTGAGTCCAATTACGTGGTCCGATTGCGAAAAAGTCAATAATTATAGGCTTACTAATGAAAAACACAAACTGATTCCAATTAGAAATATTGACGAACGAATAGAGCAAACTTGTTCCGCTTGTCCCGAATCTTCTTCTAATACTTCAAATGTGTTGAAAAAATAATAATGGAAGAGTTTGAGTCCAATTACGAGGTCCGGTTGCGAAAAAGTCACAAGTTATAGGCTTCGGAATGTAACACACAAACTGAGTCTAATTTGAGACGTTGACGCACGGATGGAGCTAACTTATTTCGACTGTCCCGAATCTTGTTCCAACACTTCAAATGTGTTGAACCAATAGTAATGGAAGAGTTTGTGTCCAATTACGAGGTCCGATTGCGAAAAAATTACAAGTTATAGGCTTCTGAATGTAACACACAAACTTAGTCCAATTAATGACATTGACGCACGGATGGAGCCAACTTGTTTCGACTGCTCCTAATCTTGTTCCAACACTTCAAATGTGTTGAAACAATAGTAATGGAAGAGTATGAGTCCGATTACGAGGTCCGGTTGCGAAAAAGTCACAAGTTATAGGCTTCGGAATGTAACTCACAAACTGAGCCCAATTTGTGACGTTGACGCACGGATGGAGCTAATTTGTTTCGACTGTCCCGAATCTTGTTCCAACACTTGAAATGTTTTGAAACAATAGTAATAGAAGAGTTTGAGTAAAATTATGAGGTCCGGTTGCGACAAAGTCACAATTTATAGGCTTCGGAATGTAACACACAAACTGAGTCCATTTTGAGACGTTGACGCACGGATGGACCTAACTTGTTTCGACTGTCACGAATCTTGTTCCAACACTTCAAATGTGTTGAAACAATAGTAATGGAAGAGTTTGAGTCCAATTACGAGGTCCGGTTGCGAAAACGTCACAAGTTATAGGCTTCGGAATGTAACACACAAACTGAATCCAATTTGAGACGTTGACGCACGAATAGAGCTAACATGTTTCGACTGTCCCGAATCTTGTTCCAACATTCAAATGTGTTGAAACAATAGTAATGGAAGAGTTTGAGTCCAATTATGAGGTCCGGTTGCGAAAAGTCACAAGTTATAGGCTTCGGAATGTAACACACAAACTGAATCCAATTTGAGACGTTGACGCACGAATAGAGCTAACATGTTTCGACTGTCCCGAATCTTGTTCCAACATTCAAATGTGTTGAAACAATAGTAATGGAAGAGTTTGAGTCCAGTTATGAGGTCCGGCTGCGAAAAAGTCACAAGTTATAGGCTTCGGAATGTAACACACAAACTGAGTCCAATTAAACACATTGACGCACGGATGGAGCTAACTTGCTTCGACTGCCCCGAATCTTGTTCCAACACTTCAAATATGTTGAAACAATAGTAATGGAAGAATTCGAGTCTAATTACGATGTCCGGTTGCGAAAAAGTCACAAGTTATAGGCTTCAGAATGTAACATACAAACTGAGTCCAATTAAAGAAATTGACGCCCGGATGGAGCTAACTTGTTTCGACTGCCCCGAATCTTGTTCCAACACTTCAAATGTGTTGAAACAATAGTAATGGAAGAGTTTGAGTCCAATTACGAGGTCCGGTTGTGAAAAAGTCACAAGTTATAGGATTCTGAATGTAACACACAAACTGAGTCCAATTTGAGACGTTGACGCACGGATGGAGCTAACTTGTTTCGACTGTCCCGAATCTTGTTCCAACACTTTAAATGTGTTGAAACAATTGTAATGGAAGAGTTTGAGTCCAATTACGAGGTCCGATTGCTAAAAAGTCACAAGTTATATGCTTCGGAATGTAACACACAAACTGAGTCCAATTTGAGACGTTGACGCACGGATGGAGCTAACTTGTTTCGACTGTCCCGAATCTTGTTCCAACACTTTAAATGTGTTGAAACAATAGTAATAGAAGAGTTTGTGTCCAATTACGAGGTCCGATTGCGAAAAAGTTACAAGTTATAGGCTTCTGAATGTAACACACAAACTTAGTCCAATTAATGACATTGACGCACGGATGGAGCCAACTTGTTTCGACTGCTCCTATTCTTCTTCCAACACTTCAAATGTGTTGAAACAATAGTAATGGAAGAGTATGAGTCCAATTACGAGGTCCGGTTGCGAAAAAGTCACAACTTATAGGCTTCTGAATGTAACACACAAACTGAGTCCAATTTGAGACGTTGACGCACGGATGGAGCAAACATGTTTTGACTGTCCCGAATCTTGTTTCAACACTTCAAATGTGTTGAAACAATAGTAATGGAAGAGTTTGAGTCCAATTATGAGGTCCGGTTGCGAAAAAGTCACAAGTTATAGGCTTCGGAATCTAACACACAAACTGAGTCCAATTAAACACATTGACGCACGGATGGAGCTAACTTGCTTCGACTGCCCCGAATCTTGTTCCAACACTTCAAATATGTTGAAACAATAGTAATGGAAGAATTCGAGTTTAATTACGATTTCCGGTTGCGAAAAAGTCACAAGTTATAGGCTTCAGAATGTAACACACAAACTGAGTCCAATTAAAGAAATTGACGCCCGGATGGAGCTAACTTGTTTTGACTGTCCCGAATCTTGTTCCAACATTCAAATGTGTTGAAACAATAGTAATGGAAGAGTTTGAGTCCAATTATGAGGTCCGGTTGCGAAAAGTCACAAGTTATAGGCTTCGGAATGTAACACACAAACTGAATCCAATTTGAGACGTTGACGCACGAATAGAGCTAACATGTTTCGACTGTCCCGAATCTTGTTCCAACATTCAAATGTGTTGAAACAATAGTAATGGAAGAGTTTGAGTCCAGTTATGAGGTCCGGCTGCGAAAAAGTCACAAGTTATAGGCTTCGGAATGTAACACACAAACTGAGTCCAATTAAACACATTGACGCACGGATGGAGCTAACTTGCTTCGACTGCCCCGAATCTTGTTCCAACACTTCAAATGTGTTGAAACAATAGTAATGGAAGAGTTTGAGTCCAATTACGAGGTCCGGTTGTGAAAAAGTCACAAGTTATAGGATTCTTAATGTAACACACAAACTGAGTCCAATTTGAGACGTTGACGCACGGATGGAGCTAACTTGTTTCGACTGCTCCTATTCTTGTTCCAACACTTCAAATGTGTTGAAACAATAGTAATGGAAGAGTTTGAGTCCAATTACGCGGTCCGGTTGCGAAAAAGTCACAAGTTATAGGCTTCTGAATGTAACACACAAACTGAGTCCAATTTGAGACGTTGACGCACGGATGGAGTTAACTTGTTTCGACTGTCCCGAATCTTGTTCCAACACTTTAAATGTGTTGAAACAATAGTAATAGAAGAGTTTGTGTCCAATTACGAGGTCCGATTGCGAAAAAGTTACAAGTTATAGGCTTCTGAATGTAACACACAAACTTAGTCCAATTAATGACATTGACGCACGGATGGAGCCAACTTGTTTCGACTGCTCCTATTCTTATTCCAACACTTCAAATGTGTTGAAACAATAGTAATGGAAGAGTATGAGTCCAATTACGAGGTCCGGTTGCGAAAAAGTCACAACTTATAGGCTTCTAAATGTAACACACAAACTGAGTCCAATTTGAGACGTTGACGCACGGATGGAGCAAACATGTTTTGACTGTCCCGAATCTTGTTTCAACACTTCAAATGTGTTGAAACAATAGTAATGGAAGAGTTTGAGTCCAATTATGAGGTCCGGTTGCGAAAAAGTCACAAGTTATAGGCTTCGGAATGTAACTCACAAACTGAGTCCAATTTGCGACGTTGACGCACGGATGGAGCTAACTTGTTTCGACTGTCCCGAATCTTGTTCCAACACTTTAATGTGTTGAAACAATAGTAATGGAAGAGTTTGAGTCCAATTACGAGGTCCGTTTGCGAAAAAGTCACAAGTTATAGGCTTCGGAATGTAACTCACAAACTGAGCCCAATTTGTGACGTTGACGCACGGATGGAGCTAATTTGTTTCGACTGCCCCGAATCATGTTCCAACACTGCAAATGTGTTGAAACAATAGTAATGGAAGAATTCGAGTTTAATTACGAGGTCCGGTTGCGAAAAAGTCATAAATTATGGGCTTCAGAACGTAACACACAAACTGAGTCCAATTTGAGACGTTGACGCACGGATGGAGCTAACTTGTTTCGACTGTCCCAAATATTTTTCCAACACTTCAAATCTGTTGAAACAATAGTAATGGAAGAGTTTGAGTCTAATTATGAGGTCCGGTTGCGAAAAAGTCACAAGTTATATACTTCGGAATGGAACACAAACTGTGTCCAATTTGAGACGTTGACGAACGGATGGAGCTAACTTGTTTCGACTGTCCGAATCTTGTTCCAACACTTCAAATCTGTTGAAACAATAGTAATGGAGGATTTTGAGTCCAATTACGTGGTCCGATTGCGAAAAAGTCAATAATTATAGGCTTACGAATGAAAAACACAAACTGATTCCAATTAGAAATATTGACGAACGAATAGAGCAAACTTGTTCCGCTTGTCCCGAATCTTCTTCTAATACTTCAAATGTGTTGAAAAAATAATAATGGAAGAGTTTGAGTCCAATTACGAGGTCCGGTTGCGAAAAAGTCACAAGTTATAGGCTTCGGAATGTAACACACAAACTGAGTCTAATTTGAGACGTTGACGCACGGATGGAGCTAACTTATTTCGACTGTCCCGAATCTTGTTCCAACACTTCAAATGTGTTGAACCAATAGTAATGGAAGAGTTTGTGTCCAATTACGAGGTCCGATTGCGAAAAAATTACAAGTTATAGGCTTCTGAATGTAACACACAAACTTAGTCCAATTAATGACATTGACGCACGGATGGAGCCAACTTGTTTCGACTGCTCCTAGTCTTGTTCCAACACTTCAAATGTGTTGAAACAATAGTAATGGAAGAGTATGAGTCCGATTACGAGGTCCGGTTGCGAAAAAGTCACAAGTTATAGGCTTCGGAATGTAACTCACAAACTGAGCCCAATTTGTGACGTTGACGCACGGATGGAGCTAATTTGTTTCGACTGTCCCGAATCTTGTTCCAACACTTGAAATGTTTTGAAACAATAGTAATAGAAGAGTTTGAGTAAAATTATGAGGTCCGGTTGCAACAAAGTCACAATTTATAGGCTTCGGAATGTAACACACAAACTGAGTCCATTTTGAGACGTTGACGCACGGATGGACCTAACTTGTTTCGACTGTCACGAATCTTGTTCCAACACTTCAAATGTGTTGAAACAATAGTAATGGAAGAGTTTGAGTCCAATTACGAGGTCCGGTTGCGAAAACGTCACAAGTTATAGGCTTCGGAATGTAACACACAAACTGAATCCAATTTGAGACGTTGACGCACGAATAGAGCTAACATGTTTCGACTGTCCCGAATCTTGTTCCAACATTCAAATGTGTTGAAACAATAGTAATGGAAGAGTTTGAGTCCAATTATGAGGTCCGGTTGCGAAAAGTCACAAGTTATAGGCTTCGGAATGTAACACACAAACTGAATCCAATTTGAGACGTTGACGCACGAATAGAGCTAACATGTTTCGACTGTCCCGAATCTTGTTCCAACATTCAAATGTGTTGAAACAATAGTAATGGAAGAGTTTGAGTCCAATTATGAGGTCCGGCTGCGAAAAAGTCACAACTTATAGGCTTCGGAATGTAACACACAAACTGAGTCCAATTAAACACATTGACGCACGGATGGAGCTAACTTGCTTCGACTGCCCCGAATCTTGTTCCAACACTTCAAATATGTTGAAACAATAGTAATGGAAGAATTCGAGTCTAATTACGATGTCCGGTTGCGAAAAAGTCACAAGTTATAGGCTTCAGAATGTAACATACAAACTGAGTCCAATTAAAGAAATTGACGCCCGGATGGAGCTAACTTATTTCGACTGCCCCGAATCTTGTTCCAACACTTCAAATGTGTTGAAACAATAGTAATGGAAGAGTTTGAGTCCAATTACGAGGTCCGGTTGCGAAAAAGTCACAAGTTATAGGATTCTGAATGTAACACACAAACTGAGTCCAATTTGAGACGTTGACGCACGGATGGAGCTAACTTGTTTCGACTGTCCCGAATCTTGTTCCAACACTTTAAATGTGTTGAAACAATTGTAATGGAAGAGTTTGAGTCCAATTACGAGGTCCGATTGCTAAAAAGTCACAAGTTATATGCTTCGGAATGTAACACACAAACTGAGTCCAATTTGAGACGTTGACGCACGGATGGAGCTAACTTGTATCGACTGTCCCGAATCTTGTTCCAACACTTTAAATGTGTTGAAACAATAGTAATAGAAGAGTTTGTGTCCAATTACGAGGTCCGATTACGAAAAAGTTACAAGTTATAGGCTTCTGAATGTAACACACAAACTTAGTCCAATTAATGACATTGACGCACGGATGGAGCCAACTTGTTTCGACTGCTCCTATTCTTGTTCCAACACTTCAAATGTGTTGAAACAATAGTAATGGAAGAGTTTGAGTCCAATTACGAGGTCCGGTTGCGAAAAAGTCACAAGTTATAGGCTTCTGAATGTAACACACAAACTGAGTCCAATTTGAGACGTTGACGCACGGATGGAGTTAACTTGTTTCGACTGTCCCGAATCTTGTTCCAACACTTTAAATGTGTTGAAACAATACTAATAGAAGAGTTTGTGTCCAATTACGAGGTCCGATTGCGAAAAAGTTACAAGTTATAGGCTTCTGAATGTAACACACAAACTTAGTCCAATTAATGACATTGACGCACGGATGGAGCCAACTTGTTTCGACTGCTCCTATTCTTATTCCAACACTTCAAATGTGTTGAAACAATAGTAATGGAAGAGTATGAGTCCAATTACGAGGTCCGGTTGCGAAAAAGTCACAACTTATAGGCTTCTGAATGTAACACACAAACTGAGTCCAATTTGAGACGTTGACGCACGGATGGAGCTAACATGTTTTGACTGTCCCGAATCTTGTTTCAACACTTCAAATGTGTTGAAACAATAGTAATGGAAGAGTTTGAGTCCAATTATGAGGTCCGGTTGCGAAAAAGTCACAAGTTATAGGCTTCGGAATGTCACTCACAAACTGAGTCCAATTTGAGACGTTGACGCACGGATGGAGCTAACTTGTTTCGACTGTCCCGAATCTTGTTCCAACACTTTAATGTGTTGAAACAATAGTAATGGAAGAGTTTGAGTCCAATTACGAGGTCCGTTTGCGAAAAAGTCACAAGTTATAGGCTTCGGAATGTAACTCACAAACTGAGCCCAATTTGTGACGTTGACGCACGGATGGAGCTAATTTGTTTCGACTGCCCCGAATCATGTTCCAACACTGCAAATGTGTTGAAACAATAGTAATGGAAGAATTCGAGTTTAATTACGAGGTCCGGTTGCGAAAAAGTCATAAATTATGGGCTTCAGAATGTAACACACAAACTGAGTCCAATTTGAGACGTTGACGCACGGATGGAGCTAACTTGTTTCGACTGTCCCAAATATTGTTCCAACACTTCAAATCTGTTGAAACAATAGTAATGGAAGAGTTTGAGTCTAATTATGAGGTCCGGTTGCGAAAAAGTCACAAGTTATATACTTCGGAATGGAACACAAACTGTGTCCAATTTGAGACGTTGACGAACGGATGGAGCTAACTTGTTTCGACTGTCCGAATCTTGTTCCAACACTTCAAATCTGTTGAAACAATAGTAATGGAGGATTTTGAGTCCAATTACGTGGTCCGATTGCGAAAAAGTCAATAATTATAGGCTTACGAATGAAAAACACAAACTGATTCCAATTAGAAATATTGACGAACGAATAGAGCAAACTTGTTCCGCTTGTCCCGAATCTTCTTCTAATACTTCAAATGTGTTGAAAAAATAATAATGGAAGAGTTTGAGTCCAATTACGAGGTCCGGTTGCGAAAAAGTCACAAGTTATAGGCTTCGGAATGTAACACACAAACTGAGTCTAATTTGAGACGTTGACGCACGGATGGAGCTAACTTATTTCGACTGTCCCGAATCTTGTTCCAACACTTCAAATGTGTTGAACCAATAGTAATGGAAGAGTTTGTGTCCAATTACGAGGTCCGATTGCGAAAAAATTACAAGTTATAGGCTTCTGAATGTAACACACAAACTTAGTCCAATTAATGACATTGACGCACGGATGGAGCCAACTTGTTTCGACTGCTCCTAGTCTTGTTCCAACACTTCAAATGTGTTGAAACAATAGTAATGGAAGAGTATGAGTCCGATTACGAGGTCCAGTTGCGAAAAAGTCACAAGTTATAGGCTTCGGAATGTAACTCACAAACTGAGCCCAATTTGTGACGTTGACGCACGGATGGAGCTAATTTGTTTCGACTGTCCCGAATCTTGTTCCAACACTTGAAATGTTTTGAAACAATAGTAATAGAAGAGTTTGAGTAAAATTATGAAGTCCGGTTGCAACAAAGTCACAATTTATAGGCTTCGGAATGTAACACACAAACTGAGTCCATTTTGAGACGTTGACGCACGGATGGACCTAACTTGTTTCGACTGTCACGAATCTTGTTCCAACACTTCAAATGTGTTGAAACAATAGTAATGGAAGAGTTTGAGTCCAATTACGAGGTCCGGTTGCGAAAACGTCACAAGTTATAGGCTTCGAAATGTAACACACAAACTGAATCCAATTTGAGACGTTGACGCACGAATAGAGCTAACATGTTTCGACAGTCCCGAATCTTGTTCCAACATTCAAATGTGTTGAAACAATAGTAATGGAAGAGTTTGAGTCCAATTATGAGGTCCGGTTGCGAAAAGTCACAAGTTATAGGCTTCGGAATGTAACACACAAACTGAATCCAATTTGAGACGTTGACGCACGAATAGAGCTAACATGTTTCGACTGTCCCGAATCTTGTTCCAACATTCAAATGTGTTGAAACAATAGTAATGGAAGAGTTTGAGTCCAATTATGAGGTCCGGCTGCGAAAAAGTCACAAGTTATAGGCTTCGGAATGTAACACACAAACTGAGTCCAATTAAACACATTGACGCACGGATGGAGCTAACTTGCTTCGACTGTCCCGAATCTTGTTCCAACACTTTAAATGTGTTGAAACAATAGTAATAGAAGAGTTTGTGTCCAATTACGAGGTCCGATTACGAAAAAGTTACAAGTTATAGGCTTCTGAATGTAACACACAAACTTAGTCCAATTAATGACATTGACGCATGGATGGAGCCAACTTGTTTCGACTGCTCCTATTCTTGTTCCAACACTTCAAATGTGTTGAAACAATAGTAATGGAAGAGTATGAGTCCAATTACGAGGTCCGGTTGCGAAAAAGTCACAACTTATAGGCTTCTGAATGTAACACACAAACTGAGTCCAATTTGAGACGTTGACGCACGGATGGAGCTAACATGTTTCGACTGTCCCGAATCTTGTTTCAACATTTCAAATGTGTTGAAACAATAGTAATGGAAGAGTTTGAGTCCAATTACGAGGTCCGGTTGCAAAAAAGTCACAAGTTATTGGCTTCGGAATGTAACACACAAACTGAATCCAATTTGAGACGTTGACGCACGAATAGAGCTAACATGTTTCGACTGTCCCGAATCTTGTTCCAACATTCAAATGTGTTGAAACAATAGTAATGGAAGAGTTTGAGTCCAATTATGAGGTCCGGCTGCGAAAAAGTCACAAGTTATAGGCTTCGGAATGTAACACACAAACTGAGTCCAATTAAACACATTGACGCACGGATGGAGCTAACTTGCTTCGACTGCCCCGAATCTTGTTCCAACACTTCAAATATGTTGAAACAATAGTAATGGAAGAATTCGAGTCTAATTACGATGTCCGGTTGCGAAAAAGTCACAAGTTATAGGCTTCAGAATGTAACATACAAACTGAGTCCAATTAAAGAAATTGACGCCCGGATGGAGCTAACTTGTTTCGACTGCCCCGAATCTTGTTCCAACACTTCAAATGTGTTGAAACAATAGTAATGGAAGAGTTTGAGTGCAATTACGAGGTCCGGTTGCGAAAAAGTCACAAGTTATAGGATTCTGAATGTAACACACAAACTGAGTCCAATTTGAGACGTTGACGCACGGATGGAGCTAACTTGTTTCGACTGTCCCGAATCTTGTTCCAACACTTTAAATGTGTTGAAACAATTGTAATGGAAGAGTTTGAGTCCAATTACGAGGTCCGATTGCGAAAAAGTCACAAGTTATATGCTTCGGAATGTAACACACAAACTGAGTCCAATTTGAGACGTTGACGCACGGATGGAGCTAACTTGTTTCGACTGTCCCGAATCTTGTTCCAACACTTTAAATGTGTTGAAACAATAGTAATAGAAGAGTTAGTGTCCAATTACGAGGTCCGATTGCGAAAAAGTTAGAAGTTATAGGCTTCTGAATGTAACACACAAACTTAGTCCAATTAATGACATTGACGCACGGATGGAGCCAACTTGTTTCGACTGCTCCTATTCTTGTTCCAACACTTCAAATGTGTTGAAACAATAGTAATGGAAGAGTTTGAGTCCAATTACGAGGTCCGGTTGCGAAAAAGTCACAAGTTATAGGCTTCTGAATGTAACACACAAACTGAGTCCAATTTGAGACGTTGACGCACGGATGGAGCTAACTTGTTTCGACTGTCCCGAATCTTGTTCCAACACTTTAAATGTGTTGAAACAATAGTAATAGAAGAGTTTGTGTCCAATTACGAGGTCCGATTGCGAAAAAGTTACAAGTTATAGGCTTCTGAATGTAACACACAAACTCAGTCCAATTAATGACATTGACGCAAGGATGGAGCCAACTTGTTTCGACTGCTCCTATTCTTGTTCCAACACTTCAAATGTGTTGAAACAATAGTAATGGAAGAGTATGAGTCCAATTACGAGGTCCGGTTGCGAAAAAGTCACAACTTATAGGCTTCTGAATGTAACACACAAACTGAGTCCAATTTGAGACGTTGACGCACGGATGGAGCTAACTTGTTTCGACTGTCCCGAATCTTGTTCCAACACTTTAAATGTGTTGAAACAATAGTAATAGAAGAGTTTGTGTCCAATTACGAGGTCCGATTGCGAAAAAGTTACAAGTTATAGGCTTCTGAATGTAACACACAAACTCAGTCCAATTAATGACATTGACGCAAGGATGGAGCCAACTTGTTTCGACTGCTCCTATTCTTGTTCCAACACTTCAAATGTGTTGAAACAATAGTAATGGAAGAGTATGAGTCCAATTACGAGGTCCGGTTGCGAAAAAGTCACAACTTATAGGCTTCTGAATGTAACACACAAACTGAGTCCAATTTGAGACGTTGACGCACGGATGGAGCTAACTTGTTTCGACTGTCCCGAATCTTGTTCCAACACTTTAAATGTGTTGAAACAATAGTAATAGAAGAGTTTGTGTCCAATTACGAGGTCCGATTGCGAAAAAGTTACACGTTATAGGCTTCTGAATGTAACACACAAACTTAGTCCAATTAATGACATTGACGCACGGATGGAGCCAACTTGTTTCGACTGCTCCTATTCTTATTCCAACACTTCAAATGTGTTGAAACAATAGTAATGGAAGAGTATGAGTCCAATTACGAGGTCCGGTTGCGAAAAAGTCACAACTTATAGGCTTCTGAATGTAACACACAAACTGAGTCCAATTTGAGACGTTGACGCACGGATGGAGCTAACATGTTTCGACTGTCCCGAATCTTGTTTCAACACTTCAAATGTGTTGAAACAATAGTAATGGAAGAGTTTGAGTCCAATTACGAGGTCCGGTTGCAAAAAAGTCACAAGTTATAGGCTTCGGAATGTAACACACAAACTGAATCCAATTTGAGACGTTGACGCACGAATAGAGCTAACATGTTTCGACTGTCCCGAATCTTGTTCCAACATTCAAATGTGTTGAAACAATAGTAATGGAAGAGTTTGAGTCCAATTATGAGGTCCGGCTGCGAAAAAGTCACAAGTTATAGGCTTCGGAATGTAACACACAAACTGAGTCCAATTAAACACATTGACGCACGGATGGAGCTAACTTGCTTCGACTGTCCCGAATCTTGTTCCAACACTTTAAATGTGTTGAAACAATAGTAATAGAAGAGTTTGTGTCCAATTACGAGGTCCGATTACGAAAAAGTTACAAGTTATAGGCTTCTGAATGTAACACACAAACTTAGTCCAATTAATGACATTGACGCATGGATGGAGCCAACTTGTTTCGACTGCTCCTATTCTTGTTCCAACACTTCAAATGTGTTGAAACAATAGTAATGGAAGAGTATGAGTCCAATTACGAGGTCCGGTTGCGAAAAAGTCACAACTTATAGGCTTCTGAATGTAACACACAAACTGAGTCCAATTTGAGACGTTGACGCACGGATGGAGCTAACATGTTTCGACTGTCCCGAATCTTGTTTCAACACTTCAAATGTGTTGAAACAATAGTAATGGAAGAGTTTGAGTCCAATTACGAGGTCCGGTTGCAAAAAAGTCACAAGTTATTGGCTTCGGAATGTAACACACAAACTGAATCCAATTTGAGACGTTGACGCACGAATAGAGCTAACATGTTTCGACTGTCCCGAATCTTGTTCCAACATTCAAATGTGTTGAAACAATAGTAATGGAAGAGTTTGAGTCCAATTATGAGGTCCGGCTGCGAAAAAGTCACAAGTTATAGGCTTCGGAATGTAACACACAAACTGAGTCCAATTAAACACATTGACGCACGGATGGAGCTAACTTGCTTCGACTGCCCCGAATCTTGTTCCAACACTTCAAATATGTTGAAAAAATAGTAATGGAAGAATTCGAGTCTAATTACGATGTCCGGTTGCGAAAAAGTCACAAGTTATAGGCTTCAGAATGTAACATACAAACTGAGTCTAATTAAAGAAATTGACGCCCGGATGGAGCTAACTTGTTTCGACTGCCCTGAATCTTGTTCCAACACTTCAAATGTGTTGAAACAATAGTAATGGAAGAGTTTGAGTGCAATTACGAGGTCCGGTTGCGAAAAAGTCACAAGTTATAGGATTCTGAATGTAACACACAAACTGAGTCCAATTTGAGACGTTGACGCACGGATGGAGCTAACTTGTTTCGACTGTCCCGAATCTTGTTCCAACACTTTAAATGTGTTGAAACAATTGTAATGGAAGAGTTTGAGTCCAATTACGAGGTCCGATTGCGAAAAAGTCACAAGTTATATGCTTCGGAATGTAACACACAAACTGAGTCCAATTTGAGACGTTGACGTACGGATGGAGCTAACTTGTTTCGACTGTCCCGAATCTTGTTCCAACACTTTAAATGTGTTGAAACAATAGTAATAGAAGAGTTAGTGTCCAATTACGAGGTCCGATTGCGAAAAAGTTAGAAGTTATAGGCTTCTGAATGTAACACACAAACTTAGTCCAATTAATGACATTGACGCACGGATGGAGCCAACTTGTTTCGACTGCTCCTATTCTTGTTCCAACACTTCAAATGTGTTGAAACAATAGTAATGGAAGAGTTTGAGTCCAATTACGAGGTCCGGTTGCGAAAAAGTCACAAGTTATAGGCTTCTGAATGTAACACACAAACTGAGTCCAATTTGAGACGTTGACGCACGGATGGAGCTAACTTGTTTCGACTGTCCCGAATCTTGTTCCAACACTTTAAATGTGTTGAAACAATAGTAATAGAAGAGTTTGTGTCCAATTACGAGGTCCGATTGCGAAAAAGTTACAAGTTATAGGCTTCTGAATGTAACACACAAACTCAGTCCAATTAATGACATTGACGCAAGGATGGAGCCAACTTGTTTCGACTGCTCCTATTCTTGTTCCAACACTTCAAATGTGTTGAAACAATAGTAATGGAAGAGTATGAGTCCAATTACGAGGTCCGGTTGCGAAAAAGTCACAACTTATAGGCTTCTGAATGTAACACACAAACTGAGTCCAATTTGAGACGTTGACGCACGGATGGAGCTAACTTGTTTCGACTGTCCCGAATCTTGTTCCAACACTTTAAATGTGTTGAAACAATAGTAATAGAAGAGTTTGTGTCCAATTACGAGGTCCGATTGCGAAAAAGTTACAAGTTATAGGCTTCTGAATGTAACACACAAACTCAGTCCAATTAATGACATTGACGCAAGGATGGAGCCAACTTGTTTCGACTGCTCCTATTCTTGTTCCAACACTTCAAATGTGTTGAAACAATAGTAATGGAAGAGTATGAGTCCAATTACGAGGTCCGGTTGCGAAAAAGTCACAACTTATAGGCTTCTGAATGTAACACACAAACTGAGTCCAATTTGAGACGTTGACGCACGGATGGAGCTAACTTGTTTCGACTGTCCCGAATCTTGTTCCAACACTTTAAATGGGTTGAAACAATAGTAATAGAAGAGTTTGTGTCCAATTACGAGGTCCGATTGCGAAAAAGTTACACGTTATAGGCTTCTGAATGTAACACACAAACTTAGTCCAATTAATGACATTGACGCACGGATGGAGCCAACTTGTTTCGACTGCTCCTATTCTTATTCCAACACTTCAAATGTGTTGAAACAATAGTAATGGAAGAGTATGAGTCCAATTACGAGGTCCGGTTGCGAAAAAGTCACAACTTATAGGCTTCTGAATGTAACACACAAACTGAGTCCAATTTGAGACGTTGACGCACGGATGGAGCTAACATGTTTCGACTGTCCCGAATCTTGTTTCAACACTTCAAATGTGTTGAAACAATAGTAATGGAAGAGTTTGAGTCCAATTACGAGGTCCGGTTGCAAAAAAGTCACAAGTTATAGGCTTCGGAATGTAACACACAAACTGAATCCAATTTGAGACGTTGACGCACGAATAGAGCTAACATGTTTCGACTGTCCCGAATCTTGTTCCAACATTCAAATGTGTTGAAACAATAGTAATGGAAGAGTTTGAGTCCAATTATGAGGTCCGGCTGCGAAAAAGTCACAAGTTATAGGCTTCGGAATGTAACACACAAACTGAGTCCAATTAAACACATTGACGCACGGATGGAGCTAACTTGCTTCGACTGTCCCGAATCTTGTTCCAACACTTTAAATGTGTTGAAACAATAGTAATAGAAGAGTTTGTGTCCAATTACGAGGTCCGATTACGAAAAAGTTACAAGTTATAGGCTTCTGAATGTAACACACAAACTTAGTCCAATTAATGACATTGACGCATGGATGGAGCCAACTTGTTTCGACTGCTCCTATTCTTGTTCCAACACTTCAAATGTGTTGAAACAATAGTAATGGAAGAGTATGACTCCAATTACGAGGTCCGGTTGCGAAAAAGTCACAACTTATAGGCTTCTGAATGTAACACACAAACTGAGTCCAATTTGAGACGTTGACGCACGGATGGAGCTAACATGTTTCGACTGTCCCGAATCTTGTTTCAACACTTCAAATGTGTTGAAACAATAGTAATGGAAGAGTTTGAGTCCAATTACGAGGTCCGGTTGCAAAAAAGTCACAAGTTATTGGCTTCGGAATGTAACACACAAACTGAATCCAATTTGAGACGTTGACGCACGAATAGAGCTAACATGTTTCGACTATCACGAATAGGCTTCTGAATGTAACACACAAACTGAGTCCAATTAAACACATTGACGCACGGATGGTGCTAACTTGTTTCGACTGCCCCGAATCTTGTTCCAACACTGCAAATGTGTTGAAACAATAGTAATGGAAGAATTCGAGTTTAATTACGAGGTCCGATTGCGAAAAAGTCATAAATTATAGGCTTCAGAATGTAACACACAAACTGAGTTCAATTTGAGACGTTGACGCACGGATGGAGCTAACTTGTTTCGACTGTCCCAAATATTGTTCCAACACTTCAAATCTGTTGAAACAATAGTAATGGAAGAGTTTGAGTCTAATTATAAGGTCCGGTTGCGAAAAAGTCACAAGTTTTATACTTCGGAATGGAACACAAACTGTGTCCAATTTGAGACGTTGACGAACGGATGGAGCTAACTTGTTTCGACTGTCCGAATCTTGTTCCAACACTTCAAATCTGTTGAAACAATAGTAATGGAGGAGTTTGAGTCCAATTACGTGGTCCGATTGCGAAAAAGTCAATAATTATAGGCTTACGAATGAAAAACACAAACTGATTCCAATTAGAAATATTGACGAACGAATAGAGCAAACTTGTTCCGCCTGTCCCGAATCTTCTTCTAATACTTCAAATGTGTTGAAAAAATAATAATGGAAGAGTTTGAGTCCAATTACGAGGTCCGGTTGCGAAAATGTCACAAGTTATAGGCTTCGGAATGTAACACACAAACTGAGTCCAATTTGAGACGTTGACGCACGGATGGAGCTAACTTATTTCGACTGTCCCGAATCTTGTTCCAACACTTCAAATGTGTTGAACCAATAGTAATGGAAGAGTTTGTGTCCAATTACGAGGTCCGATTGCGAAAAAATTACAAGTTATAGGCTTCTGAATGTAACACACAAACTTAGTCCAATTAATGACATTGACGCACGGATGGAGCCAACTTGTTTCGACTGCTCCTAATCTTGTTCCAACACTTCAAATGTGTTGAAACAATAGTAATGGAAGAGTATGAGTCCGATTACGAGGTCCGGTTGCGAAAAAGTCACAAGTTATAGGCTTCGGAATGTAACACACAAACTGAGCCCAATTTGTGACGTTGACGCACGGATGGAGCTAATTTGTTTCGACTGTCCCGAATCTTGTTCCAACACTTGAAATGTTTTGAAACAATAGTAATGGAACAGTTTGAGTAAAATTATGAGGTCCGGTTGCGACAAAGTCACAATTTATAGGCTTCGGAATGTAACACACAAACTGAGTCCATTTTGAGACGTTGACGCACCGATGGACCTAACTTGTTTCGACTGTCACGAATCTTGTTCCAACACTTCAAATGTGTTGAAACAATAGTAATGGAAGAGTTTGAGTCCAATTACGAGGTCCGGTTGCGAAAACGTCACAAGTTATAGGCTTCGGAATGTAACACACAAACTGAATCAAATTTGAGACGTTGACGCACGAATAGAGCTAACATGTTTCGACTGTCCCGAATCTTGTTCCAACATTCAAATGTGTTGAAACAATAGTAATGGAAGAGTTTGAGTCCAATTATGAGGTCCGGTTGCGAAAAGTCACAAGTTATAGGCTTCGAAATGTAACACACAAACTGAGTCTAATTAAACACATTGACGCACGGATGGAGCTAACTTGCTTCGACTGCCACGAATCTTGTTCCAACACTTCAAATATGTTGAAACAATAGTAATGGAAGAATTCGAGTCTAATTACGATGTCCGGTTGCGAAAAAGTCACAAGTTATAGGCTTCAGAATGTAACACACAAACTGAGTCCAATTAAAGAAATTGACGCCCGGATGGAGCTAACTTGTTTCGACTGCCCCGAATCTTGTTCCAACACTTCAAATGTGTTGAAACAATAGTAATGGAAGAGTTTGAGTCCAATTACGAGGTCCGGTTGCGAAAAAGTCACAAGTTATAGGCTTCTGAATGTAACACACAAACTGAGTCCAATTTGAGACGTTGACGCACGGATGGAGCTAACTAGTTTCGACTGTCCCGAATCTTGTTCCAACACTTTAAATGTGTTGAAAAAATAGTAATGGAAGAGTTTGAGTCCAATTACGAGGTCCGGTTGCGAAAAAGTCACAAGTGATAGGCTTCGGAATGTAACACACAAACTGAATCCAATTTGAGACGTTGACGCACGAATGGAGCTAACATGTTTCGACTATCCCGAATCTTGTTCCAACATTCTAATGTGTTGATACAATAGTAATGGAAGAGTTTGAGTCCAATTATGAGGTCCGGTTGTGAAAAAGTCACAAGTTATAGGCTTCGGAATGTAACACACAAACTGAGTCCAATTAAACACATTGACGCACGGATGGAGCTAACTTGTTTCGACTGCCCCGAATCTTGTTCCAACACTGCAAATGTGTTGAAACAATAGTAATGGAAGAATTCGAGTTTAATTACGAGGTCCGATTGCGAAAAAGTCATAAATTATAGGCTTCAGAATGTAACACACAAACTGAGTTCAATTTGAGACGTTGACGCACGGATGGAGCTAACTTGTTTCGACTGTCCCAAATATTCTTCCAACACTTCAAATCTGTTGAAACAATAGTAATGGAAGAGTTTGAGTCTAATTATAAGGTCCGGTTGCGAAAAAGTCACAAGTTTTATACTTCGGAATGGAACACAAACTGTGTCCAATTTGAGACGTTGACGAACGGATGGAGCTAACTTGTTTCGACTGTCCGAATCTTGTTCCAACACTTCAAATCTGTTGAAACAATAGTAATGGAGGAGTTTGAGTCCAATTACGTGGTCCGATTGCGAAAAAGTCAATAATTATAGGCTTACGAATGAAAAACACAAACTGATTCCAATTAGAAATATTGACGAACGAATAGAGCAAACTTGTTCCGCCTGTCCCGAATCTTCTTCTAATACTTCAAATGTGTTGAAAAAATAATAATGGAAGAGTTTGAGTCCAATTACGAGCTCCGGTTGCGAAAATGTCACAAGTTATAGGCTTCGGAATGTAACACACAAACTGAGTCCAATTTGAGACGTTGACGCACGGATGGAGCTAACTTATTTCGACTGTCCCGAATCTTGTTCCAACACTTCAAATGTGTTGAACCAATAGTAATGGAAGAGTTTGTGTCCAATTACGAGGTGCGATTGCGAAAAAATTACAAGTTATAGGCTTCGGAATGTAACACACAAACTGAGTCCATTTTGAGACGTTGACGCATGGATGGACCTAACTTGTTTCGACTGTCACGAATCTTGTTCCAACACTTCAAATGTGTTGAAACAATAGTAATGGAAGAGTTTGAGTCCAATTACGAGGTCCGGTTGCGAAAACGTCTCAAGTTATAGGCTTCGGAATGTAACACACAAACTGAATCCAATTTGAGACGTTGACGCACGAATAGAGCTAACATGTTTCGACTGTCCCGAATCTTGTTCCAACATTCAAATGTGTTGAAACAATAGTAACGAAAGAGTTTGAGTCCAATTATGAGGTCCGGTTGCGAAAAGTCACAAGTTATAGGCTTCGGAATGTAACACACAAACTGAGTCTAATTAAACACATTGACGCACGGATGGAGCTAACTTGCTTCGACTGCCCCGAATCTTGTTCCAACACTTCAAATATGATGAAACAATAGTAATGGAAGAATTCGAGTCTAATTACGATGTCCGGTTGCGAAAAAGTCACAAGTTATAGGCTTCAGAATGTAACACACAAACTGAGTCCAATTAAAGAAATTGACGCCCGGATGGAGCTAACTTGTTTCGACTGCCCCGAATCTTGTTCCAACACTTCAAATGTGTTGAAACAATAGTAATGGAAGAGTTTGAGTCCAATTACGAGGTCCGGTTGCGAAAAAGTCACAAGTTATAGGCTTCTGAATGTAACACACAAACTGAGTCCAATTTGAGACGTTGACGCACGGATGGAGCTAATTTGTTTCGACTGTCCCGAATCTTGTTCCAACACTTGAAATGTTTTGAAACAATAGTAATGGAACAGTTTGAGTAAAATTATGAGGTCCGGTTGCGACAAAGTCACAATTTATAGGCTTCGGAATGTAACACACAAACTGGGTCCATTTTGAGACGTTGACGCACCGATGGACCTAACTTGTTTCGACTGTCCCGAATCTTGTTCCAACACTTTAAATGTGTTGAAACAATAGTAATAGAAGAGTTTGTGTCCAATTACGAGGTCCGATTGCGAAAAAGTTACAAGTTATAGGCTTCTGAATGTAACACACAAACTTAGTCCAATTAATGACATTGACGCACGGATGGAGCCAACTTGTTTCGACTGCTCCTATTCTTGTTCCAACACTTCAAATGTGTTGAAACAATAGTAATGGAAGAGTATGAGTCCAATTACGAGGTCCGGTTGCGAAAAAGTCACAAGTTATAGGCTTCTGAATGTAACACACAAACTGAGTCCAATTTGAGACGTTGACGCACGGATGGAGCTAACTTGTTTCGACTGTCCCGAATCTTGTTCCAACACTTTAAATGTGTTGAAACAATAGTAATAGAAGAGTTTGTGTCCAATTACAAGGTCCGATTGCGAAAAAGTTACAAGTTATAGGCTTCTGAATGTAACACACAAACTGAGTCCAATTTGAGACGTTGACGCACGGATGGAGCTAACTTGTTTCGACTGTCCCGAATCTTGTTCCAACACTTTAAATGTGTTGAAACAATAGTAATAGAAGAGTTTGTGTCCAATTACGAGGTCCGATTGCGAAAAAGTTACAAGTTATAGGCTTCTGAATGTAACACACAAACTTAGTCCAATTAATGACATTGACGCACGGATGGAGCCAACTTGTTTCGACTGCTCCTATTCTTGTTCCAACACTTTAAATGTGTTGAAACAATAGTAATAGAAGAGTTTCTGTCCAATTACAAGGTCCGATTGCGAAAAAGTCACAACTTATAGGCTTCTGAATGTAACACACAAACTGAGTCCAATTTGAGATGTTGACGCACGGATGGAGCTAACTTGTTTCGACTGTCCCGAATCTTGTTCCAACACTTTAAATGTGTTGAAACAATAGTAATAGAAGAGTTTGTGTCCAATTACGAGGTCCGATTGCGAAAAAGTTACAAGTTATAGGCTTCTGAATGTAACACACAAACTTAGTCCAATTAATGACATTGACGCACGGATGGAGCCAACTTGTTTCGACTGCTCCTATTCTTGTTCCAACACTTCAAATGTGTTGAAACAATAGTAATGGAAGAGTTTGAGTCCAATTACGAGGTCCGGTTGCGAAAAAGTCACAAGTTATAGGCTTCTGAATGTAACACACAAACTGAGTCCAATTTGAGACGTTGACGCACGGATGGAGCTAATTTGTTTCGACTGTCCCGAATCTTGTTCCAACACTTGAAATGTTTTGAAACAATAGTAATGGAACAGTTTGAGTAAAATTATGAGGTCCGGTTGCGACAAAGTCACAATTTATAGGCTTCGGAATGTAACACACAAACTGGGTCCATTTTGAGACGTTGACGCACCGATGGACCTAACTTGTTTCGACTGTCCCGAATCTTGTTCCAACACTTTAAATGTGTTGAAACAATAGTAATAGAAGAGTTTGTGTCCAATTACGAGGTCCGATTGCGAAAAAGTTACAAGTTATAGGCTTCTGAATGTAACACACAAACTTAGTCCAATTAATGACATTGACGCACGGATGGAGCCAACTTGTTTCGACTGCTCCTATTCTTGTTCCAACACTTCAAATGTGTTGAAACAATAGTAATGGAAGAGTATGAGTCCAATTACGAGGTCCGGTTGCGAAAAAGTCACAAGTTATAGGCTTCTGAATGTAACACACAAACTGAGTCCAATTTGAGACGTTGACGCACGGATGGAGCTAACTTGTTTCGACTGTCCCGAATCTTGTTCCAACACTTTAAATGTGTTGAAACAATAGTAATAGAAGAGTTTGTGTCCAATTACAAGGTCCGATTGCGAAAAAGTTACAAGTTATAGGCTTCTGAATGTAACACACAAACTTAGTCCAATTAATGACATTGACGCACGGATGGAGCCAACTTGTTTCGACTGCTCCTATTCTTGTTCCAACACTTCAAATGTGTTGAAACAATAGTAATGGAAGAGTATGAGTCCAATTACGAGGTCCGGTTGCGAAAAAGTCACAACTTATAGGCTTCTGAATGTAACACACAAACTGAGTCCAATTTGAGACGTTGACGCACAGATGGAGCTAACATGTTTCGACTGTCCCGAATCTTGTTTCAACACTTCAAATGTGTTGAAACAATAGTAATGGAAGAGTTTGAGTCCAATTACGAGATCCGGTTGCGAAAAAGTCACAAGTTATAGGCTTCTGAATGTAACACACAAACTGAGTCCAATTTGAGACGTTGACGCACGGATGGAGCTAACTTGTTTCGACTGTCCCGAATCTTGTTCCAACACTTTAAATGTGTTGAAACAATAGTAATAGAAGAGTTTGTGTCCAATTACTAGGTCCGATTGCGAAAAAGTTACAAGTTATAGGCTTCTGAATGTAACACACAAACTTAGTCCAATTAATGACATTGACACACGGATGGAGCCAACTTGTTTCGACTGCTCCTATTCTTGTTCCAACACTTCAAATGTGTTGAAACAATAGTAATGGAAGAGTATGAGTCCAATTACGAGGTCCGGTTGCGAAAAAGTCACAACTTATAGGCTTCTGAATGTAACACACAAACTGAGTCCAATTTGAGACGTTGACGCACGGATGAAGCTAACATGTTTTGACTGTCCCGAATCTTGTTTCAACACTTCAAATGTGTTGAAACAATAGTAATGGAAGAGTATGAGTCCGATTACGACGTCCGGTTGCGAAAAAGTCACAAGTTATAGGCTTCGGAATGTAACTCACAAACTGAGCCCAATTTGTGACGTTGACGCACGGATGGAGCTAATTTGTTTCGACTGTCCCGAATCTTGTTCCAACACTTGAAATGTTTTGAAACAATAGTAATAGAAGAGTTTGAGTAAAATTATGAGGTCCGGTTGCAACAAAGTCACAATTTATAGGCTTCGGAATGTAACACACAAACTGAGTCCATTTTGAGACGTTGACGCACGGATCGACCTAACTTGCTTCGACTGCCCCGAATCCTGTTCCAACACTTCAAATATGTTGAAACAATAGTAATGGAAGAATTCGAGTCTAATTACGATGTCCGGTTGCGAAAAAGTCACAAGTTATAGGCTTCAGAATGTAACATACAAACTGAGTCCAATTAAAGAAATTGACGCCCGGATGGAGCTAACTTGTTTCGACTGCCCCGAATCTTGTTCCAACACTTCAAATGTGTTGAAACAATAGTAATGGAAGAGTTTGAGTCCAATTACGAGGTCCGGTTGCGAAAAGGTCACAAGTTATAGGATTCTGAATGTAACACACAAACTGAGTCCAATTTGAGACGTTGACGCACGGATGGAGCTAACTTGTTTCGACTGTCCCGAATCTTGTTCCAACACTTTAAATGTGTTGAAACAATTGTAATGGAAGAGTTTGAGTCCAATTACGAGGTCTGATTGCGAAAAAGTCACAAGTTATATGCTTCGGAATGTAACACACAAACTGAGTCCAATTTGAGACGTTGACGCACGGATGGAGCTAACTTGTTTCGACTGTCCCGAATCTTGTTCCAACACTTTAAATGTGTTGAAACAATAGTAATAGAAGAGTTTGTGTCCAATTACGAGGTCCGATTGCGAAAAAGTTACAAGTTATAGGCTTCTGAATGTAACACACAAACTTAGTCCAATTAATGACATTGACGCACGGATGGAGCCAACTTGTTTCGACTGCTCCTATTCTTGTTCAAACACTTCAAATGTGTTGAAACAATAGTAATGGAAGAGTTTGAGTCCAATTACGAGGTCCGGTTGCGAAAAAGTCACAAGTTATAGGCTTCTGAATGTAACACACAAACTGAGTCCAATTTGAGACGTTGACGCACGGATGGAGCTAACTTGTTTCGACTGTCCCGAATCTTGTTCCAACACTTTAAATGTGTTGAAACAATAGTAATGGAAGAGTTTGAGTCCAATTACGAGGTCCGGTTGCAAAAAAGTCACAAGTTATAGGCTTCGGAATGTAACACACAAACTGAATCCAATTTGAGACGTTGACGCACGAATAGAGCTAACATGTTTCGACTGTCCCGAATCTTGTTCCAACATTCAAATGTGTTGAAACAATAGTAATGGAAGAGTTTGAGTCCAATTATGAGGTCCGGCTGCGAAAAAGTCACAAGTTATAGGCTTCGGAATGTAACACACAAACTGAGTCCAATTAAACACATTGACGCACGGATGGAGCTAACTTACTTCGACTGCCCCGAATCTTGTTCCAACACTTCAAATATGTTGAAACAATAGTAATGGAAGAGTTTGTGTCCAATTACGAGGTGCGATTGCGAAAAAATTACAAGTTATAGGCTTCGGAATGTAACACACAAACTGAGTCCATTTTGAGACGTTGACGCACGGATGGAGCTAACTTGTTTCGACTGTCCCGAATCTTGTTCCAACACTTTAAATGTGTTGAAACAATTGTAATGGAAGAGTTTGAGTCCAATTACGAGGTCTGATTGCGAAAAAGTCACAAGTTATATGCTTCGGAATGTAACACACAAACTGAGTCCAATTTGAGACGTTGACGCACGGATGGAGCTAACTTGTTTCGACTGTCCCGAATCTTGTTCCAACACTTTAAATGTGTTGAAACAATAGTAATAGAAGAGTTTGTGTCCAATTACGAGGTCCGATTGCGAAAAAGTTACAAGTTATAGGCTTCGGAATGTAACACACAAACTGAGTCCAATTTGAGACGTTGACGCACGGATGGAGCTAACTTATTTCGACTGTCCCGAATCTTGTTCCAACACTTCAAATGTGTTGAACCAATAGTAATGGAAGAGTTTGTGTCCAATTACGAGGTGCGATTGCGAAAAAATTACAAGTTATAGGCTTCGGAATGTAACACACAAACTGAGTCCATTTTGAGACGTTGACGCACGGATGGAGCTAACTTGTTTCGACTGTCCCGAATCTTGTTCCAACACTTTAAATGTGTTGAAACAATTGTAATGGAAGAGTTTGAGTCCAATTACGAGGTCTGATTGCGAAAAAGTCACAAGTTATATGCTTCGGAATGTAACACACAAACTGAGTCCAATTTGAGACGTTGACGCACGGATGGAGCTAACTTGTTTCGACTGTCCCGAATCTTGTTCCAACACTTTAAATGTGTTGAAACAATAGTAATAAAAGAGTTTGTGTCCAATTACGAGGTCCGATTGCGAAAAAGTTACAAGTTATAGGCTTCTGAATGTAACACACAAACTTAGTCCAATTAATGACATTGACGCACGGATGGAGCCAACTTGTTTCGACTGCTCCTATTCTTGTTCAAACACTTCAAATGTGTTGAAACAATAGTAATGGAAGAGTTTGAGTCCAATTACGAGGTCCGGTTGCGAAAAAGTCACAACTTATAGGCTTCTGAATGTAACACACAAACTGAGTCCAATTTGAGACGTTGACGCACGGATAGAGCTAACTTGTTTCGACTGTCCCGAATCTTGTTCCAACACTTTAAATGTGTTGAAACAATAGTAATAGAAGAGTTTGTGTCCAATTACGAGGTCCGATTGCGAAAAAGTTACAAGTTATAGGCTTCTGAATGTAACACACAAACTTAGTCCAATTAATGACATTGACGCACGGATGGAGCCAACTTGTTTCGACTGCTCCTATTCTTGTTCCAACACTTCAAATGTGTTGAAACAATAGTAATGGAAGAGTATGAGTCCAATTACGAGGTCCGGTTGCGAAAAAGTCACAACTTATAGGCTTCTGAATGTAACACACAAACTGAGTCCAATTTGAGACGTTGACGCACAGATGGAGCTAACATGTTTCGACTGTCCCGAATCTTGTTTCAACACTTCAAATGTGTTGAAACAATAGTAATGGAAGAGTTTGAGTCCAATTACGAGATCCGGTTGCGAAAAAGTCACAAGTTATAGGCTTCTGAATGTAACACACAAACTGAGTCCAATTTGAGACGTTGACGCACGGATGGAGCTAACTTGTTTCGACTGTCCCGAATCTTGTTCCAACACTTTAAATGTGTTGAAACAATTGTAATGGAAGAGTTTGAGTCCAATTACGAGGTCTGATTGCGAAAAAGTCACAAGTTATATGCTTCGGAATGTAACACACAAACTGAGTCCAATTTGAGACGTTGACGCACGGATGGAGCTAACTTGTTTCGACTGTCCCGAATCTTGTTCCAACACTTTAAATGTGTTGAAACAATAGTAATAGAAGAGTTTGTGTCCAATTACGAGGTCCGATTGCGAAAAAGTTACAAGTTATAGGCTTCTGAATGTAACACACAAACTTAGTCCAATTAATGACATTGACGCACGGATGGAGCGAACTTGTTTCGACTGCTCCTATTCTTGTTCAAACACTTCAAATGTGTTGAAACAATAGTAATGGAAGAGTTTGAGTCCAATTACGAGGTCCGGTTGCGAAAAAGTCACAACTTATAGGCTTCTGAATGTAACACACAAACTGAGTCCAATTTGAGACGTTGACGCACGGATAGAGCTAACTTGTTTCGACTGTCCCGAATCTTGTTCCAACACTTTAAATGTGTTGAAACAATAGTAATAGAAGAGTTTGTGTCCAATTACGAGGTCCGATTGGGAAAAAGTTACAAGTTATAGGCTTCTGAATGTAACACACAAACTTAGTCCAATTAATGACATTGACGCACGGATGGAGCCAACTTGTTTCGACTGCTCCTATTCTTGTTCCAACACTTCAAATGTGTTGAAACAATAGTAATGGAAGAGTATGAGTCCAATTACGAGGTCCGGTTGCGAAAAAGTCACAACTTATAGGCTTCTGAATGTAACACACAAACTGAGTCCAATTTGAGACGTTGACGCACGGATGGAGCTAACATGTTTCGACTGTCCCGAATCTTGTTTCAACACTTCAAATGTGTTGAAACAATAGTAATGGAAGAGTTTGAGTCCAATTACGAGGTCCGGTTGCAAAAAAGTCACAAGTTATAGGCTTCGGAATGTAACACACAAACTGAATCCAATTTGAGACGTTGACGCACGAATAGAGCTAACATGTTTCGACTGTCCCGAATCTTGTTCCAACATTCAAATGTGTTGAAACAATAGTAATGGAAGAGTTTGAGTCCAATTATGAGGTCCGGCTGCGAAAAAGTCACAAGTTATAGGCTTCGGAATGTAACACACAAACTGAGTCCAATTAAACACATTGACGCACGGATGGAGCTAACTTGCTTCGACTGCCCCGAATCTTGTTCCAACACTTCAAATATGTTGAAACAATAGTAATGGAAGAATTCGAGTCTAATTACGATGTCCGGTTGCGAAAAAGTCACAAGTTATAGGCTTCAGAATGTAACATACAAACTGAGTCCAATTAAAGAAATTGACGCCCGGATGGAGCTAACTTGTTTCGACTGCCCCGAATCTTGTTCCAACACTTCAAATGTGTTGAAACAATAGTAATGGAAGAGTTTGAGTCCAATTACGAGGTCCGGTTGCGAAAAAGTCACAAGTTATAGGATTCTGAATGTAACACACAAACTGAGTCCAATTTGAGACGTTGACGCACGGATGGAGCTAACTTGTTTCGACTGTCCCGAATCTTGTTCTAACACTTTAAATGTGTTGAAACAATTGTAATGGAAGAGTTTGAGTCCAATTACGAGGTCCGATTGCGAAAAAGTCACAAGTTATAGGCTTCGGAATGTAACACACAAACTGAGTCCAATTTGAGACGTTGACGCACGGATGGAGCTAACTTGTTTCGACTGTCCCGAATCTTGTTCCAACACTTTAAATGTGTTGAGAAAATAGTAATGGAAGAGTTTGAGTCCAATTACGAGGTCCGGTTGCGAAAAAGTCACAAGTTATAGGCTTCGGAATGTAACACACAAACTGAATCCAATTTGAGACGTTGACGCACGAATGGAGCTAACATGTTTCGACTATCCCGAATCTTGTTCCAACATTCAAATGTGTTGATACAATAGTAATGGAAGAGTTTGAGTCCAATTATGAGGTCCGGTTGTGAAAAAGTCACAAGTTATAGGCTTCGGAATGTAACACACAAACTGAGTCCAATTAAACACATTGACGCACGGATGGAGCTAACTTGTTTCGACTGCCCCGAATCTTGTTCCAACACTGCAAATGTGTTGAAACAATAGTAATGGAAGAATTCGAGTTTAATTACGAGGTCCGATTGTGAAAAAGTCATAAATTATAGGCTTCAGAATGTAACACACAAACTGAGTTCAATTTGAGACGTTGACGCACGGATGGAGCTAACTTGTTTCGACTGTCCCAAATATTGTTCCAACACTTCAAATCTGTTGAAACAATAGTAATGGAAGAGTTTGAGTCTAGTTATAAGGTCCGGTTGCGAAAAAGTCACAAGTTTTATACTTCGGAATGGAACACAAACTGTGTCCAATTTGAGACGTTGACGAACGGATGGAGCTAACTTGTTTCGACTGTCCGAATCTTGTTCCAACACTTCAAATCTGTTGAAACAATAGTAATGGAGGAGTTTGAGTCCAATTACGTGGTCCGATTGCGAAAAAGTCAATAATTATAGGCTTACGAATGAAAAACAAAAACTGATTCCAATTAGAAATATTGAGGAACGAATAGAGCAAACTTGTTCCGCCTGTCCCGAATCTTCTTCTAATACTTCAAATGTGTTGAAAAAATAATAATGGAAGAGTTTGAGTCCAATTACGAGGTCCGGTTGCGAAAATGTCACAAGTTATAGGCTTCGGAATGTAACACACAAACTGAGTCCAATTTGAGACGTTGACGCACGGATGGAGCTAACTTATTTCGACTGTCCCGAATCTTGTTCCAACACTTCAAATGTGTTGAACCAATAGTAATGGAAGAGTTTGTGTCCAATTCCGAGGTCCGATTGCGAAAAAATTACAAGTTATAGGCTTCTGAATGTAACACACAAACTTAGTCCAATTAATGACATTGACGCACGGATGGAGCCAACTTGTTTCGACTGCTCCTAATCTTGTTCCAACACTTCAAATGTGTTGAAACAATAGTAATGGAAGAGTATGAGTCCGATTACGAGGTCCGGTTGCGAAAAAGTCACAAGTTATAGGCTTCGGAATGTAACACACAAACTGAGCCCAATTTGTGACGTTGACGCACGGATGGAGCTAATTTGTTTCGACTGTCCCGAATCTTGTTCCAACACTTGAAATGTTTTGAAACAATAGTAATGGAACAGTTTGAGTAAAATTATGAGGTCCGGTTGCGACAAAGTCACAATTTATAGGCTTCGGAATGTAACACACAAACTGAGTCCATTTTGAGACGTTGACGCACCGATGGACCTAACTTGTTTCGACTGTCACGAATCTTGTTCCAACACTTCAAATGTGTTGAAACAATAGTAATGGAAGAGTTTGAGTCCAATTACGAGGTTCGGTTGCGAAAACGTCACAAGTTATAGGCTTCGGAATGTAACACACAAACTGAATCCAATTTGAGACGTTGACGCACGAATAGAGCTAACATGTTTCGACTGTCCCGAATCTTGTTCCAACATTCAAATGTGTTGAAACAATAGTAATGGAAGAGTTTGAGTCCAATTATGAGGTCCGGTTGCGAAAAGTCACAAGTTATAGGCTTCGGAATGTAACACACAAACTGAGTCTAATTAAACACATTGACGCACGGATGGAGCTAACTTGCTTCGACTGTCACGAATCTTGTTCCAACACTTCAAATATGTTGAAACAATAGTAATGGAAGAATTCGAGTCTAATTACGATGTCCGGTTGCGAAAAAGTCACAAGTTATAGGCTTCAGAATGTAACACACAAACTGAGTCCAATTAAAGAAATTGACGCCCGGATGGAGCTAACTTGTTTCGACTGCCCCGAATCTTGTTCCAACACTTCAAATGTGTTGAAACAATAGTAATGGAAGAGTTTGAGTCCAATTACGAGGTCCGGTTGCGAAAAAGTCACAAGTTATAGGCTTCTGAATGTAACACACAAACTGAGTCCAATTTGAGACGTTGACGCACGGATGGAGCTAACTAGTTTCGACTGTCCCGAATCTTGTTCCAACACTTTAAATGTATTGAAAAAATAGTAATGGAAGAGTTTGAGTCCAATTACGAGGTCCGGTTGCGAAAAAGTCACAAGTGATAGGCTTCGGAATGTAACACACAAACTGAATCCAATTTGAGACGTTGACGCACGAATGGAGCTAACATGTTTCGACTATCCCGAATCTTGTTCCAACATTCAAATGTGTTGATACAATAGTAATGGAAGAGTTTGAGTCCAATTATGAGGTCCGGTTGTGAAAAAGTCACAAGTTATAGGCTTCGGAATGTAACACACAAACTGAGTCCAATTAAACACATTGACGCACGGATGGAGCTAACTTGTTTCGACTGCCCCGAATCTTGTTCCAACACTGCAAATGTGTTGAAACAATAGTAATGGAAGAATTCGAGTTTAATTACGAGGTCCGATTGCGAAAAAGTCATAAATTATAGGCTTCAGAATGTAACACACAAACTGAGTTCAATTTGAGACGTTGACACACGGATGGAGCTAACTTGTTTCGACTGTCCCAAATATTGTTCCAACACTTCAAATCTGTTGAAACAATAGTAATGGAAGAGTTTGAGTCTAATTATAAGGTCCGGTTGCGAAAAAGTCACAAGTTTTATACTTCGGAATGGAACACAAACTGTGTCCAATTTGAGACGTTGACGAACGGATGGAGCTAACTTGTTTCGACTGTCCGAATCTTGTTCCAACACTTCAAATCTGTTGAAACAATAGTAATGGAGGAGTTGAGTCCAATTACGTGGTCCGATTGCGAAAAAGTCAATAATTATAGGCTTACGAATGAAAAACACAAACTGATTCCAATTACAAATATTGACGAACGAATAGAGCAAACTTGTTCCGCCTGTCCCGAATCTTCTTCTAATACTTCAAATGTGTTGAAAAAATAATAATGGAAGAGTTTGAGTCCAATTACGAGGTCCGGTTGCGAAAATGTCACAAGTTATAGGCTTCGGAATGTAACACACAAACTGAGTCCAATTTGAGACGTTGACGCACGGATGGAGCTAACTTATTTCGACTGTCCCGAATCTTGTTCCAACACTTCAAATGTGTTGAACCAATAGTAATGGAAGAGTTTGTGTCCAATTACGAGGTGCGATTGCGAAAAAATTACAAGTTATAGGCTTCGGAATGTAACACACAAACTGAGTCCATTTTGAGACGTTGACGCACGGATGGACCTAACTTGTTTCGACTGTCACGAATCTTGTTCCAACACTTCAAATGTGTTGAAACAATAGTAATGGAAGAGTTTGAGTCCAATTACGAGGTCCGGTTGAGAAAACGTCACAAGTTATAGGCTTCGGAATGTAACACACAAACTGAATCCAATTTGAGACGTTGACGCACGAATAGAGCTAACATGTTTCGACTGTCCCGAATCTTGTTCCAACATTCAAATGTGTTGAAACAATAGTAATGAAAGAGTTTGAGTCCAATTATGAGGTCCGGTTGCGAAAAGTCACAAGTTATAGGCTTCGGAATGTAACACACAAACTGAGTCTAATTAAACACATTGACGCACGGATGGAGCTAACTTGCTTCGACTGCCCCGAATCTTGTTCCAACACTTCAAATATGATGAAACAATAGTAATGGAAGAATTCGAGTCTAATTACGATGTCCGGTTGCGAAAAAGTCACAAGTTATAGGCTTCAGAATGTAACACACAAACTGAGTCCAATTAAAGAAATTGACGCCCGGATGGAGCTAACTTGTTTCGACTGCCCCGAATCTTGTTCCAACACTTCAAATGTGTTGAAACAATAGTAATGGAAGAGTTTGAGTCCAATTACGAGGTCCGGTTGCGAAAAAGTCACAAGTTATAGGCTTCTGAATGTAACACACAAACTGAGTCCAATTTGAGACGTTGACGCACGGATGGAGCTAACTTGTTTCGACTGTCCCGAATCTTGTTCCAACACTTTAAATGTGTTGAAACAATAGTAATAGAAGAGTTTGTGTCCAATTACAAGGTCCGATTGCGAAAAAGTTACAAGTTATAGGCTTCTGAATGTAACACACAAACTTAGTCCAATTAATGACATTGACGCACGGATGGAGCCAACTTGTTTCGACTGCTCCTATTCTTGTTCCAACACTTCAAATGTGTTGAAACAATAGTAATGGAAGAGTATGAGTCCAATTACGAGGTCCGGTTGCGAAAAAGTCACAACTTATAGGCTTCTGAATGTAACACACAAACTGAGTCCAATTTGAGACGTTGACGCACGGATGGAGCTAACTTGTTTCGACTGTCCCGAATCTTGTTCCAACACTTTAAATGTGTTGAAACAATAGTAATGGAAGAGTTTGAGTCCAGTTACGAGGTCCGATTGCGAAAAAGTCACAAGTTATAGGCTTCGGAATGTAACACACAAACTGAGTCCAATTTGAGACGTTGACGCACGGATGGAGCTAACTTGTTTCGACTGTCCCGAATCTTGTTCCAACACTTTAAATGTGTTGAAAAAATAGTAATGGAAGAGTATGAGTCCAATTACGAGGTCCGGTTGCGAAAAAGTCACAACTTATAGGCTTCTGAATGTAACACACAAACTGAGTCCAATTTGAGACGTTGACGCACGGATGGAGCTAACTTGTTTCGACTGTCCCGAATCTTGTTCCAACACTTTAAATGTGTTGAAACAATAGTAATAGAAGAGTTTGTGTCCAATTACGAGGTCCGATTGCGAAAAAGTTACAAGTTATAGGCTTCTGAATGTAACACACAAACTTAGTCCAATTAATGACATTGACGCACGGATGGAGCCAACTTGTTTCGACTGCTCCTATTCTTGTTCCAACACTTCAAATGTGTTGAAACAATAGTAATGGAAGAGTATGAGTCCAATTACGAGGTCCGGTTGCGAAAAAGTCACAAGTTATAGGCTTCTGAATGTAACACACAAACTTAGTCCAATTAATGACATTGACGCACGGATGGAGCCAACTTGTTTCGACTGCTCCTAATCTTGTTCCAACACTTCAAATGTGTTGAAACAATAGTAATGGAAGAGTATGAGTCCGATTAAGAGGTCCGGTTGCGAAAAAGTCACAAGTTATAGGCTTCGGAATGTAACTCACAAACTGAGCCCAATTTGTGACGTTGACGCACGGATGGAGCTAATTTGTTTCGACTGTCCCGAATCTTGATCCACCACTTGAATTGTTTTGAAACAATAGTAATAGAAGAGTTTGAGTAAAATTATGAGGTCCGGTTGCGACAAAGTCACAATTTATAGGCTTCGGAATGTAACACACAAACTGAGTCCATTTTGAGACGTTGACGCACGGATGGACCTAACTTGTTTCGACTGTCACGAATCTTGTTCCAACACTTCAAATGTGTTGAAACAATAGTAATGGAAGAGTTTGAGTCCAATTACGAGGTCCGGTTGCGAAAACGTCACAAGTTATAGGCTTCG
This sequence comes from Euptelea pleiosperma, assembly GCA_035048495.1. Lineage (NCBI taxonomy): Eukaryota > Viridiplantae > Streptophyta > Magnoliopsida > Ranunculales > Eupteleaceae > Euptelea > Euptelea pleiosperma. The sequence goes on from JASUTR010000243.1 coordinate 65,048, forward strand.
GAATGTAACACACAAACTTAATCCAATTTGTGACGTTGACGCACGAATAGAGCTAACATGTTTCAACTGTCCCGAATCTTGTTCCAACATTCAAATGTGTTGAAACAATAGTAATGGAAGAGTTTGAGTCCAATTATGAGGTCCGGTTGCGAAAAGTCACAAGTTATAGGCTTCGGAATGTAACACACAAACTGAGTCTAATTAAACACATTGACGCACGGATGGAGCTAACTTGCTTCGACTGCCACGAATCTTGTTCCAACACTTCAAATATATTGAAACAATAGTAATGGAAGAATTCGAGTCTAATTACGATGTCCGGTTGCGAAAAAGTCACAAGTTATAGGCTTCAGAATGTAACACACAAACTGAGTCCAATTAAAGAAATTGACGCCCGGATGGAGCTAACTTGTTTCGACTGCCCCGAATCTTGTTCCAACACTTCAAATGTGTTGAAACAATAGTAATGGAAGAGTTTGAGTCCAATTACGAGGTCCGGTTGCGAAAAAGTCACAAGTTATAGGCTTCTGAATGTAACACACAAACTGAGTCCAATTTGAGACGTTGACGCACGGATGGAGCTAACTTGTTTCGACTGTCCCGAATCTTGTTCCAACACTTTAAATGTGTTGAAACAATAGTAATAGAAGAGTTTGTGTCCAATTACAAGGTCCGATTGCGAAAAAGTTACAAGTTATAGGCTTCTAAATGTAACACACAAACTTAGTCCAATTAATGACATTGACGCACGGATGGAGCCAACTTGTTTCGACTGCTCCTATTCTTGTTCCAACACTTCAAATGTGTTGAAACAATAGTAATGGAAGAGTATGAGTCCAATTACGAGGTCCGGTTGCGAAAAAGTCACAACTTATAGGCTTCTGAATGTAACACACAAACTGAGTCCAATTTGAGACGTTGACGCACGGATGGAGCTAACTTGTTTCGACTGTCCCGAATCTTGTTCCAACACTTTAAATGTGTTGAAACAATAGTAATGGAAGAGTTTGAGTCCAATTACGAGGTCCGATTGCGAAAAAGTCACAAGTTATAGGCTTCGGAATGTAACACACAAACTGAGTCCAATTTGAGACGTTGACGCACGGATGGAGCTAACTTGTTTCGACTGTCCCGAATCTTGTTCCAACACTTTAAATGTGTTGAAAAAATAGTAATGGAAGAGTATGAGTCCAATTACGAGGTCCGGTTGCGAAAAAGTCACAACTTATAGGCTTCTGAATGTAACACACAAACTGAGTCCAATTTGAGACGTTGACGCACGGATGGAGCTAACTTGTTTCGACTGTCCCGAATCTTGTTCCAACACTTTAAATGTGTTGAAACAATAGTAATAGAAGAGTTTGTGTCCAATTACGAGGTCCGATTGCGAAAAAGTTACAAGTTATAGGCTTCTGAATGTAACACACAAACTTAGTCCAATTAATGACATTGACGCACGGATGGAGCCAACTTGTTTCGACTGCTCCTATTCTTGTTCCAACACTTCAAATGTGTTGAAACAATAGTAATGGAAGAGTATGAGTCCAATTACGAGGTCCGGTTGCGAAAAAGTCACAAGTTATAGGCTTCTGAATGTAACACACAAACTTAGTCCAATTAATGACATTGACGCACGGATGGAGCCAACTTGTTTCGACTGCTCCTAATCTTGTTCCAACACTTCAAATGTGTTGAAACAATAGTAATGGAAGAGTATGAGTCCGATTAAGAGGTCCGGTTGCGAAAAAGTCACAAGTTATAGGCTTCGGAATGTAACTCACAAACTGAGCCCAATTTGTGACGTTGACGCACGGATGGAGCTAATTTGTTTCGACTGTCCCGAATCTTGATCCACCACTTGAATTGTTTTGAAACAATAGTAATAGAAGAGTTTGAGTAAAATTATGAGGTCCGGTTGCGACAAAGTCACAATTTATAGGCTTCGGAATGTAACACACAAACTGAGTCCATTTTGAGACGTTGACGCACGGATGGACCTAACTTGTTTCGACTGTCACGAATCTTGTTCCAACACTTCAAATGTGTTGAAACAATAGTAATGGAAGAGTTTGAGTCCAATTACGAGGTCCGGTTGCGAAAACGTCACAAGTTATAGGCTTCGGAATGTAACACGAAACTTAATCCAATTTGAGACGTTGACGCACGAATAGAGCTAACATGTTTCAACTGTCCCGAATCTTGTTCCAACATTCAAATGTGTTGAAACAATAGTAATGGAAGAGTTTGAGTCCAATTATGAGGTCCGGTTGCGAAAAGTCACAAGTTATAGGCTTCGGAATGTAACACACAAACTGAGTCTAATTAAACACATTGACGCACGGATGGAGCTAACTTGCTTCGACTGCCACGAATCTTGTTCCAACACTTCAAATATGTTGAAACAATAGTAATGGAAGAATTCGAGTCTAATTACGATGTCCGGTTGCGAAAAAGTCACAAGTTATAGGCTTCAGAATGTAACACACAAACTGAGTCCAATTAAAGAAATTGACGCCCGGATGGAGCTAACTTGTTTCGACTGCCCCGAATCTTGTTCCAACACTTCAAATGTGTTGAAACAATAGTAATGGAAGAGTTTGAGTCCAATTACGAGGTCCGGTTGCGAAAAAGTCACAAGTTATAGGCTTCTGAATGTAACACACAAACTGAGTCCAATTTGAGACGTTGACGCACGGATGGAGCTAACTTGTTTCGACTGTCCCGAATCTTGTTCCAACACTTTAAATGTGTTGAAACAATAGTAATAGAAGAGTTTGTGTCCAATTACAAGGTCCGATTGCGAAAAAGTTACAAGTTATAGGCTTCTGAATGTAACACACAAACTTAGTCCAATTAATGACATTGACGCACGGATGGAGCCAACTTGTTTCGACTGCTCCTATTCTTGTTCCAACACTTCAAATGTGTTGAAACAATAGTAATGGAAGAGTATGAGTCCAATTACGAGGTCCGGTTGCGAAAAAGTCACAACTTATAGGCTTCTGAATGTAACACACAAACTGAGTCCAATTTGAGACGTTGACGCACGGATGGAGCTAACATGTTTCGACTGTCCCGAATCTTGTTTCAACACTTCAAATGTGTTGAAACAATAGTAATGGAAGAGTTTGAGTCCAATTATGAGGTCCGGTTGCGAAAAAGTCACAAGTTATAGGCTTCGGAATGTAACACACAAACTGAGTCCAATTTGAGACATTGACGCACGGATGGAGCTAACTTGTTTCGACTGTCCCGAATCTTGTTCCAACACTTCAAATGTGTTGAAACAATAGTAATGGAAGAGTTTGAGTCCAATTACGAGGTCCGGTTGCGAAAAAGTCACAAGTTATAGGATTCTGAATGTAACACACAAACTGAGTCCAATTTGAGACGTTGACGCACGGATGGAGCTAACTTGTTTCGACTGTCCCGAATCTTGTTCCAACACTTTAAATGTGTTGAAAAAATAGTAATGGAAGAGTATGAGTCCAATTACGAGGTCCGGTTGCGAAAAAGTCACAACTTATAGGCTTCTGAATGTAACACACAAACTGAGTCCAATTTTAGACGTTGACGCACGGATGGAGCTAACTTGTTTCGACTGTCCCGAATCTTGTTCCAACACTTTAAATGTGTTAAAACAATAGTAATAGAAGAGTTTGTGTCCAATTACGAGGTCCGATTGCGAAAAAGTTACAAGTTATAGGCTTCTGAATGTAACACACAAACTTAGTCCAATTAATGACATTGACGCACGGATGGAGCCAACTTGATTCGACTGCTCCTATTCTTGTTCCAAAACTTCAAATGTGTTGAAACAATAGTAATGGAAGAGTATGAGTCCAATTACGAGGTCCGGTTGCGAAAAAGTCACAACTTATAGGCTTCTGAATGTAACACACAAACTGAGTCCAATTTGAGACGTTAATGCACGGATGGAGCTAACATGTTTCGACTGTCCCGAATCTTGTTTCAACACTTCAAATGTGTTGAAACAATAGTAATGGAAGAGTTTGAGTCCAATTACGAGATCCGGTTGCGAAAAAGTCACAAGTTATAGGCTTCTGAATGTAACACACAAACTGAGTCCAATTTGAGACGTTGACGCACGGATGGAGCTAACTTGTTTCGACTGTCCCGAATCTTGTTCCAACACTTTAAATGTGTTGAAACAATAGTAATAGAAGAGTTTGTGTCCAATTACGAGGTCCGATTGCGAAAAAGTTACAAGTTATAGGCTTCTGAATGTAACACACAAACTTAGTCCAATTAATGACATTGACGCACGGATGGAGCCAACTTGTTTCGACTGCTCCTATTCTTGTTCCAACACTTCAAATGTGTTGAAACAATAGTAATGGAAGAGTATGAGTCCAATTACGAGGTCCGGTTGCGAAAAAGTCACAACTTATAGGCTTCTGAATGTAACACACAAACTGAGTCCAATTTGAGACGTTGACGCACGGATGGAGCTAACATGTTTTGACTGTCCCGAATCTTGTTTCAACACTTCAAATGTGTTGAAACAATAGTAATGGAAGAGTTTGAGTCCAATTATGAGGTCCGGTTGCGAAAAAGTCACAAGTTATAGGCTTCGGAATGTAACACACAAACTGAGTCCAATTTGAGACATTGACGCACAGATGGAGCTAACTTGTTTCGACTGTCCCGAATCTTGTTCCAACACTTCAAATGTGTTGAAACAATAGTAATGGAAGAGTTTGAGTCCAATTACGAGGTCCGGTTGCGAAAAAGTCACAAGTTATAGGATTCTGAATGTAACACACAAACTGAGTCCAATTTGAGACGTTGACGCACGGATGGAGCTAACTTGTTTCGACTGTCCCGAATCTTGTTCCAACACTTTAAATGTGTTGAAACAATAGTAATGGAAGAGTTTGAGTCCAATTACGAGGTCCGATTGCGAAAAAGTCACAAGTTATAGGCTTCGGAATGTAACACACAAACTGAGTCCAATTTGAGATGTTGACGCACGGATGGAGCTAACTTGTTTCGACTGTCCCTAATCTTGTTCCAACACTTTAAATGTGTTGAAAAAATAGTAATGGAAGAGTATGAGTCCAATTACGAGGTCCGGTTGCGAAAAAGTCACAACTTATAGGGTTCTGAATGTAACACACAAACTGAGTCCAATTTGAGACGTTGACGCACGGATGGAGCTAACTTGTTTCGACTATCCCAAATATTGTTCCAACACTTCAAATCTGTTGAAACAATAGTAATGGAAGAGTTTGAGTCTAATTATGAGGTCCGGTTGCGAAAAAGTCACAAGTTATATACTTCGGAATGGAACACGAACTGTGTCCAATTTGAGACGTTGACGAACGGATGGAGCTAACTTGTTTCGACTGTCCGAATCTTGTTCCAACACTTCAAATCTGTTGAAACAATAGTAATGGAGGATTTTGAGTCCAATTACGTGGTCCGATTGCGAAAAAGTCAATAATTATAGGCTTACGAATGAAAAACACAAACTGATTCCAATTAGAAATATTGTCGAACGAATAGAGCAAACTTGTTCCGCTTGTCCCGAATCTTTTTTAATACTTCAAATGTGTTGAAAAAATAATAATGGAAGAGTTTGAGTCCAATTACGAGGTCCGGTTGCGAAAAAGTCACAAGTTATAGGCTTCGGAATGTAACACACAAACTGAGTCTAATTTGAGACGTTGACGCACGGATGGAGCTAACTTATTTCGACTGTCCCGAATCTTGTTCCAACACTTCAAATGTGTTGAACCAATAGTAATGGAAGAGTTTGTGTCCAATTACGAGGTCCGATTGCGAAAAAATTACAAGTTATAGGCTTCTGAATGTAACACACAAACTTAGTCCAATTAATGACATTGACGCACGGATGGAGCCAACTTGTTTCGACTGCTCCTAATCTTGTTCCAACACTTCAAATGTGTTGAAACAATAGTAATGGAAGAGTATGAGTCCGATTACGAGGTCCGGTTGCGAAAAAGTCACAAGTTATAGGCTTCGGAATGTAACTCACAAACTGAGCCCAATTTGTGACGTTGACGCACGGATGGAGCTAATTTGTTTCGACTGTCCCGAATCTTGTTCCAACAGTTAAAATGTTTTGAAACAATAGTAATAGAAGAGTTTGAGTAAAATTATGAGGTCCGGTTGCGACAAAGTCACAATTTATAGGCTTCGGAATGTAACACACAAACTGAGTCCATTTTGAGACGTTGACGCACGGATGGACCTAACTTGTTTCGACTGTCACGAATCTTGTTCCAACACTTGAAATGGTTTGAAACAGTAGTAATGGAAGAGTTTGAGTAAAATTATGAGGTCCGGTTGCGACAAAGTCACAATTTATAGGCTTCGGAATGTAACACACAAACTGAGTCCATTTTGAGACGTTGACGCACGGATGGACCTAACTTGTTTCGACTGTCACGAATCTTGTTCCAACACTTCAAATGTGTTGAAACAATAGTAATGGAAGAGTTTGAGTCCAATTACGAGGTCCGGTTACGAAAAAGTCACAAGTTATAGGCTTCGGAATGTAACACACAAACTGAATCCAATTTGAGACGTTGACGCAGGAATAGAGCTAACATGTTTCGACTGTCCCGAATCTTGTTCCAACATTCAAATGTGTTGAAACAATAGTAATGGAAGAGTTTGAGTCTAATTATGAGGTCCGGCTGCGAAAAAGTCACAAGTTATAGGCTTCGGAATGTAACACACAAACTGAGTCCAATTAAACACATTGACGCACGGATGGAGCTAACTTGCTTCGACTGCCCCGAATCTTGTTCCAACACTTCAAATATGTTGAAACAATAGTAATGGAAGAATTCGAGTCTAATTACGATGTCCGGTTGCGAAAAAGTCACAAGTTATAGGCTTCAGAATGTAACACACAAACTGAGTCCAATGAAAGAAATTGACGCCCGGATGGAGCTAACTTGTTTCGACTGCCCCGAATCTTGTTCCAACACTTCAAATGTGTTGAAACAAGCGTAATGGAAGAGTTTGAGTCCAATTACGAGGTCCGGTTGCGAAAAAGTCACAAGTTATAGGATTCTGAATGTAACACACAAACTGAGTCCAATTTGAGACGTTGACGCACGGATGGACCTAACTTGTTTCGACTGTCCCGAATCTTGTTCCAACACTTTAAATGTGTTGAAACAATAGTAATGGAAGAGTTTGAGTCCAATTACGAGGTCCGATTGCGAAAATGTCACAAGTTATAGGCTTCGGAATGTAACACACAAACTGAGTCCAATTTGAGACGTTGACGCACGGATGGAGCTAACTTGTTTCGACTATCCCGAATCTTGTTCCAACACTTTAAATGTGTTGAAAAAATAGTAATGGAAGAGTTTGAGTCCAATTACGAGGTCCGGTTGCGAAAAAGTCACAAGTTATAGGCTTCGGAATGTAACACACAAACTGAATCCAATTTGAGACGTTGACGCACGAATGGAGCTAACATGTTTCGACTGTCCCGAATCTTGTTCCAACATTCAAATGTGTTGAAACAATAGTAATGGAAGAGTTTGAGTCCAATTATGAGGTTCGGTTGTGAAAAAGTCACAAGTTATAGGCTTCGGAATGTAACACACAAACTGAGTCCAATTAAACACATTGATGCACGGATGGAGCTAACTTGTTTCGACTGCCCCGAATCTTGTTCCAACACTGCAAATGTGTTGAAACAATAGTAATGGAAGAATTCGAGTTTAATTACGAGGTCCGATTGCGAAAAATTCATAAATTATAGGCTTCAGAATGTAACACACAAACTGAGTTCAATTTGAGACGTTGACGCACGGATGGAGCTAACTTGTTTCGACTGTCCCAAATATTGTTCCAACACTTCAAATCTGTTGAAACAATAGTAATGGAAGAGTTTGAGTCTAATTATAAGGTACGGTTGCGAAAAAGTCACAAGTTTTATACTTCGGAATGGAACACAAACTGTGTCCAATTTGAGACGTTGACGAACGGATGGAGCTAACTTGTTTCGACTGTCCGAATCTTGTTCCAACACTTCAAATCTGTTGGAACAATAGTAATGGAGGACTTTGAGTCCAATTACGTGGTCCGATTGCGAAAAAGTCAATAATTATAGGCTTACGAATGAAAAACACAAACTGATTCCAATTAGAAATATTGACGAACGAATAGAGCAAACTTGTTCCGCCTGTCCTGAATCTTCTTCTAATACTTCAAATGTGTTGAAAAAATAATAATGGAAGAGTTTGAGTCCAATTACGAGGTCCGGTTGCGAAAAAGTCACAAGTTATAGGCTTCGGAATGTAACACACAAACTGAGTCCAATTTGAGACGTTGACGCACGGATGGAGCTAATTATTTCGACTGTCCCGAATCTTGTTCCAACACTTCAAATGTGTTGAACCAATAGTAATGGAAGAGTTTGTTTCCAATTACGAGGTGCGATTGCGAAAAAATTACAAGTTATAGGCTTCTGAATGTAACACACAAACTTAGTCCAATTAATGACATTGACGCACGGATGGAGCCAACTTGTTTCGACTGCTCCTAATCTTGTTCCAACACTTCAAATGTGTTGAAACAATAGTAATGGAAGAGTATGAGTCCCATTACGAGGTCCGGTTGCGAAAAAGTCACAAGTTATAGGCTTCGGAATGTAACACACAAACTGAGCCCAATTTGTGACGTTGACGCACGGATGGAGCTAATTTGTTTCGACTGTCCCGAATCTTGTTCCAACACTTGAAATGTTTTGAAACAATAGTAATGGAACAGTTTGAGTAAAATTATGAGGTCCGGTTGCGACAAAGTCACAATTTATAGGCTTCGGAATGTAACACACAAACTGAGTCCATTTTGAGACGTTGACGCACCGATGGACCTAACTTGTTTCGACTGTCACGAATCTTGTTCCAACACTTCAAATGTGTTGAAACAATAGTAATGGAAGAGTTTGAGTCCAATTACGAGGTCCGGTTGCGAAAACGTCACAAGTTATAGGCTTCGGAATGTAACACACAAACTGAATCCAATTTGAGACGTTGACGCACGAATAGAGCTAACATGTTTCGACTGTCCCGAATCTTGTTCCAACATTCAAATGTGTTGAAACAATAGTAATGGAAGAGTTTGAGTCCAATTATGAGGTCCGGTTGCGAAAAGTCACAAGTTATAGGCTTCGGAATGTAACACACAAACTGAGTCTAATTAAACACATTGACGCCCGGATGGAGCTAACTTGCTTCGACTGCCCCGAATCTTGTTCCAACACTTCAAATATGTTGAAACAATAGTAATGGAAGAATTCGAGTCTAATTACGATGTCCGGTTGCGAAAAAGTCACAAGTTATAGGCTTAAGAATGTAACACACAAACTGAGTCCAATTAAAGAAATTGACGCCCGGATGGAGCTAACTTGTTTCGACTGCCCCGAATCTTGTTCCAACACTTCAAATGTGTAGAAACAATAGTAATGGAAGAGTTTGAGTCCAATTACGAGGTCCGGTTGCGAAAAAGTCACAAGTTATAGGCTTCTGAATGTAACACACAAACTGAGTCCAATTTGAGACGTTGACGCACGGATGGAGCTAACTTGTTTCGACTGTCCCGAATCTTGTTCCAACACTTTAAATGTGTTGAAAAAATAGTAATGGAAGAGTATGAGTCCAATTACGAGGTCCGGTTGCGAAAAAGTCACAACTTATAGGCTTCTGAATGTAACACACAAACTGAGTCCAATTTGAGACGTTGACGCACGGATGGAGCTAACTTGTTTCGACTGTCCCGAATCTTGTTCCAACACTTTAAATGTGTTGAAACAATAGTAATAGAAGAGTTTGTATCCAATTACGAGGTCCGATTGCGAAAAAGTTACAAGTTATAGGCTTCTGAATGTAACACACAAACTTAGTCCAATTAATGACATTGACGCACGGATGGAGCTAACTTGTTTCGACTGTCCCGAATCTTGTTCCAACACTTTAAATGTGTTGAAACAATAGTAATAGAAGAGTTTGAGTCCAATTACGAGGTCCGGTTGCGAAAAAGTCACAAGTTATAGGCTTCGGAATGTAACTCACAAACTAAGTCCAATTAATGACATTGACGCACGGATGGAGCCAACTTGTTTCGACTGCTCCTAATCTTGTTCCAACACTTCAAATGTGTTGAAACAATAGTAATGGAAGAGTATGAGTCCAATTACGAGGTCCGGTTGCGAAAAAGTCACAACTTATAGGCTTCTGAATGTAACACACAAACTGAGTCCAATTTGAGACGTTGACGCACGGATGGAGCTAACTTGTTTCGACTGTCCCGAATCTTGTTCCAACACTTTAAATGTGTTGAAACAATAGTAATGGAAGAGTTTGAGTCCAATTACGAGGTCCGGTTACGAAAAAGTCACAAGTTATAGGCTTCGGAATGTAACTCACAAACTGAGCCCAATTTGTGACGTTGACGCACGGATGGAGCTAATTTGTTTCGACTGACCCGAATCTTGTTCCAACGCTTCAAATGTTTTGAAACAATAGTAATGGAAGAGTTTGAGTAAAATTATGAGATCCGGTTGCGACAAAGTCACAATTTATAGGCTTCAGAATGTAACACACAAACTGAGCCCAATTTGTGACGTTGACGCACGGATGGAGCTAATTTGTTTCGACTGTCCCGAATCTTGTTCCAACACTTGAAATGTTTTGAAACAATAGTAATGGAAGAGTTTGAGTAAAATTATGAGGTCCGGTTGCGACAAAGTCACAATTTATAGGCTTCGGAATGTAACACACAAACTGAGCCCAATTTGTGACGTTGACGCACGGATGGAGATAATTTGTTTCGACTTTCCCGAATCTTGTTCCAACACTTGAAATGGTTTGAAACAATAGTAATGGAAGAGTTTGAGTAAAATTATGAGGTCCGGTTGCGACAAAGTCACAATTTATAGGCTTCGGAATGTAACACACAAACTGAGTCCATTTTGAGACGTTGACGCACCGATGGACCTAACTTGTTTCGACTGTCACGAATCTTGTTCCAACACTTCAAATGTGTTGAAACAATAGTAATGGAAGAGTTTGAGTCCAATTACGAGGTCCGGTTGCGAAAAAGTCACAAGTTATAGGCTTCGGAATGTAACACACAAACTGAATCCAATTTGAGACGTTGACGCACGAATAGAGCTAACATGTTTCGACTGTCCCGAATCTTGTTCCAACATTCAAATGTGTTGAAACAATAGTAATGGAAGAGTTTGAGTCCAATTATGAGGTCCGGTTGTGAAAAAGTTACAAGTTATAGGCTTCGGAATGTAACACACAAACTGAGTCCAATTAAACACATTGACGCACGGATGGAGCTAACTTGTTTCGACTGCCCCGAATCTTGTTCCAACACTGCAAATGTGTTGAAACAATAGTAATGGAAGAATTCGAGTTTAATTACGAGGTCCGATTGCGAAAAAGTCATAAATTATAGGCTTCAGAATGTAACACACAAACTGAGTTCAATTTGAGACGTTGACGCACGGATGGAGCTAACTTGTTTCGACTATCCCAAATATTGTTCCAACACTTCAAATCTGTTGAAACAATAGTAATGGAAGAGTTTGAGTCTAATTATAAGGTCCGGTTGCGAAAAAGTCACAAGTTTTATACTTCGGAATGGAACACAAACTGTGTCCAATTTGAGACGTTGACGAACGGATGGAGCTAACTTGTTTCGACTGTCCGAATCTTGTTCCAACACTTCAAATCTGTTGAAACAATAGTAATGGAGGAGTTTGAGTCCAATTACTTGGTCCGATTGCGAAAAAGTCAATAATTATAGGCTTACGAACTGATTCCAATTAGAAATATTGACGAACGAATAGAGCAAACTTGTTCCGCCTGTCCCGAATCTTCTTCTAATACTTCAAATGTGTTGAAAAAATAATAATGGAAGAGTTTGAGTCCAATTACGAGGTCCGGTTGCGAAAAAGTCACAAGTTATAGGCTTCGGAATCTAACACACAAATTGAGTCCAATTTGAGACGTTGACGCACGGATGGAGCTAACTTATTTCGACTGTCCCGAATCTTGTTCCAACACTTCAAATGTGTTGAACCAATAGTAATGGAAGAGTTTGTGTCAAATTATGAGGTCCGGTTGCGACAAAGTCACAATTTATAGGCTTCGGAATGTAACACACAAACTGAGTCCATTTTGAGACGTTGACGCACGGATGGACCTAACTTGTTTCGACTGTCACGAATCTTGTTCCAACACTTCAAATGTGTTGAAACAATAGTAATGGAAGAGTTTGAGTCCAATTACGAGGTCCGGTTGCGAAAAAGTCACAAGTTATAGGCTTCGGAATGTAACACACAAACTGAATCCAATTTGAGACGTTGACGCACGAATAGAGCTAACATGTTTCGACTGTCCCGAATCTTGTTCCAACATTCAAATGTGTTGAAACAATAGTAATGGAAGAGTTTGAGTCCAATTATGAGGTCCGGCTGCGAAAAAGTCACAAGTTATAGGCTTCGGAATGTAACACACAAACTGAGTCCAATTTGAGACGTTGACGCACGGATGGAGCTAACTTGTTTCGACTGTCACGAATCTTGTTCCAACACTTCAAATGTGTTGAAACAATAGTAATGGAAGAGTTTGAGTCCAATTACGAGGTCCGGTTGCGAAAAAGTCACAAGTTATAGGCTTCGGAATGTAACACACAAACTGAATCCAATTTGAGACGTTGACGCACGAATAGAGCTAACATGTTTCGACTGTCCCGAATCTTGTTCCAACATTCAAATGTGTTGAAACAATAGTAATGGAAGAGTTTGAGTCCAATTATGAGGTCCGGCTGCGAAAAAGTCACAAGTTATAGGCTTCGGAATGTAACACACAAACTGAGTCCAATTAAACACATTGACGCACGGATGGAGCTAACTTGCTTCGACTGCCCCGAATCTTGTTCCAACACTTCAAATATGTTGAAACAATAGTAATGGAAGAATTCGAGTCTAATTACGATGTCCGGTTGCGAAAAAGTCACAAGTTATAGGCTTCAGAATGTAACACACAAACTGAGTCCAATTAAAGAAATTGACGCCCGAATGGAGCTAACTTGTTTCGACTGCCCCGAATCTTGTTCCAACACTTTAAATGTGTTGAAACAATAGTAATGGAAGAGTTTAAGTCCAATTACGAGGTCCGGTTGCGAAAAAGTCACAAGTTATAGGATTCTGAATGTAACACACAAACTGAGTCCAATTTGAGACGTTGACGCACGGATGGAGCTAACTTGTTTCGACTGTCCCGAATCTTGTTGCAACACTTTAAATGTGTTGAAACAATAGTAATGGAAGAGTTTGAGTCCAATTACGAGGTCCGATTGCGAAAAAGTCACAAGTTATAGGCTTCGGAATGTATCACACAAACTGAGTCCAATTAAACACATTGACGCACGGATGGAGCTAACTTGCTTCGACTGCCCCGAATCTTGTTCCAACACTTCAAATATGATTAAACAATAGTAATGGAAGAATTCGAGACTAATTACGATGTCCGGTTGCGAAAAAGTCACAAGTTATAGGCTTCAGAATGTAACACACAAACTGAGTCCAATTAAAGAAATTGACTCCCGGATGGAGCTAACTTGTTTCGACTGCCCCGAATCTTGTTTCAACACTTCAAATGTGTTGAAACAATAGTAATGGAAGAGTTTGAGTCCAATTACGAGGTCCGGTTGCGAAAAAGTCACAAGTTATAGGCTTCTGAATGTAACACACAAACTGAGTCCAATTTGAGACATTGACGCACGGATGGAGCTAACTTGTTTCGACTGTCCCGAATCTTGTTCCAACACTTTAAATGTGTTGAAACAATAGTAATAGAAGAGTTTGTGTCCAATTACGAGGTCCGATTGCGAAAAAGTTACAAGTTATAGGCTTCTGAATGTAACACACAAACTTAGTCCAATTAATGACATTGACGCACGGATGGAGCCAACTTGTTTCGACTGCTCCTATTCTTGTTCCAACACTTCAAATGTGTTGAAACAATAGTAATGGAAGAGTATGAGTCCAATTACGAGGTCCGGTTGCGAAAAAGTCACAACTTATAGGCTTCTGAATGTAACACACAAACTGAGTCCAATTTGAGACGTTGACGCACGGATGGAGCTAACATGTTTCGACTGTCCCGAATCTTGTTTCAACACTTCAAATGTGTTGAAACAATGGTAATGGAAGAGTTTGAGTCCAATTACGAGATCCGGTTGCGAAAAAGTCACAAGTTATAGGCTTCTGAATGTAACACACAAACTGAGTCCAATTTGAGACGTTGACGCACGGATGGAGCTAACTTATTTCGACTGTCCCGAATCTTGTTCCAACACTTCAAATGTTTTGAACCAATAGTAATGGAAGAGTTTGTGTCCAATTACGAGGTCCGATTGCAAAAAAATTACAAGTTATAGGCTTCTGAATGTAACACACAAACTTAGTCCAATTAATGACATTGACGCACGGATGGAGCCAACTTGTTTCGACTGCTCCTAATCTTGTTCCAACACTTCAAATGTGTTGAAACAATAGTAATGGAAGAGTATGAGTCCGATTACGAGGTCCGGTTGCGAAAAAGTCACAAGTTATAGGCTTCGGAATGTAACACACAAACTGAGCCCAATTTGTGACGTTGACGCACGGATGGAGCTAATTTGTTTCGACTGTCCCGAATCTTGTTCCAACACTAGAAATGTTTTGAAACAATAGTAATGGAACAGTTTGAGTAAAATTATGAGGTCCGGTTGCAACAAAGTCACAATTTATAGGCTTCGGAATGTAACACACAAACTGAGTCCATTTTGAGACGTTGACGCACGGATGGACCTAACTTGTTTCGACTGTCACGAATCTTGTTCCAACACTTCAAATGTGTTGAAACAATAGTAATGGAAGAGTTTGAGTCCAATTACGAGGTCCGGTTGCGAAAAAGTCACAAGTTATAGGCTTCGGAATGTAACACACAAACTGAATCCAATTTGAGACGTTGACGCACGAATAGAGCTAACATGTTTCGACTGTCCCGAATCTTGTTCCAACATTCAAATGTGTTGAAACAATAGTAATGGAAAAGTTTGAGTCCAATTATGAGGTCCGGCTGCGAAAAAGTCACAAGTTAAAGGCTTCGGAATGTAACACACAAACTGAGTCCAATTAAAGAAATTGACGCCCGAATGGAGCTAACTTGTTTCGACTGCCCCGAATCTTGTTCCAACACTTTAAATGTGTTGAAACAATAGTAATGGAAGAGTTTAAGTCCAATTACGAGGTCCGGTTGCGAAAAAGTCACAAGTTATAGGATTCTGAATGTAACACACAAACTGAGTCCAATTTGAGACGTTGACGCACGGATGGAGCTAACTTGTTTCGACTGTCCCGAATCTTGTTGCAACACTTTAAATGTGTTGAAACAATAGTAATGGAAGAGTTTGAGTCCAATTACGAGGTCCGATTGCGAAAAAGTCACAAGTTATAGGCTTCGGAATGTATCACACAAACTGAGTCCAATTAAACACATTGACGCACGGATGGAGCTAACTTGCTTCGACTGCCCCGAATCTTGTTCCAACACTTCAAATATGTTGAAACAATAGTAATGGAAGAATTCGAGTCTAATTACGATGTCCGGTTGCGAAAAAGTCACAAGTTATAGGCTTCGGAATGTAACTCACAAACTGAGCCCAATTTGTGACGTTGACGCACGGATGGAGCTAATTTGTTTCGACTGTCCCGAATCTTGTTCCAACACTTGAAATGTTTTGAAACAATAGTAATGGAACAGTTTGAGTAAAATTATGAGGTCCGGTTGCGACAAAGTCACAATTTATAGGCTTCGGAATGTAACACACAAACTGAGTCCATTTTTAGAAGTTGACGCACGGATGGACCTAACTTGTTTCGACTGTCACGAATCTTGTTCCAACACTTCAAATGTGTTGAAACAATAGTAATGGAAGAGTTTGAGTCCAATTACGAGGTCCGGTTGCGAAAAAGTCACAAGTTATAGGCTTCGGAATGTAACACACAAACTGAGTCCAATTAAACACATTGACGCACGGATGGAGCTAACTTGCTTCGACTGCCCCGAATCTTGTTCCAACACTTCAAATATGTTGAAACAATAGTAATGGAAGAATTCGAGTCTAATTACGATGTCCGGTTGCGAAAAAGTCACAAGTTATAGGCTTCAGAATGTAACACACAAACTGAGTCCAATTAAAGAAATTGACGCCCGAATGGAGCTAACTTGTTTCGACTGCCCCGAATCTTGTTCCAACACTTTAAATGTGTTGAAACAATAGTAATGGAAGAGTTTGAGTCCAATTACGAGGTCTGGTTGCGAAAAAGTTACAAGTTATAGGATTCTGAATGTAACACACAAACTGAGTCCAATTTGAGACGTTGACGCACGGATGGAGCTAACTTGTTTCGACTGTCCCGAATCTTGTTGCAACACTTTAAATGTGTTGAAACAATAGTAATGGAAGAGTTTGAGTCCAATTACGAGGTCCGATTGCGAAAAAGTCACAAGTTATAGGCTTCGGAATGTAACACACAAACTGAGTCCAATTAAACACATTGACGCACGGATGGAGCTAACTTGCTTCGACTGCCCCGAATCTTGTTCCAACACTTCAAATATGTTGAAACAATAGTAATGGAAGAATTCGAGTCTAATTACGATGTCCGGTTGCGAAAAAGTCACAAGTTATAGGCTTTGGAATGTAACTCACAAACTGAGCCCAATTTGAGACGTTGACGCACGGATGGAGCTAACTTGTTTCGACTGTCCGAATCTTGTTCCAACACTTCAAATCTGTTGAAACAATAGTAATGGAGGAGTTTGAGTCCAATTACGTGGTCCGATTGCGAAAAAGTCAATAATTATAGGCTTACGAATGAAAAACACAAACTGATTCCAATTAGAAATATTGACGAACGAATAGAGCAAACTTGTTCCGCCTGTCCCGAATCTTCTTCTAATACTTCAAATGTGTTGAAAAAATAATAATGGAAGAGTTTGAGTCCAATTACGAGGTCCGGTTGCGAAAAAGTCACAAGTTATAGGCTTCGGAATGTAACACACAAACTGAGTCCAATTTGAGACGTTGACGCACGGATGGAGCTAACTTATTTCGACTGTCCCGAATCTTGTTCCAACACTTCAAATGTGTTGAACCAATAGTAATGGAAGAGTTTGTGTCCAATTACGAGGTGCGATTGCGAAAAAATTACAAGTTATAGGCTTCTGAATGTAACACACAAACTTAGTCCAATTAATGACATTGACGCACGGATGGAGCCAACTTGTTTCGACTGCTCCTAATCTTGTTCCAACACTTCAAATGTGTTGAAACAATAGTAATGGAAGAGTATGAGTCCGATTACGAGGTCCGGTTGCGAAAAAGTCACAAGTTATAGGCTTCGGAATGTAACACACAAACTGAACCCAATTTGTGACGTTGACGCACGGATGGAGCTAATTTGTTTCGACTGTCCCGAATCTTGTTCCAACACTTGAAATGTTTTGAAACAATAGTAATGGAACAGTTTGAGTAAAATTATGAGGTCCGGTTGCGACAAAGTCACAATTTATATGCTTCGGAATGTAACACACAAACTGAGTCCATTTTGAGACGTTGACGCACCGATGGACCTAACTTGTTTCGACTGTCACGAATCTTGTTCCAACACTTAAAATGTGTTGAAACAATAGTAATGGAAGAGTTTGAGTCCAATTACGAGGTCCGGTTGCGAAAACGTCACAAGTTATAGGCTTCGGAATGTAACACACAAACTGAATCCAATTTGAGACGTTGACGCACGAATAGAGCTAACATGTTTCGACTGTCCCGAATCTTGTTCCAACATTCAAATGTGTTGAAACAATAGTAATGGAAGAGTTTGAGTCCAATTATGAGGTCCGGTTGCGAAAAGTCACAAGTTATAGGCTTCGGAATGTAACACACAAACTGAGTCTAATTAAACACATTGACGCACGGATGGAGCTAACTTGCTTCGACTGCCCCGAATCTTGTTCCAACACTTCAAATATGATGAAACAATAGTAATGGAAGAATTCGAGTCTAATTACGATGTCCGGTTGCGAAAAAGTCACAAGTTATAGGCTTCAGAATGTAACACACAAACTGAGTCCAATTAAAGAAATTGACGCCCGGATGGAGCTAACTTGTTTCGACTGCCCCGAATCTTGTTCCAACACTTCAAATGTGTTGAAACAATAGTAATGGAAGAGTTTGAGTCCAATTACGAGGTCCAGTTGCGAAAAAGTCACAACTTATAGGCTTCTGAATGTAACACACAAACTGAGTCCAATTTGAGACGTTGACGCACGGATGGAGCTAACTTGTTTCGACTGTCCCGAATCTTGTTCCAACACTTTAAATGTGTTGAAACAATAGTAATAGAAGAGTTTGTGTCCAATTACGAGGTCCGATTACGAAAAAGTTACAAGCTATAGGCTTCTGAATGTAACACACAAACTTAGTCCAATTAATGACATTGACGCACGGATGGAGCCAACTTGTTTCGACTGCTCCTATTCTTCTTCCAACACTTCAAATGTGTTGAAACAATAGTAATGGAAGAGTATGAGTCCAATTACGAGGTCCGGTTGCGAAAAAGTCACAACTTATAGGCTTCTGAATGTAACACACAAACTGAGTCCAATTTGAGACGTTGACGCACGGATGGAGCTAACTTGTTTCGACTGTCCCGAATCTTGTTCCAACACTTTAAATGTGTTGAAACAATAGTAATAGAAGAGTTTGTGTCCAATTACGAGGTCCGATTGCGAAAAAGTTACAAGTTATAGGCTTCTGAATGTAACACACAAACTTAGTCCAATTAATGACATTGACGCACGGATGGAGCCAACTTGTTTCGACTGCTCCTAATCTTGTTCCAACACTTCAAATGTGTTGAAACAATAGTAATGGAAGAGTATGAGTCCAATTACGAGGTCCGGTTGCGAAAAAGTCACAACTTATAGGCTTCTGAATGTAACACACAAACTGAGTCCAATTTGAGACGTTGACGCACGGATGGAGCTAACATGTTTCGACTGTCCCGAATCTTGTTTCAACACTTCAAATGTGTTGAAACAATAGTAATGGAAGAGTTTGAGTCCAATTACGAGATCCGGTTGCGAAAAAGTCACAAGTTATAGGCTTCTGAATGTAACACACAAACTGAGTCCAATTTGAGACGTTGACGCACGGATGGAGCTAACTTATTTCGACTGTCCCGAATCTTGTTCCAACACTTCAAATGTGTTGAACCAATAGTAATGGAAGAGTTTGTGTCCAATTACGAGGTCCGATTGCAAAAAAATTACAAGTTATAGGCTTCTGAATGTAACACACAAACTTAGTCCAATTAATGACATTGACGCACGGATGGAGCCAACTTGTTTCGACTGCTCCTAATCTTGTTCCAACACTTCAAATGTGTTGAAACAATAGTAATGGAAGAGTATGAGTCCGATTACGAGGTCCGGTTGCGAAAAAGTCACAAGTTATAGGCTTCGGAATGTAACACACAAACTGAGCCCAATTTGTGACGTTGACGCACGGATGGAGCTAATTTGTTTCGACTGTCCCGAATCTTGTTCCAACACTTGAAATGTTTTGAAACAATAGTAATGGAACAGTTTGAGTAAAATTATGAGGTCCGGTTGCGACAAAGTCACAATTTATAGGCTTCGGAATGTAACACACAAACTGAGTCCATTTTGAGACGTTGACGCACCTATTGACCTAACTTGTTTCGACTGTCACGAATCTTGTTCCAACACTTCAAATGTGTTGAAACAATAGTAATGGAAGAGTTTGAGTCCAATTACGAGGTCCGGTTGCGAAAACGTCACAAGTTATAGGCTTCGGAATGTAACACACAAACTGAATCCAATTTGAGACGTTGACGCACGAATAGAGCTAACATGTTTCGACTGTCCCGAATCTTGTTCCAACATTCAAATGTGTTGAAACAATAGTAATGGAAGAGTTTGAGTCCAATTATGAGGTCCGGTTGCGAAAAGTCACAAGTTATAGGCTTCGGAATGTAACACACAAACTGAGTCTAATTAAACACATTGACGCACGGATGGAGCTAACTTGCTTCGACTGCCCCGAATCTTGTTCCAACACTTCAAATATGATGAAACAATAGTAATGGAAGAATTCGAGTCTAATTACGATGTCCGGTTGCGAAAAAGTCACAAGTTATAGGCTTTAGAATGTAACACACAAACTGAGTCCAATTAAAGAAATTGACGCCCGGATGGAGCTAACTTGTTTCGACTGCCCCGAATCTTGTTCCAACACTTCAAATGTGTTGAAACAATAGTAATGGAAGAGTTTGAGTCCAATTACGAGGACCGGTTGCGAAAAAGTCACAAGTTATAGGCTTCTGAATGTAACACACAAACTGAGTCCAATTGGAGACGTTGACGCACGGATGGAGCTAACTTGTTTCGACTGTCCCGAATCTTGTTCCAACACTTTAAATGTGTTGAAACAATAGTAATAGAAGAGTTTGTGTCCAATTACGAGGTCCGATTGCGAAAAAGTTACAAGTTATAGGCTTCTGAATGTAACACACAAACTTAGTCCAATTAATGACATCGACGCACGGATGGAGCCAACTTGTTTCGACTGCTCCTATTCTTCTTCCAACACTTCAAATGTGTTGAAACAATAGTAATGGAAGAGTATGAGTCCAATTACGAGGTCCGGTTGCGAAAAAGTCACAACTTATAGGCTTCTGAATGTAACACACAAACTGAGTCCAATTTGAGACGTCGACGCACGGATGGAGCTAACTTGTTTCGACTGTCCCGAATCTTGTTCCAACACTTTAAATGTGTTGAAACAATAGTAATAGAAGAGTTTGTGTCGAATTACGAGGTCCAATTGCGAAAAAGTTACAAGTTATAGGCTTCTGAATGTAACACACAAACTTAGTCCAATTAATGACATTGACGCACGGATGGAGCCAACTTGTTTCGACTGCTCCTATTCTTGTTCCAACACTTCAAATGTGTTGAAACAATAGTAATGGAAGAGTATGAGTCCAATTACGAGGTCCGGTTGCGAAAAAGTCACAACTTATAGGCTTCTGAATGTAACACACAAACTGAGTCCAATTTGAGACGTTGACGCACGGATGGAGCTAACATGTTTCGACTGTCCCGAATCTTGTTTCAACACTTCAAATGTGTTGAAACAATAGTAATGGAAGAGTTTGAGTCCAATTACGAGATCCGGTTGCGAAAAAGTCACAGGTTATAGGCTTCTGAATGTAACACACAAACTGAGTCCAATTTGAGACGTTGACGCACGGATGGAGCTAACTTGTTTCGACTGTCCCGAATCTTGTTCCAACACTTTAAATGTGTTGAAACAATAGTAATAGAAGAGTTTGTGTCCAATTATGAGGTCCGATTGCGAAAAAGTTACAAGTTATAGGCTTCTGAATGTAACACACAAACTTAGTCCAATTAATGACATTGACGCACGGATGAAGCCAACTTGTTTCGACTGCTCCTATTCTTGTTCCAACACTTCAAATGTGTTGAAACAATAGTAATGGAAGAGTATGAGTCCAATTACGAGGTCCGGTTGCGAAAAAGTCACAACTTATAGGCTTCTGAATGTAACACACAAACTGAGTCCAATTTGAGACGTTGACGCACGGATGGAGCTAACTTGTTTCGACTGTCCCGAATCTTGTTCCAACACTTTAAATGTGTTGAAACAATAGTAATAGAAGAGTTTGTGTCCAATTACGAGGTCCGATTACGAAAAAGTTACAAGCTATAGGCTTCTGAATGTAACACACAAACTTAGTCCAATTAATGACATTGACGCACGGATGGAGCCAACTTGTTTCGACTGCTCCTATTCTTCTTCCAACACTTCAAATGTGTTGAAACAATAGTAATGGAAGAGTATGAGTCCAATTACGAGGTCCGGTTGCGAAAAAGTCACAACTTATAGGCTTCTGAATGTAAACACACAAACTGAGTCCAATTTGAGACGTTGACGCACGGATGGAGCTAACTTGTTTCGACTGTCCCGAATCTTGTTCCAACACTTTAAATGTGTTGAAACAATAGTAATAGAAGAGTTTGTGTCCAATTACGAGGTCCGATTGCGAAAAAGTTACAAGTTATAGGCTTCTGAATGTAACACACAAACTTAGTCCAATTAATGACATTGACGCACGGATGGAGCCAACTTGTTTCGACTGCTCCTAATCTTGTTCCAACACTTCAAATGTGTTGAAACAATAGTAATGGAAGAGTATGAGTCCAATTACGAGGTCCGGTTGCGAAAAAGTCACAACTTATAGGCTTCTGAATGTAACACACAAACTGAGTCCAATTTGAGACGTTGACGCACGGATGGAGCTAACATGTTTCGACTGTCCCGAATCTTGTTTCAACACTTCAAATGTGTTGAAACAATAGTAATGGAAGAGTTTGAGTCCAATTACGAGATCCGGTTGCGAAAAAGTCACAAGTTATAGGCTTCTGAATGTAACACACAAACTGAGTCCAATTTGAGACGTTGACGCACGGATGGAGCTAACTTATTTCGACTGTCCCGAATCTTGTTCCAACACTTCAAATGTGTTGAACCAATAGTAATGGAAGAGTTTGTGTCCAATTACGAGGTCCGATTGCAAAAAAATTACAAGTTTTAGGCTTCTGAATGTAACACACAAACTTAGTCCAATTAATGACATTGACGCACGGATGGAGCCAACTTGTTTCGACTGCTCCTAATCTTGTTCCAACACTTCAAATGTGTTGAAACAATAGTAATGGAAGAGTATGAGTCCGATTACGAGGTCCGGTTGCGAAAAAGTCACAAGTTATAGGCTTCGGAATGTAACACACAAACTGAGCCCAATTTGTGACGTTGACGCACGGATGGAGCTAATTTGTTTCGACTGTCCCGAATCTTGTTCCAACACTTGAAATGTTTTGAAACAATAGTAATGGAAGAGTATGAGTAAAATTATGAGGTCCGGTTGCGACAAAGTCACAATTTATAGGCTTCGGAATGTAACACACAAACTGAGTCCATTTTGAGACGTTGACGCACGGATGGACCTAACTTGTTTCGACTGTCATGAATCTTGTTCCAACACTTCAAATGTGTTGAAACAATAGTAATGGAAGAGTTTGAGTCCAATTACGAGGTCCGGTTGCGAAAACGTCACAAGTTATAGGCTTCGGAATGTAACACACAAACTGAATCCAATTTGAGACGTTGACGCACGAATAGAGCTAACATGTTTCGACTGTCCCGAATCTTGTTCCAACATTCAAATGTGTTGAAACAATAGTAATGGAAGAGTTTGAGTCCAATTATGAGGTCCGGTTGCGAAAAAGTCACAAGTTATAGGCTTCGGAATGTAACACACAAACTGAGTCCAATTAAACACATTGACGCACGGATGGAGCTAACTTGATTCGACTGCCCCGAATCTTGTTCCAACACTTCAAATATGTTGAAACAATAGTAATGGAAGAATTCGAGTCTAATTACGATGTCCGGTTGCGAAAAAGTCACAAGTTATAGGCTTCAGAATGTAACACACAAACTGAGTCCAATTAAAGAAATTGACGCCCGGATGGAGCTAACTTGTTTCGACTGCCCCGAATCTTGTTCCAACACTTCAAATGTGTTGAAACAATAGTAATGGACGAGTTTGAGTCCAATTACGAGGTCCGGTTGCGAAAAAGTCACAAGTTATGGGCTTCTGAATGTAACACACAAACTGAGTCCAATTTGAGACGTTGACGCACGGATGGAGCTAACTTGTTTCGACTGTCCCGAATCTTGTTCCAACACTTTAAATGTGTTGAAACAATAGTAATAGAAGAGTTTGTGTCCAATTACGAGGTCCGATTGCGAAAAAGTTACAAGTTATAGGCTTCTGAATGTAACACACAAACTTAGTCCAATTAATGACATTGACGCACGGATGGAGCCAACTTGTTTCGACTGCTCCTATTCTTGTTCCAACACTTCAAATGTGGTGAAACAATAGTAATGGAAGAGTATGAGTCCAATTACGAGGTCCGGTTGCGAAAAAGTCACAACTTATAGGCTTCTGAATGTAACACACAAACTGAGTCCAATTTGAGACGTTGACGCACGGATGGAGCTAACATGTTTCGACTGTCCCGAATCTTGTTTCAACACTTCAAATGTGTTGAAACAATAGTAATGGAAGAGTTTGAGTCCAATTATGAGGTCCGGTTGCGAAAAAGTCACAAGTTATAGGCTTCGGAATGTAACACACAAACTGAGTCCAATTTGAGACATTGACGCACGGATGGAGCTAACTTGTTTCGACTGTCCCGAATCTTGGTCCAACACTTTAAATGTGTTGAAACAATAGTAATGGAAGAGTTTGAGTCCAATTACGAGGTCCGATTGCGAAAAAGTCACAAGTTATAGGCTTCGGAATGTAACTCACAAACTGAGTCCAATTTGAGACGTTGACGCACGGATGGAGCTAACTTGTTTCGACTGTCCCGAATCTTGTTCCAACACTTTAAATGTGTTGAAACAATAGTAATGGAAGAGTTTGAGTCCAATTACGAGGTCCGGTTGCGAAAAAGTCACAAGTTATAGGCTTCGGAATGTAACTCACAAACTGAGCCCAATTTGTGACGTTTTTTTTTTTAAGGTTAAGCTTGGGGTTAGGCGGACCCCTACCTGACTTTAAGAATAATCAAGTCCTGAAATACAAACGACCTGAAGCATCCTCGAACAGAATGTTAACAAGGTCGGGTGGAAAGGAAGAAGGAAGCAAGAAAATACAATTGTTAGTATGGACCATAGTGGCTAGGAGATCCGCTGCCCTGTTAACTTCTCTAAAAACATGGTAAATTTCAAAAGAAGTAAAGGCAGTCCGAATTTGGTGTATTGACCAAACAATTGTTCGAGCTTTCCATGGGATAGTCATAGTGCCTTTAATAATTCCCACTGCTTGAGCCGAATCGGAAGCAATCTGAATGGAGGTTAAGCCACGATCAAGAGCTAAAGTAAGACCAACTGAAATGGCTTGAAGCTCATGAAATATGACTGAAATTTTTGGACTCCCACCCGCAAAAGCTATGAGAGCCGATCCATGATTATCTCTTAAAATACCGCCATAACCTGCAGAATGATCTCGCATAGATCCATCTGTATTAAGAATCCAAGAGCCATGACAAGGAGCTGTCCATTGGCAGGGGGTAGGTGTACTATGAGAAAAAGATACGGAAATTTCCCAAGAAGCAAAAAATTCTCTGTTCCGGGCGTTATCTTCCACTTTAAGCTCCTTAGAATAGAGTCTTGTTCGAGTAGCATCAAGAACTTGCTGAAAGATCGCCTCTTGTGGAAGAAAAATATGTTGAAAAGTCCGCATATTTCTTTCTTTCCAGATCATATATACTGTCGCATTGAAAGCAACTTGCATTGTGAGAGAAATAGGATCCGAACCAGCGATATGCCTTAGAATCCATTGCGCTTCAAGGTCCGAAGGTTCAACCCGTCTGTTATAGCGAGAGATTATAAGGACTTGAGACCAGATATACTTGGAGAAAGGGCAATCAAAGAAGAGATGTTTGACACATTCATCTTCAGTCAAACATAAGGAACATTTGAGGCTGTTTGTCACTCGCCTAATATAAGGTTTATCTCGCGTCATTAAGCCACCATTGACTGCAAGCCAAGATATGAAGCTATGTCGAGGGATAGAGAAAGAACTCCAGACAATGCTGCACCAGTCCACCTTGTCATAATGCGGATGAACTTTATCATAGGCTGAACTGAGGGAGAAAATCCCCGATAAAGATGGGGTCCAGATAACATCATCGCTAGGCATATGAGGCGCAATATCTACTTCGGCAAGGTTACTCCATATGTGGTCGATCTCGGCAGTATGCGCCATTGGAGTAGACCATTGGTTGTTCTCATTAATAAGGGTAAGAACTTTATCATGGATCTTGAGATCAGTATCAAAACGTTGATTACGTTTGAAACTATCCAATAAAATGCCTTGCGGATGCCACGGATCATGCCAAAGAAAGGTATTGTGACCATCGCCAATTAAATGTAAGATCATTTTGCTGGCCAAAGTTCTGGAAGCCAGAATCTTCCTCCAAACCCAAGAGCAGTCTTGAGGAATATCCATCGTCCAAAAGTGTTTAGTTTTTATAAGATTGGATGTGGCCCATTTCACCCAAAGGATATCCATGTTACTAGCGATGGCAAAAGTATGGCGAAGAACCGCTGCTCTGTTCCAATTAACTAAATTCTTCAGCCCAAGGCCTCCTTCATTCTTGGGACAACATATTTTCTTCCAAGAAATGGGGTGAGATTTCCGTAAAAGCAAGAGCTCCAATAAATTTGAAAGCTGTTGAGCACTGATCTTATCAATTCCAGCCGGCCAGCATAAGATAAAAATTTGCCTTTCCAAGATTGGATGCGATTGGATAATCTGTCCAATAAAGGTTGACAGTCCACAGCCGAAAGACGAGAAGAAATAAGAGGAAGGCCCAGATATCTGATGGGAATGCTGCCTTCTTGGAAGCCAAGAATGTCCATAATCTCTGCTTTATGAGCTTCATCCAACCCAAAACTAAAAAAGGTACTTTTAGCTCTATTAGATTCAAGACCTGTTATTTCTTTAAAAAGAATCAACGTATCATTGAGGGTAGCAGCAGATTGCACATCACCTCCGAAGAAGACCATGAGGTCATCGGCAAAGCAGAGATGAGTAATAGAAGGATCACGGCACTTGGGGTGAAGCTTAAAGAGGCCATTGCGAGCTTGTTGTTGAAGAAGAATGTGAAAAACGCCCATAGCTAACACAAATATGTATGGGGAGATAGGGTCTCCCTGTCTGATCCCCTTACGACCTTCGAAATAGCCTTCTGGGCTTCCATTAACAAGAATGGAGTATTTGACTGAAGTCAAGCAAACTCTAATCCAGTCGATGAAAACTGGGTGAAAGTTCAGTTTGTTGAGTAAAGCAATAATGAAATCCCATCGAAGGTTGTCGAAAGCTTGCTTAAGGTCTATCTTGACTGTGAAGCGAGGAGGAAGGTTATTCTTGTGATAATTCTTGAATAGTTCATGGCAGATCTGGATATTATCACTGATTCTTCGACCTTTGATAAAAGCAGATTGAGAGGCTTCAACCAAATCAGGGAGACACGGCTTCAATCTGTTGGCTAGAATTTTCGAGATACATTTGTATAGAATGTTACAACAAGAAATAGGCCTAAAATCTTTAACTGAAGTTGGATTACTCACCTTAGGTATAAGAGATATAAAGGTTGAGTTTATCCCACAAGAAAGTTTGTGAGAAGAGAAGAAATTTCTAACAACTTTGATAAAGTCGACTTTAATGATGTGCCAAGTCTTCTTGAAAAAATTGGCATTAAATCCATCGGGGCCCGGGGCCTTAGAATCGCCCATGCTAAAAAGAACATTGTGTATTTCTTCATCTGTAACAGCCTTAGCCATTTCATTCTTCTGGGTGTCATTCAAGACATTTTCCATATGCAACGAGTTGATGATATCGCTGTTATAAGACTCATTCACAGAACCAAGTTGTTCTTGGAAATATTGAAGTATTTCTACCTTGATTTGATTAGCTTCTGTAATCTTCTGATTGTGTTGATCATAAAGGCTCAAGATAGAATTCCGAGATCTCCTAGCTTTGAGAGAACTATGGAAGAAAGAGGTGTTGCTGTCTCCCAAATTCAACCAATTGATTCTGGATTTCTGCTTGAGAGCAGATTCCTCATAATTTGAAAGAGTGGAATGCTTCTTCAATATTGCTGCCTCTTGACCGCTGATAGTTTCATCACCTGGATGTAATTGGATAAGCTTTTGGAGCTCATCAAGCTCGGATTTGGCAGCACTAACTTGGTTCTTCAGATTGTTAAAGTTACTGTGGCTCCATTCTTTGAGTTTGACTTTAAGTAACTTCAGTTTTTGAGTAAGTCTAAACATGGGATGTCCAGAAATGGATATCTTCCAAGTATCTTCCACTAAATTCAAAAAAGTTGGATGCTCTACCCAAAAGTTGAAGAATTTAAAAGGTTTAGTACCTGAAGTCGTATGACACCAACTTACAATGATCGGGCTATGATCTGAGATGCCAGGAGGAAGGAAATCTGCTTCTGTATCATTAAAAGTGTTCACCCAAAGATGGTTGACTAGAACTCGATCGAGCTTGCATAAGATATGGTTACGGCCATGGCTTTTATTGCTCCAAGTATATTTCAGGCCTACGTGCTTCAAGTCTTCTAGCCCAGCTTCATTCAAACATGCATTGAATTCTCTGCTCGAACTAAGATTAGAAGAGCAGCCTCCAAATTTTTCATCAGCGTATCTAATAGTATTAAAATCTCCCATAACAGCCCATGGAGTAGTAATACTATTAGCTAAGGAAATCAAGAAAAGCCACAATTCTCTTCTGATTTCTTTCCTGTTATCGGCATAAACAATAGTCATCTGAAAATTTTTTGAACCCAGCAGATCAGTAATAGAACAATGAATAGCCTGATAACTCGTGTGAATGACGCTGATATTCACTACCGTAGGGTCCCAAAGAATCCAGAGCAAAATCCAGATCCGGCCATTGCTCGCATGACTGTAGTTCTCTATAATTTCCCAGCCAGGGCAAATATTAGATTGAATACGACTACTAACAATGCTTCCCACCTTCGTTTCAATAAGACCAACTATTGAAAGATGCTTGAGATGGATAAGACTTTTTATTTCTCGCTGTTTATTGGAGTTGTTAAGACCCCGTATGTTCCAGACTGCAATTTTATTCATAATTAACAGAGTGAGGAAGATTACCACAATGGGTGCTCCCCAGCTCTCCATCCACTGATTTCTGAAAACAATTGCTAGTCATCACCGCTATTTCTTCTCGAAGGCGTGATACAGAATCAGTAGTGTTCCCCTTGCGACGCAGAAGTTCCAATTCATTTTTGCTAAAATCACCAGCATGATTAAATTGGGGCTCTATTAATTCTGGATCCTGATCATTATTCCCCAAAATGTTGAACTTGTTACGGAGTTGCAGAATTTCAAGTGAATTATTGCGAGCGGTAGTCAGTGGCAATTCTTGTCGAACACCTGGAGGGTCCAGCGTTGAAGATTTGGCTATAGTAGTCCACTCTGAGTCAAGGGGGTCAGAAATAATAGGATTAACTATCACTTCTTCGGTCTTAGAGTTCCCCAAGCTAGGAACATTGTCAGGGAGAAAATTACCCGTCGGAACCCATTCTTGCCGTTGTTTTTTCTTCTGAGAGAGGCAATTTTTTTCATTGTGGCCAAGAGAACTACAAAGAGAACAGATGAGGGGCTTCCAAGAGTACTCAACGGTGATTTCAACTTCTTTATCATCTCCAGCATTGACTTTGATAAAGTCGGGAAGAGTGCTAGTAGAATCAATTTCAACACAAACGCGAGCAAATGAAAGACGACTGCGGTTTTCAGTTGCTCCGTCGAGGCAAACGGGCTTACCCACCGCACTAGCGACGTAGCTTATACCTGTGGGAGACCAGAGAATTTTGGGGAGGTTGATGAGCTTGATCCAGATCGGAAGGGAGTGAAATTTTGTAAACAAAGAATCAACATTAGGTTGCCACGGACGGATAACCAACAGCCTTCCAGAAATGAACCAAGGACCATTTTCAAGAACATTTTCTTTATCAGCAGAGTTCGAAAATTTCATATAGAGGAGGCCATTGTCCTGCATAGCTAAATCCAGCTCTCCTTTCAGCTTCCAAATTCTTTCAAGAGCATTTTTGATCCAGAAGAAAGGTAATTTCTTACCTACAATTTGTCCTACCAAATAGTCTTTCCAAATGGCCTTTCCTTCCTCTAAAACCGAGGCCGGACAATTGACTATCGGTTTACCATTCACAAAACTGGGTTCGAAATAGGTAAGTTCAGATTTAGCAGTAGTAGAAAAGGAAGAACTAGGAAACAGAGATTTCCAAGGAAGAAGCGATAGGGCAGAAACAGAATGTTGATTGCCCAAAGGAGGAAATTCAACGAGGTTAATAGGAGGGATAGAGGATGAATCGATCATTCCTGATGAAGGAGTCAACCCACAAGAGGAAGATCCAAGGATGGACGGACCAACAGCAAGCCCTAAAGGGCTTGCCATTAAAGTAAAGAAAGTGAACAAAGAAAAAAGCAGCGAAAAATTAAAGGAGGAGATAGAAGATAACAAGAAGATGCAAGATTCAAATAAGCAAACAAGAAAAGCAATCAATGAAGAGAGGAGACAAACCCGAATGCTCAAGATCCAAGAGAAACCCTAGGAGAGAGAAGAGAGCTCCATTCTTTTTTATTTTTATTTCCAACACTGCCAATTTGTGACGTTGACGCACGGAAGGAGCTAATTTGTTTCGACTGTCCCGAATCTTGTTCCAACGCTTCAAATGTTTTGAAACAATAGTAATGGAAGAGTTTGAGTAAAATTATGAGGTCCGGTTGCGACAAAGTCACAATTTATAGGCTTCGGAATGTAACACACAAACTGAGTCCATTTTGAGACGTTGACGCACGGATGGACCTAACTTGTTTCGACTGTCACGAATCTTGTTCCAACACTTCAAATGTGTTGAAACAATAGTAATGGAAGAGTTTGAGTCCAATTACGAGGTCCGGTTGCGAAAAAGTCACAAGTTATAGGCTTCGGAATGTAACACACAAACTGAATCCAATTTGAGACGTTGACGCACGAATAGAGCTAACATGTTTCGACTGTCCCGAATCTTGTTCCAACATTAAAATGTGTTGAAACAATAGTAATGGAAGAGTTTGAGTCCAATTATGAGGTCCGGTTGCGAAAAAGTCACAAGTTATAGGCTTCGGAATGTAACACACAAACTGAGTCCAATTAAACACATTGACGCACGGATAGAGCTAACTTGCTACGACTGCCCCGAATCTTGTTCCAACACTTCAAATATGTTGAAACAATAGTAATGGAAGAATTCGAGTCTAATTACGATGTCCGGTTGCGAAAAAGTCACAAGTTATTGGCTTCAGAATGTAACACACAAACTGAGTCCAATTAAAGAAATTGACGCCCGGATGGAGCTAACTTGTTTCGACTGCCCCGAATCTTCTTCCAACACTTCAAATGTGTTGAAACAATAGTAATGGAAGAGTTTGAGTCCAATTACGAGGTCCGGTTGCAAAAAAGTCACAAGTTATAGGATTCTGAAT
Source organism: Euptelea pleiosperma (assembly GCA_035048495.1). Lineage (NCBI taxonomy): Eukaryota > Viridiplantae > Streptophyta > Magnoliopsida > Ranunculales > Eupteleaceae > Euptelea > Euptelea pleiosperma. The sequence goes on from JASUTR010000243.1 coordinate 96,401, forward strand.
GTAACACACAAACTGAGTCCAATTTGAGACGTTGACGCACGGATTGAGCTAACTTGTTTCGACTGTCCCGAATCTTGTTCCAACACTTTAAATGTGTTGAAACAATAGTAATCGAAGAGTTTGAGTCCAATTACGAGGTCCGATTGCGAAAAAGTCACAAGTTATAGGCTTCGGAATGTAACACACAAACTGAGTCCAATTTGAGACATTGACGCACGGATGGAGCTAACTTATTTCGACTGTCCCGAATCTTGTTCGAACACTTTAAATGTGTTGAAAAAATAGTAATGGAAGAGTTTGAGTCCAATTACGAGGTCCGGTTGCGAAAAAGTCACAAGTTATAGGCTTCGGAATGTAACACACAAACTGAATCCAATTTGAGACGTTGACGCACGAATGGAGCTAACATGTTTCGACTATCCCGAATCTTGTTCCAACATTCAAATGTGTTGAAACAATAGTAATGGAAGAGTTTGAGTCCAATTATGAGGTCCGGTTGTGAAAAAGTCAAAAGTTATAGGCTTCGAAATGTAACACACAAACTGAGTCCAATTAAACACATTGACGCACGGATGGAGCTAACTTGTTTCGACTGCCCCGAATCTTGGTCCAACACATCAAATGTGTTGAACCAATAGTAATGGAAGAATTCGAGTTTAATTACGAGGTCCGGTTGCGAAAAAGTCATAAATTATAGGCTTCAGAATGTAACACACAAACTGAGTCCAATTTGAGACGTTGACGCACGGATGGAGCTAACTTGTTTCGACTGTCCCAAATATTGTTCCAACACTTAAAATCTGTAGAAACAATAGTAATGGAAGAGTTTGAGTCTAATTATAAGGTCCAGTTGCGACAAAGTCACAAGTTATATACTTCGGAATGTAACACAAACCGTGTCCAATTTGAGACGTTGACGAACGGATGGAGCTAACTTGTTTCGACTGTACGAATCTTGTTCCAACACTTCAAATCTGTTGAAACAATAGTAATGGAGGAGTTTGAGTCCAATTACGTGGTCCGATTGCGAAAAAGTTAATAATTATAGGCTTACGAATGAAAAACACAAACTGATTCCAATTTGAAATATTGACGAACGAATAGAGCAAACTTGTTCCGCCTGTCCCGAATCTTCTTTTAATACTTCAAATGTGTTGAAAAAATAATAATGGAAGAGTTTGAGTCCAATTACGAGGTCCGGTTGCGAAAAAGTCACAAGTTATAGGCTTCGGAATGTAACACACAAACTGAGTCCAATTTGAGACGTTGACGCACGGATGGAGCTAACTTATTTCGACTGTCCCGAATCTTGTTCCAACACTTCAAATGTGTTGAACCAATAGTAATGGAAGAGTTTGTGTCCAATTACGAGGTCCGATTGCGAAAAAATTACAAGTTATAGGCTTCTGAATGTAACACACAAACTTAGTCCAATTAATGACATTGACGCACGGATGGAGCCAACTTGTTTCGACTGCTCCTAATCTTGTTCCAACACTTCAAATGTGTTGAAACAATAGTAATGGAAGAGTATGAGTCCGATTACAAGGTCCGGTTGCGAAAAAGTCACAAGTTATAGGCTTCGGAATGTAACTCACAAACTGAGCCCAATTTGTGACGTTGACGCACGGATGGAGCTAATTTGTTTCGACTGTCCCGAATCTTGTTCCAACACTTTAAATGTTTTGAAACAATAGTAATGGAAGAGTTTGAGTAAAATTATGAGGTCCGGTTGCGACAAAGTCACAATTTATAGGCTTCGGAATGTAACACACAAACTGAGTCCATTTTGAGATGTTGACGCACGGATGGACCTAACTTGTTTCGACTGTCACGAATCTTGTTCCAACACTTCAAATGTGTTGAAACAATAGTAATGGAAGAGTTTGAGTCCAATTACGAGGTCCGGTTGCGAAAAAGTCACAAGTTATAGGCTTCGGAATGTAACACACAAACTGAATCCAATTTGAGACGTTGACGCACGAATAGAGCTAACATGTTTCGACTGTCCCGAATCTTGTTCCAACATTCAAATGTGTTGAAACAATAGTAATGGAAGAGTTTGAGTCCAATTATGAGGTTCGGTTACGAAAAAGTCACAAGTTATAGGCTTCGGAATGTAACTCACAAACTGAGTCCAATTTGAGACGTTGACGCACGGATGGAGCTAACTTGTTTCGACTGTCCCGAATCTTGTTCCAACACTTTAAATGTGTTGAAACAATAGTAATGGAAGAGTTTGAGTCCAATTACGAGGTACGTTTGCGAAAAAATCACAAGTTATAGGCTTCGGAATGTAACTCACAAACTGAGCCCAATTTGTGACGTTGACGCACGGATGGAGCTAATTTGTTTCGACTGCCCCGAATCTTGTTCCAACACTGCAAATGTGTTGAAACAATAGTAATGGAAGAATTCAAGTTTAATTACGAGGTCCGATTGCGAAAAAGTCACAAGTTATAGGCTTCTGAATGTAACACACAAATTGAGTCCAATTTGAGTGGTTGACGCACGGATGAAGCTAACTTGTTTTGACTGTCCCGAATCTTGTTCCAACACTTTAAATGTGTTGAAACAATAGTAATGGAAGAGTTTGAGTCCAATTACGAGGTCCGGTTGCGAAAAAGTAACAAGTTATAGGCTTCGGAATGTAACACACAAACTGAGTCCAATTTGAGACGTTGACGCACGGATGGAGCTAACTTGTTTCGACTGTCCCGAATCTTGTTCCAACACTTTAAATGTGTTGAAACAATAGTAATGGAAGAGTTTGTGTCCAATTACGAGGTCCGATTGCGAAAAAGTTACAAGTTATAGGCTTCTGATTGTAACACACAAACTTAGTCCAATTAATGACATTGACGCACGGATGGAGCCAACTTGTTTCGACTGCTCCTAAGCTTTTTCCAACACTTCAAATGTGTTGAAACAATAGTAATGGAAGAGTATGAGTCCAATTACGAGGTCCGGTTGCGAAAAAGTCACAACTTATAGGCTTCAGAATGAACACACAAACTGAGTCCAATTTGCGACGTTGACGCACGGATGGAGCTAACATGTTTCGACTGTCCCGAATCTTGTTTCAACACTTCAAATGTGTTGAAACAATAGTAATGGAATAGTTTGAGTCCAATTATGAGGTCCGGTTGCGAAAAAGTCACAAGTTATAGGGTTCTGAATGTAACACACAAACTGAGTCCAATTTGAGACGTTGACGCACGGATGGAGCTAACTTGTTTCGACTGTCCCGAATCTTGTTCCAACACTTTAAATGTGTTGAAACAATAGTAATGGAAGAGTTTGAGTCCAATTACGAGGTCCGGTTGCGAAAATGTGACAAGTTATAGGCTTCGGAATGTAACTCACAAACTGAGTGCAATTTGAGACGTTGACGCACGGATGGAGCTAACTTGTTTCGACTGTCCCGAATCTTGTTCCAACACTTTAAATGTGTTGAAACAATAGTAATGGAAGAGTTTGAGTCCAATTACGAGGTCCGGTTGCGAAAAAGTCACAAGTTATAGGCTTCGGAATGTAACTCACAAACTGAGCCCAATTTGTGACGTTGACGCACGGATGGAGCTAATTTGTTTCGACTGTCCCGAATCTTGTTCCAACACTTCAAATGTTTTGAAACAATAGTAATGGAAGAGTTTGAGTAAAATTATGAGGTCCGGTTGCGACAAAGTCACAATTTATAGGCTTCGGAATGTAACACACAAACTGAGTCCATTTTGATACGTTGACGCACGGATGGACCTAACTTGTTTCGACTGTCACGAATCTTGTTCCAACACTTCAAATGTGTTGAAACAATAGTAATTGAAGAGTTTGAGTCCAATTACGAGGTCCGGTTGCGAAAAAGTCACAAGTTATAGGCTTCGGAATGTAACACACAAACTGAATCCAATTTGAGACGTTGACGCACGAATAGAGCTAACATGTTTCGACTGTCCCGAATCTTGTTCCAACATTAAAATGTGTTGAAACAATAGTAATGGAAGAGTTTGAGTCCAATTATGAGGTCCGGTTGCGAAAAAGTCACAAGTTATAGGCTTCGGAATGTAACACACAAACTGAGTGTTATAATTGAGCTCTCTTCTCTCTCCTCTTGGTGATTAGGGTTCCCAATTTGCAATTGGGGTTCCCCCATTGGGATTTCCGTTTTGTGAGATTTGCTCGTCGGTGATTGCCTTTCGTGGAGCGTTGATCGACTTGCCTGGGTGTCGATCTTTGGAGGTTAGTAATTTTACAGATCTAAGATTTCTTTCTTAGTGCGTGATTCACAGTCACCGTCGGGTCCCGTCTCTTCAGACGGCCTAGGTCGATGATTGATGTTCAAGCGTGACCCTAGAGTCGGAAGATTGGATCTGTTTTTGTTGACAAATTAGGTTTGTAGTTTTTTGATTTTGGAAATGTCGAGTCTGAATAGTTTGGATCGTGGCCTGGCTAATCCTTCTTTGAGGAAGAAATTTCCTCCTCTTGCTGATTCAGAGACAGAGCCGGTTATAGATGGTAAAGCAGAGCTATCGTGGAAGTCTCTGTTTACCAAAGATCGCAGCATGGATAAGGGTAAAAGTATGTTGGAATATTTTGCTCCTGAATCTAGTGAAGGACAATGTCTTGTCTGCTGCCCTAAGGAGATTACTGATGATGGTATAGCAAGTTGGTCTGATTACCTGGTTTGCAGGGTTGTTGGGAAAAAATTGCCGTATTTTCTGGTGAAATCAGCGCTAGAGAAGATGTGGAAACCCAAGGGATCAATGGATATAGCGATGCAAGAAGATGGTGTCGTATATATCTATTTTTCTGAGGTCTCAGATAAGGAAGCTGTTCTTGAGAAGGGGCCTTGGTTCATATCTGGGCGACTGCTTGTGGTACGGAGGTGGAACCCATCGGTGGAATCTAATCTAGCTATGATGGAATCTTTGCCGATATGGATCAACTTGATGAATCTTCCAAAAATTCTCTGGACTCCCAAGGGAATTAGCTATGTAGCTAGTGCAATTGGGACTCCTATTTGTCTTGATGCGGCTACTGAAAATAGAAGAAGATTATCTTTTGCTCGTGTCTGTGTGGAAATCACCATTGATAGCAAGCTCATGGATACCATCCCAGTGAGGCTTAGTGATGGATCTCAGGTAGAGGTAAAGGTAGAGTATACCTGGAAGCCTCAGAAGTGTTCTAAGTGTAAGCAATTAGGCCATTCCGAATACAGTTGTAAGAGTAGCGCTGCAAAAATCTGGGTACCGAAAGCTAAATATGAGGGGTCAGTTGCACCTCCTCAGTCTCATGATGAGGATGCGGATGCCCATCCCGGAGACTGGACACTGGTTAAACCCAACCACTCTACTAGAAGAGAAGATACCAATGTTACTGCGAAGGCCCCCAATCAGACTAACAGATTTGAAAATCTTGTGGAGACAGATGAAGCAGTGGGGACAGAGGAGAACATTTTGGACTGTCCAAGGTCGAGTAGTGCTATAAGCTACACGGATAAAGTGCGTTCAGTTTTGCCTAACCGTATTAATATGGGCTCCGACATCAGCAAGTCTGAATTGGCTATATTGAGAAGGAGGGAGGAACCGTCCATAGCCCGAATTCGTGAAGGCTTGAAAGGAATCACTACGAAGTCTTCCATCAATGTGATTGCTAGTACTGGGGCTACAATTGTAGCAGAAGAAGAACGAGCATTGGAATTGGTTCCTCATGAATAAAATAGCTATATGGAACATTAGGGGACTTAACAACCCCCATAAGCAGAGGGAAGTACAAAAATATATTCAGGAGAGTAATATAGCTATTTTTGGGATTTTAGAAACTAAAGTTAGAAGTACTTGTAGCAATCGCATTCAATCTTGGATTTGTTCGGGTTGGCGAGTGGAGGAAAACTATAGTTCTGATATTCATGGCAGAATTTGGATTCTGTGGGATCCAATGAAGGTTGAATTTAAAGTTACTCATACTAGTGATCAGGCTATTTCTGGGCAGGTTTTTGACCGTGTTGGGAACAAAAACTTTATGGTTACTGTAGTATATGCTGATAATAGTAAAGAGATGAGACGATTTCTATGGCAGCAGCTTGTGAGCATATCGGAGTCCATTTCTATTCCTTGGGTGGTATTAGGGGACTTTAATACTGTTCGTTTTGCTACGGAGAAACTTGGAGGCATCCCTGCAAGGAGGAGTGCTATGAGGGATTTTAATGAATGTATCTCTCAATCAGGTCTTATGGATCTGAAATCTAAAGGGCTGAACTTTACTTGGGATAATAAGCACCATGGATCTCATAGAATTTTGTGTAAATTGGATAGGGCTCTTGTCAATATACATTGGCTCAATCTATTTACTGATTCAGAAGTTGAGGTGCTGCCCCCTGGGATTTCTGACCATAGCCCCCTTGAGCTTAGCTGGATTGAAAATTGTGGCCACGGTAAGAAACCATTTAAATTTTTCAATTTCTGGGTTGAACATCCAGAATTTTACAGAATTGTTGAAGGTGTTTGGAACACTCGGATTCTTGGGAATCCAATGTATAGACTCACCCAGAAGCTGAAGTTAGTGAAGAATGTCCTCAAAGAATGGAATAGCTCAACCTTTAATGATCTGCGGAATAAAGTTAGAGAGGTGAAGAAGAAACTCGAAGACATCCAAAAACTGTCCCAACAGACTCCGTTTGATGTTCATCTCAGGCAGCTTGAAGATGGTTTCTTGCACACTTATGCTAACTTGGCGGCTTATGAGGAATCATTCCTTAAACAGAAATCCCGTGTGCAATGGCTGAGTTTGGGTGATAGTAACACAGCGTTCTTTCATAACTCTGTGAAGGCTAGGAGACAAAGAAACTCTATCCTTAGTCTATACGATGTTAACAATACTAAACTTCTGGAAGCTAAGGCGATTAAAGAAGAGGTTGTTAGACACTATCAAGCTCATTTGGGTACTCAAACAAGCACTTATAATGCTGACATTATTAAAGCTTTAAGATTTGATAAAGTTTTGAATGACGATCAGAAGATGGATATGATCAAGGAGTGTAATACCCTGAACTTTCGTTCAAGGGTATTATGGTAAATTCACCTAATAATGAAAACCTAAAACTTTTTCAAACTCTTATTATTATTTTTATTGTTTAATATCATGTATGAGTATGTGTATTTAATTTGATTTCATTCTGACAACTTTGAAAAACCTGCTATTTTTGAAATTCGTTCTTTAGGGCAAAATTCCTGCTAAGAATAATGAATCATAACTTGCAGGGGACTTTTTCTTGCTGCAACTAATATTTCAGAACTTTTATAAAAAAATTATTTTGTGGGCCCGAGACTCCAAAAATATTCTTATTTTATCCTTAGCAACTTACCTGTGAAATTTGGAACCTTTCTTGAGAAAAAAAAAACCCTAGCGGGAGATTTCGGGAGATTTTGACAAAAATAGTATTTTCGTAATTTTTGAACTTTCCTACCATTCTTATATTTTTAAATAATATTTAATTATATTTTATTTATTTAATAGGAGTGTGGGACCCGCGAATCACTTTCAGGTCATTCCAATATCATTTGACACTTTTTCTAGAGTTTTGAACGTTTTTGTGATTTATGTGTGTGACATGTGTCAATACCTTATTGTATGAACTTTTAAATTATATAATATAGTTTGATTGAATTAATTTATAATTATTTATGTTATGATTATTGGGTGGGCCCGTATGGTCAATCTAGAAGCCTTTTGGGCTTAATAATAATCTTAATTGAGCCTAGTTGTTGTATATGGGCCTTGGGCCCATTTCTAACCCATTAGTAGTGTAAAATAAGAGTTTTTGAGGGTTGAAAAAGTCATCCCTTTGCTAGTTACGAATTTCAACAAAATAGAAACCCTAATCCTTCCCTAAACCTATTTATTAAAAACCCTAAAGCTTTAGAAGCTTTCACAAACCCAACTCCATCGAAAAATAGAGCAGGCTCCATTAAACCTTCATCCGGGCACCGATCGCACTCGAGCAAGAAGGGAGAATTGACGGGGACTCTGATTTAAAAAACATACTCCGAGGAGAGGACGATCCGACGACTTTCAAATTTGAAGAAACTTTTGATTTTCATTAAAGTTCAAGAAACCTTAAGGTAAGTGCGCTTGATCCATCCTATACTTGTTTTTCTTCAAGATTTTGTTTCTCTTTCATTAGATAATGGTTGATACTCATTATAAATTAATTTCAACAATATTTACTTTATTCTTATTAAGTTGATCTTTAATTTGGGCCACCATGATGGGTTTGGCCATGGTCTATTTTGTACCTATAACGGATGACTATGTTCTTTATCATTTTCGTTGTATTTTTATAATTTAAATATTTTTATAATTATTTTTTTCTAAATACTCTGTGAATCTATTTTTCAAAATCGTTTAGTTTGTATTTTTCTGATTTTTATTGATTAAGTTATGAATTTTCTAAGTTGTATGACTTTACCAAAAAACCCAGAATTTCAGATTTTACACGGTCCGATTCACTTAGGATTTCGATCTATATTTTTAACCTAAATATTTTTCTAATTATTTTTCATAGATACCTCTATCAATCTAGTTTCTAGAACCTTTGAGTTTATATTTTTCTGATTTACATGGATTAAGTTATGATTTTTCAAACGTGGTGGACTTTTATATAAAACCCAGAATTCCAGATTTTACATTGTCCACTTCACTTGAGATTTCAATCTATATTTTTAAGCTAAATATTTTTCTAATTATTTTTCATAGATACCTCTATCAATTTAGTTTTTAGAACCTTTGAGTTTGTATTTTTTCGATTTGTATTGATTAAGTTATGATTTTTTAAATATACTAGATTTTTCTGTAAAACCCAGAATCCCAGATTCTGTCCGACCCACTTCATTAAGGGTTTCGACCCGTATTTTGAATCTAAATATTTTTTTATTTCTTTTTCCTAAATACCTCCTTAAATCTAGTTTCTATAACATTTGAGTTTATATTTTTCTGATTTGTATTGATTAAGTTATGATTTTTCAAATTTGTGGGACTTTTCTGTATCCCGAATTCTGTCCAGCCCAATTAATTAAGAGTTTTGACCTCTATTTTGAATCTGAATATTTTTCTATTTATTTTTCTAAAAACCTCTATGAATCTAGTTTTTAAATCCATTGAGTTTATATTTTTCTAATTCATATTTATTTAGTTATGATTTTTATAATGTAGTACATTTTTGTAAAAAAACCTATTAATTGTTCGTGGTTCGGTCATGATTATTAACTATTAAGGTTTTAACCTTGTTGTTTGACTAAACCCTAGATGGTTTGACCTATACCTGTATGCATGGGGATCCCACCCATGTGTCTTGGATCTCTCATAGGGTTCGGCCAAGTGTCTTGGATCCCTCATAGAGTACGGCCATGGCGTGTTGGATTCTCTTGCGATTTTCACTTATATTATTCATCGATGTTGATTGTGATATTTGGTCATGTCTTATTGACTATTATACCTAGATGGTTCGACCTATACTTGTATGCATGGGGATCCCACCCATGTGTCTTGGATCCCTCATAGGGTTCGGCCAAGTGTCATGGATCCCTCTTTAGGGTTCGACCTTGTGTCATGGATCCCTCATAGGGTTCGGCCATGGTGTGTTGGATTGTCTCGTGATTTCTACTTATATTGTTCATCCGTGTTGATCGCGACCTTCGGTGATTGTTACATGGTATTCATGGTTAACCATAATTCGTTCCTATGTTATCACTTTTGATGATCATGTTTCATTTTGTATTCTTATTTAAATGTTAAATACATGTGTGCTTATGCCATGTAGCCTTGTACTATCTTGTTGTCATACCATGATCATCACATCATTTCATATAAGGGGTGCATAAGGGAACGGGGTTGAAGTATATTATATACGTTATATTGGTTTTATCAATTAATCAGGGTTCGGTACCTTAGGGTGAAAGGCCCCAGACGTTATTATATCCTGCAGATGGGTCGATGAGACCGCTCCCAGTGCGGGAAGGAGATGGAGACCCTATGTGGTTATGGGTACTAGTTGCATTTGCATCCCGTACTCACTTGCATTCACCCTCATATTCATGTCATCTTTATTATACGATTGAGATGCATACCTTGATTAAAAAACTTGTATAGTATGATATCATACCATGCACACTGTTGTATTACTGGGCCTCGGCTCACGGTGCTACACCGATACCATTTCAGATTTTGAGGAGCCGGGTACGTGAGATGATTTTGAGACGAAAGACTCCGGTGCATTCGAGGAGATCGGCGAGGATTTGGGAGTCGATCCCATACTTTAGAAAGTTGTATTTGATTATTTTATAACATTATTTATTTATTTTCACGGGCATGTAAGCCTTTGTTTGAGAGCATGTTCTCACTTCCATCTTTCCACATTTAGTTGATTGATTGAATTATTTGAATTATAAATTATTTGAATTATTTGTTTCCTACATCTAGACTCTTTCTTTTACTTAGTCGATTTTCGAATGAACCTTAGTAGTCTAATTGACCTAATTGGACCACTAGGGGACATTCATGGATCACCTCTGGGTTCGGGTACGGGTCAATCCATGGATTTTCGGGTCGTATCTGGGTATCCGGATTCGGGGCGTGACAGAGTGGTATCAGAGCTTAGGTTTCAGACACCTAGGGATTTGTGTGTAATGGATCTATGCATAATTTGAGTTGTGTATGATAGAATGGTATTAGAGCACAGTCAGTAGATTACCCTAGTGACCCGTATTATGGAGACCATTTTGGGATCTGATTAATGTGCTCATTATTATTATGGAGACCATAACATTTTAGTATACACATTAGAGACACTTAGAAATACTATAATCTAGAGCACTCTGATTGTTTGTAATACTTATAAATAGTGATTGTGTATTATTGTTTGTAAGTATATTATTGTAATACTTAATTTTATGTTATGTTTGACAATGTCGCAAAACCTAACACTGTCATACCTTATCAAGGAGATCGTGGCAAAATGGTATGTTGACAGAATTATACCCTCAGATGATCTTAATTGGACAGTCTGACTATTTTGACTAGTAGGCCAGTTGACTAGCATGACCAGTTTGAGTGGAAGATATATTTATTAGTTTTACCAGCTGATTAGGTCGATTAGATTGATCAAGTTTACCAGTTTGACTAAGGTTGACTATATTGACTAGTTTGACCAGCATAATTATGTTGACTAGACGTAGATGACTAACTTGACTGGATTGGACTAGATTGGTGTAGATGACCAGTTTGGCTAGGTTTACTATATTGATTAAGTTGGCCAATCTACCTGTGTGTAGCTATAAAGTTTGTTAACCAAGCTAACTAGGTTTGCCTGAATTGATTAGTTGACTAATCAGATTTGACAGACTAGGCTGAGAATTTCTTTGAGGGGGTTCGAATTTCGGGGACGAAATTTTCTTTAAGGGGGGTAGATTGTAATACCCTGAACTTTCGTTCAAGGGTATTATGGTAAATTCACCTAATAATGAAAACCTAAAACTTTTTCAAACTCTTATTATTATTTTTATTGTTTAATATCATGTATGAGTATGTGTATTTAATTTGATTTCATTCTGACAACTTTGAAAAACCTGCTATTTTTGAAATTCGTTCTTTAGGGCAAAATTCCTGCTAAGAATAATGAATCATAACTTGCAGGGGACTTTTTTTTGCTGCAACTAATATTTCAGAACTTTTATAAAAAAATTATTTTGTGGGCCCGAGACTCCAAAAATATTCTTATTTTATCCTTAGCAACTTACCTGTGAAATTTGGAACCTTTCTTGAGAAAAAAAAAAACCCTAGCGGGAGATTTCGGGAGATTTTGACAAAAATAGTATTTTCGTAATTTTTGAACTTTCCTACCATTCTTATATTTTTAAATAATATTTAATTATATTTTATTTATTTAATAGGAGTGTGGGACCCGCGAATCACTTTCAGGTCATTCCAATATCATTTGACACTTTTTCTAGAGTTTTGAACGTTTTTGTGATTTATGTGTGTGACATGTGTCAATACCTTATTGTATGAACTTTTAAATTATATAATATAGTTTGATTGAATTAATTTATAATTATTTATGTTATGATTATTGGGTGGGCCCGTATGGTCAATCTAGAAGCCTTTTGGGCTTAATAATAATCTTAATTGAGCCTAGTTGTTGTATATGGGCCTTGGGCCCATTTCTAACCCATTAGTAGTGTAAAATAAGAGTTTTTGAGGGTTGAAAAAGTCATCCCTTTGCTAGTTACGAATTTCAACAAAATAGAAACCCTAATCCTTCCCTAAACCTATTTATTAAAAACCCTAAAGCTTTAGAAGCTTTCACAAACCCAACTCCATCGAAAAATAGAGCAGGCTCCATTAAACCTTCATCCGGGCACCGATCGCACTCGAGCAAGAAGGGAGAATTGACGGGGACTCTGATTTAAAAAACATACTCCGAGGAGAGGACGATCCGACGACTTTCAAATTTGAAGAAACTTTTGATTTTCATTAAAGTTCAAGAAACCTTAAGGTAAGTGCGCTTGATCCATCCTATACTTGTTTTTCTTCAAGATTTTGTTTCTCTTTCATTAGATAATGGTTGATACTCATTATAAATTAATTTCAACAATATTTACTTTATTCTTATTAAGTTGATCTTTAATTTGGGCCACCATGATGGGTTTGGCCATGGTCTATTTTGTACCTATAACGGATGACTATGTTCTTTATCATTTTCGTTGTATTTTTATAATTTAAATATTTTTATAATTATTTTTTTCTAAATACTCTGTGAATCTATTTTTCAAAATCGTTTAGTTTGTATTTTTCTGATTTTTATTGATTAAGTTATGAATTTTCTAAGTTGTATGACTTTACCAAAAAACCCAGAATTTCAGATTTTACACGGTCCGATTCACTTAGGATTTCGATCTATATTTTTAACCTAAATATTTTTCTAATTATTTTTCATAGATACCTCTATCAATCTAGTTTCTAGAACCTTTGAGTTTATATTTTTCTGATTTACATGGATTAAGTTATGATTTTTCAAACGTGGTGGACTTTTATATAAAACCCAGAATTCCAGATTTTACATTGTCCACTTCACTTGAGATTTCAATCTATATTTTTAAGCTAAATATTTTTCTAATTATTTTTCATAGATACCTCTATCAATTTAGTTTTTAGAACCTTTGAGTTTGTATTTTTTCGATTTGTATTGATTAAGTTATGATTTTTTAAATATACTAGATTTTTCTGTAAAACCCAGAATCCCAGATTCTGTCCGACCCACTTCATTAAGGGTTTCGACCCGTATTTTGAATCTAAATATTTTTTTATTTCTTTTTCCTAAATACCTCCTTAAATCTAGTTTCTATAACAATTGAGTTTATATTTTTCTGATTTGTATTGATTAAGTTATGATTTTTTAAATTTGTGGGACTTTTCTGTATCCCGAATTCTGTCCAGCCCAATTAATTAAGAGTTTTGACCTCTATTTTGAATCTGAATATTTTTCTATTTATTTTTCTAAAAACCTCTATGAATCTAGTTTTTAAATCCATTGAGTTTATATTTTTCTAATTCATATTTATTTAGTTATGATTTTTATAATGTAGTACATTTTTGTAAAATAACCTATTAATTGTTCGTGGTTCGGTCATGATTATTAACTATTAAGGTTTTAACCTTGTTGTTTGACTAAACCCTAGATGGTTTGACCTATACCTGTATGCATGGGGATCCCACCCATGTGTCTTGGATCTCTCATAGGGTTCGGCCAAGTGTCTTGGATCCCTCATAGAGTACGGCCATGGCGTGTTGGATTCTCTTGCGATTTTCACTTATATTATTCATCGATGTTGATTGTGATATTTGGTCATGTCTTATTGACTATTATACCTAGATGGTTCGACCTATACTTGTATGCATGGGGATCCCACCCATGTGTCTTGGATCCCTCATAGGGTTCGGCCAAGTGTCATGGATCCCTCTTTAGGGTTCGACCTTGTGTCATGGATCCCTCATAGGGTTCGGCCATGGTGTGTTGGATTGTCTCGTGATTTCTACTTATATTGTTCATCCGTGTTGATCGCGACCTTCGGTGATTGTTACATGGTATTCATGGTTAACCATAATTCGTTCCTATGTTATCACTTTTGATGATCATGTTTCATTTTGTATTCTTATTTAAATGTTAAATACATGTGTGCTTATGCCATGTAGCCTTGTACTATCTTGTTGTCATACCATGATCATCACGTCATTTCATATAAGGGGTGCATAAGGGAACGGGGTTGAAGTATATTATATACGTTATATTGGTTTTATCAATTAATCAGGGTTCGGTACCTTAGGGTGAAAGGCCCCAGACGTTATTATATCCTGCAGATGGGTCGATGAGACCGCTCCCAGTGCGGGAAGGAGATGGAGACCCTATGTGGTTATGGGTACTAGTTGCATTTGCATCTCGTACTCACTTGCATTCACCCTCATATTCATGTCATCTTTATTATACGATTGAGATGCATACCTTGATTAAAAAACTTGTATAGTATGATATCATACCATGCACACTGTTGTATTACTGGGCCTCGGCTCACGGTGCTACACCCATACCATTTCAGATTTTGAGGAGCCGGGTACGTGAGATGATTTTGAGACGAAAGACTCCGGTGCATTCGAGGAGATCGGCGAGGATTTGGGAGTCGATCCCATACTTTAGAAAGTTGTATTTGATTATTTTATAACATTATTTATTTATTTTCACGGGCATGTAAGCCTTTGTTTGAGAGCATGTTCTCACTTCCATCTTTCCACATTTAGTTGATTGATTGAATTATTTGAATTATAAATTATTTGAATTATTTGTTTCCTACATCTAGACTCTTTCTTTTACTTAGTCGATTTTCGAATGAACCTTAGTAGTCTAATTGACCTAATTGGACCACTAGGGGACATTCATGGATCACCTCTGGGTTCGGGTACGGGTCAATCCATGGATTTTCGGGTCGTATCTGGGTATCCGGATTCGGGGCGTGACAAGGAGATTACTGACGAGGAGATTCAGGACGTTATTTTCAGCATGAATGAAGCTAAGGCGCCTGGACCGGATGGTTTTAATGCTTGCTTCTTCAAAAAATGTTGGTACATCATTGGTCCAGATGTCCTGAAGGGTATAAGGAATTTTTTCAGAAGTAAGAAAATTCCTGCTGGAGTTAATTCTACATTCATAGCACTTCTTCCCAAGGTTAGCAATCCGACTTCTCTTGATAATTATCGACCTATATCTTGCTGTAATTTGATCTACAAATGCATCTCTAAGATCATTGCTAACAGAATTAAAAAGTCTTTGCCTAGTTTGATTGATTCCTCACAATCGGCGTTTATTAAGGGGCGTCAGATTAGTGATAACATACTCATCTGCCATGAGTTGTTCCGGAATTATCATCGGAAAAATATATCCCCTCGGTGTATAGTGAAAATTGATATTAAGAAGGCCTATGATAATCTTAATTGGGCCTTTATGATGGATGTTCTTTATATGATGAATTTCCATCCCTTGATTATGGAATGGATCAGCGAATGCATGACTTCAGTGAGATACTCCATTCTTGTTAATGGGAGTCCGGAAGGCTATTTTTAGGGGCAGAAAGGTATTCGTCAGGGGGACCCTATCTCCCCATACCTTTTTGTTATGGCAATGGAGGTCTTTAATAATCTGTTGAAGACTAAGGCGGAAGATGGTTTGTTTAAACTTCATCCTAAGTGTAGTGACCCTCTCATCACTCACTTAAGCTTTGCAGATGATCTAATGGCTTTCTTCGGTGGGGATGTGCAGTCAGCGGTAACTCTGAATGATGTCTTTAACTTATTCAAAGACATGTCGGGCTTGGAAGCTAATAGGTCCAAGAGTACAATTTTTTTTGCTAGAATGGATGAAGCTACTAAGAATGAGATTGGGGAAATCTTGAGCTTTAAGGAAGAAGTTATACCTATTCGTTACTTGGGGGTTCCACTTGTATCTACTAGGCTTTCCGCTGATGATTGTCAGCCTCTTATTGATAGGATGTCGATGCGCGTGCAATCTTGGAAGGGTAGGTTCCTATCTTATGCTGGAAGGCTTGCGTTGGTAAGATCAGTGCTCCAAAGTATCCAAGTATTCTGGAGTTTTAACTTCCTACTTCCTAAGAAAATTATCAAACAGATGGATAATATATGTGCCCGATTTTTATGGGGTGGCCCATCTCTTCTTCGCAAGATTCAACCGATTTCGTGGAAGAATATCTGTTATCCTACGATGGAGGGGGGGCTTGGCATCAAGAATTTGATCACCTGGAATAAATCGGCTTGCCTTCGACATGTTTTTGCTGTTGCTGCCAACAAGAAGAACCTTTGGGTGGAATGGGTGAAAGGCAACCTTATCAAAAATAAGGTTTTCTGGACTATGAAGATTCCTATGGATTGTTCATGGGTCTGGCGAAAGATACTAGCAAGTCGGTTGATTGCTTGCAAATTTATCAAGCATCTCATTGGGAATGGACATGACACTTTTATTTGGCATGACCCTTGGCATCCGACAGGCTTGCTCCTTGAAATCTTCAACAGCAATAGTAGATTTGATAATCGGATGCAAGTTAATGACAAGGTTTCATCGCTTATCGTTGATGGCCACTGGGAAGCTCCCCCGGCGCTTACTGTTGCTATTGATCAAGTCTGGCATCAGCTAGAGGAGATTGATATTGACCCCTTATTTGAGAAAGATGAGGTGATTTGGACTGAATCGCAATTAGGTGATTTTACCTTGAAATCGGCCTACAACGCCATGCAACATCATGCAAGATCTGTGGATTGGCATGGACTTATTTGGACTCCTAAGGCTATCCCTCGTCATAGTTTTGTGGCTTGGTTAGCTATTAATGGGGGACTTCTTACCAAAGATAAGCCTCAGATTCAACATCTTATCTCCAATAAGATTTGTGTCTTATGTAATGGCAGCGAAGAAAATGTGAAGCATCTCTTCTTCAACTGCCCTTATTCTACTTTCATTTGGTCTCATATTCTTCGAGTTTCAAGATACACCAGGAGTGTGGAAGATTCGGATTTAGAGGCACAATGGATATTAAGTCATCTAATGGGAACTGACTTGCGACATCAGGTTATGCAGGTAGCTTTTAACGCCTCTATCTATTTCATTTGGCGAGAGCGTAACGAACGTGTGTTTCGTACCACTTATCTGCCTAAGGAGTTGATTATCCAAAGAATAATGGAAGCTACTAAGTTGCGTTTTAGCTGTGAGCACGGTCAAATTATAGATTGCCCGAGGACTAGAGAATTTTTTGAGTCTTGGAGGATCACAACGGACTTTGTTCATCACACCCCTACCATGTGCAAATGGATTCCCCCGCCTGATCATGTTTGGCTTCTTAATACGGATGGCTCATTTGGGGAATTATTTGGTGGTTATGGCGGAATCCTTAGGGATTCTCATGGAAATGCATTGTGCGCTTTTGCTGGAAGAAGTAAGCGAGTTTCAGTGATCTATCATGAACTTCAAGCCATTCTTCATGGCCTTCAGATTGCTCAGTCCAAGGGTCTTACCAAAGTTCGAATAGCAACGGATTCCTCTCATTCAGTTGGTATTATTAAGGGTGACTTTAATATACCTTGGAAGACTAGATCTCTAATACGTTTGATTAGGCATATCTGGAAGCATTTTGAGGTCATTGACATTAGCCATGTTTTTCGGGAGGTTAATAGGGCTGCTGACTTTCTTGCATCTCTTAATCATTCTTCTACTTGTATCCTCCTTCCTCCTCATTCATTTCATGATGATCTTATTTCTATAGTTTCTGAGGACGCCAATGGGCGTATGTATTCCAGATTGTAAGTTTGATTGCTTTTAAGGTCAGGTAGGGGTCCGCCTAACCCCAAGCTTAACTATCAAAAAAAAAAAAAAAAAAAAAAAAAAAAAACACACAAACTGAGTCCAATTAAACACATTGACGCACGGATGGAGCTAACTTGCTTCGACTGCCCCGAATCTTGTTCCAACACTTCAAATATGTTGAAACAATAGTAATGGAAGAATTCGAGTCTAATTACGATGTCCGGTTGCGAAAAAGTCACAAGTTATAGGCTTCAGAATGTAACACACAAACTGAGTCCAATTAAAGAAATTGACGCCCGGATGGAGCTAACTTGTTTCGACTGCCCCGAATCTTCTTCCAACACTTCAAATGTGTTGAAACAATAGTAATGGAAGAGTTTGAGTCCAATTACGAGGTCCGGTTGCGAAAAAGTCACAAGTTATAGGATTCTGAATGTAACACACAAACTGAGTCCAATTTGAGACGTTGACTGAAACTAGGATTTTTCCGTGTCGTTGGTTATGGAAACCCTAACTTCAACATATTTTTAATTTATCCGAGACATTTAACCTGTTAAATGAGCAATATTGTATAGGGATTCGTGTCGGATGTCGATCCGCACTCGAGATTAGTCGGATTAGCGCGAATAAGAACATAAAATGACGGATAATATACAAGAGAAATGTGGAAAGATGAGAATGGCAAGTCGAGATTAAAAACACATCCAAGAGATCCAGAGAAGACTAAAATCATCAAACTCAAATTGCATTAATTAAACTGTTGCTTACATGAAATAAATGACAGAAATAAATAAAGCGGTAAATCTATTCTAGAAAGCATGTAAGAAAGCATGTAAAAAGAGATTTTAGAGAGAGAGGAAGAAGGTAGAGAGAGATTTTCACACCTCGGTCGTTTACCGGCCGACAAGGTAGAGGTGAGAGAAAAACTCACCCTCTTGCATTCACCGAACGGAGTCAGTGGTGCAAAAAGGCGATCAGCCTGGGGAAGTCATTGGAGTAGATCGGCCATTGATGGAGCATAGTGGCTGCTCGATTGCACCACATGGTGGTGCACTTGAATTGGCCCGAGTTTGTGCACATGGCCTTGGTCGGCCAAGGAGAATAGGAGAGCATATTTGACCATTCGGTGGCATGAGGTGCTGGTCATGATAACAAGTGCGCCCTGGTGATTGTGCAACGTGAATTGGCTAAGAGGATTGAGATGGAGTGCAAAGGGGCAGCAGGCCAGCCAAGTTGCAAGTGCTACGCTTTTTCGATCTTGCTGGTTCGATACGGAGTGGGGTAGTGAGATAACGGCCTGCAATGGCTACAGGCTGTTAACTAGCAAGTTGAGGGGGCGATGCTACCTGCTGGATGCGCCAGCGTCAATGGGGATCGCTCGTTGCTGCCCAAGCTTCCTCCTCCTCTCTTCTTTGTTCCCCTCTTCTTTTCTATTCTTTTATTTATTATTTTTTTTAGGAGAAGACGGTTTAGAAAGAGGAGGAACCTGCTGCGTGTGGCCGGAGAAGAGGAGGAGCATATACCGCCTTTGTGAGCAGCAACGTTGAAAAGGAGATCTCCAAGTTGAGATCTGGTTCGTTGTGGACCTGCAATAGGGCAGCAAAATGAAGGAGGTTCTCTCCTTTACTTCTCTTCTTCATCTAACTTCTATTTTCTTTCTTTTCTTTTGGGCCATGGAGAGGGGTGGCTGTAAGTTGTTGTTTAAAGGAAGCAAAGCATGAAGACGGTGGTGACGTGAGACGAGGCAGCAACAGCAGCAAGGTGGAGGCGCTTGGGAAGAGAGAAAATGGTGGCTGGCTGCAATGGAGATCGCCGGAGTTGCAACCTGCAATCTTTGAAACGGTTGCAGCAGCAAGGGGTGGTGGAGCATGGGAGCCTTGCTGGTTGGAGCGTTAGAGAGGTCGCAGGCGGACCTACAACTCGAGGTGGAGTGATGAAGAGCAGCCATCATTGGGGCGGTGCTGTAGGAGATGGCGAGGTGCTGGAAGAGAGAAAACGGTGGCTGGCTGCAATGGAGATCGCCGGAGTTGCAACCTGCAACTCCGGTAATCTTTGAAACGGTTGCAGCAGCAAGGGGTGGTGGAGCATGGGAGCCTTGCTGGTTGAAGCACAAATATGGTGCGCACGGGAGAGATCCAGTCCGGTGGAGATCCGTGAAAAAGATCAGAATTTGCAGATCACCGGAGCTCCGTCAATGGAGATTGTGATGAGCAACCCAATGGAGAAGGGCAGCACATGATGAAGATCTGTCCGTTGGGATGTGCTGGTTTCTTGCTGATTTGGTGAAGGTTGTAGGTGCACAGACCCGGTGAGTGAACCGGAGAGGAAGACGTTGTTGATGGCCGGAGTTGCAGCCCGGTGAAAACGTGAAGAAGATGAAGAAGAAGGTGAGACTCCGGCCAAAAGAGAGGGAAAGAAGGAGAAGGGGAAGAAGGAGAAGCCGTTGGGGGAAGGAGAGGAGGAGAGGGGTTTGGAGATTAGGGTTTCGAACCCTCTCTTCTCCCCTTTTAAAGCTTCCCTATTTCCTTTAATGGAAATAGGGTATTTTTTAAATAAAAAAAATATATATATTTTTAAAATTTTTTTTTTTTTTTTTTAAGTAAAATGCTACTTTTTCTTGGGGAATGTCCCCATTTAGTGGACCCCCCATTTTTTTAAAATTTAATTAAAATTCTTTGGAAATTCACGGGGTCCACTAACTGGTCGGACAACGGATCGATGATGATGGGCCCGGCTACTGGCTCACATGGACTGATGATGTCCATCGTCTCACAAGATGATGTGACAGGCATTCTGAAGGCGATCGGATGGATGGTGACTTGATTGGGACCCAGATTGGTAAATCGACGGATCTAGAGAGATCCAATGGTCCGATGGAAGATCCAATGGTCAGAAAGCTAAGGGAGATGAGATAGAGCCGATGGGCAGGAGTTCTGGGGTTAGGTCAGTAGATTCGAGGACCGAGAGATGAAGAGAGATAGAGAATAAGGAGAGATGAGAGAAAAAGTATCAGAAAATAGAGAGAAAAGCACTGGCGGAGGGTCTGGAACCCTGGTCTTCACTGTGACCATCCTAACGCTTCTCCAGTAGAGTCGACTATCATTCTTTGCTGACTCATGTGGCTTTAAACGCTTTGGTCCGTCTCTTGGTCATTGGCTCTTCTGCTCTCTTTGTTCTTTGGGCCGGCTTTTTGGACCTCTTATTCAGCTCATATTTGGCCCATATCTTCTAGTCATAGCATGTGGGCTCTTTAAGCTTTGATAATGGGCTTTCATGATCGATTTGGGCCCACAAGTCTCGAGAATCGTCCCATCGGGGTTTCCTGCAACAGAAGAAGCGCGTAATGAGACTTTATCAGAACGGCTTAATATCTAGACTTCCGAAAATGTGTTTAATGCATGCAAATATACCATTTTGTCCAGAAAAGTGTGTTCTACGCAACAGAAGAGACTATTACGTAGAAAAGTAGATAAATAGAGCATTTTATGTAGGAGAATGCAATAACGCTAACAGGATAATTGCTTAAAATAAGCACTTTTGAGCGAATATCATTGACGCACGGATGGAGCTAACTTGTTTCGACTGTCCTGAATCTTGTTCCAACACTTTAAATGTGTTGAAACAATAGTAATGGAAGAGTTTGAGTCCAATTACGAGGTCCGATTGCGAAAAAGTCACAAGTTATAAGCTTCGGAATGTAACACACAAACTGAGTCCAATTTGAGACGTTGACGCACGGATGGAGCTAACTTGTTTCGACTGTCCCGAATCTTGTTCCAACACTTTAAATGTGTTGAAAAATAGTAATGAAAGAGTTTGAGTCCAATTACGAGGTCTGGTTGCGAAAAAGTCACAAGTTATAGGCTTCGGAATGTAACACACAAACTGAATCCAATTTGAGACGTTGACGCACGAATGGAGCTAACATGTTTCGACTGTCCCGAATCTTGTTCCAACATTCAAATGTGTTGAAATAATAGTAATGGAAGAGTTTGAGTCCAATTATGAGGTCCGGTTGTGAAAAAGTCACAAGTTATAGGCTTCGAAATGTAACACACAAACTGAGTCCAATTAAACACATTGACGCACGGATGGAGCTAACTTGTTTCGACTGCCCTGAATCTTGTTCCAACACTTCAAATGTGTTGAAACAATAGTAATGGAAGAATTCGAGTTTAATTACGAGGTCCGGTTGCGAAAAAGTCATAAATTATAGGCTTCAGAATGTAACACACAAACTGAGTCCAATTTGAGACGTTGACGCACGGATGGAGCTAACTTGTTTCGACTGTCCCAAATATTGTTCCAACACTTCAAATCTGTTGAAACAATAGTAATGGAAGAGTTTGAGTCTAATTATAAGGTCCGGTTGCGAAAAAGTCACAAGTTATATACTTCGGAATGTAACACAAACCGTGTCCAATTTGAGACGTTGACGAACGGATGGAGCTAACTTGTTTCGACTGTCCGAATCTTGTTCTAACACTTCAAATCTGTTGAAACAATAGTAATGGAGGAGTTTGAGTCCAATTACGTGGTCCGATTGCGAAAAAGTCAATAATTATAGGCTTACGAATCAAAAACACAAACTGATTCCAATTAGAAATATTGACGAACGAAAAGAGCAAACTTGTTCCGCCTGTCCCGAATCTTCTTCTAATACTTCAAATGTGTTGAAAAAATAATAATGGAAGAGTTTGAGTCCAATTACGAGGTCCGGTTGCGAAAAAGTCACAAGTTATAGGCTTCGGAATGTAACACACAAACTGAGTCCAATTTGAGACGTTGACGCACGGATGGAGCTAACTTATTTCGACTGTCCCGAATCTTGTTCCAACACTTCAAATGTGTTGAACCAATAGTAATGGAAGAGTTTGTGTCCAATTACGAGGTCCGATTGCGAAAAAATTACAAGTTATAGGCTTCTGAATGCAACACACAAACTTAGTCCAATTAATGACATTGACGCACGGATGGAGGCAACTTGTTTCGACTACTCCTAATCTTGTTCCAACACTTCAAATGTGTTGAAACAATAGCAATGGAAGAGTATGAGTCCGATTACGAGGTCCGGTTGCGAAAAAGTCACGAGTTATAGGCTTCGGAATGTAACTCACAAACTGAGCCCAATTTGTGACGTTGACGCACGGATGGAGCTAATTTGCTTCGACTATCCCAAATCTTGTTCCAACACTTTAAATGTTTTGAACCAATAGTAATGGAAGAGTTTGAGTAAAATTATGAGGTCCGGTTGCGACAAAGTCACAATTTATA
The DNA here is from genome assembly GCA_035048495.1 of Euptelea pleiosperma. NCBI lineage: Eukaryota > Viridiplantae > Streptophyta > Magnoliopsida > Ranunculales > Eupteleaceae > Euptelea > Euptelea pleiosperma. The sequence goes on from JASUTR010000243.1 coordinate 119,586, forward strand.
GGCTTCGGAATGTAACACACACAAACTGAGTCCATTTTGAGACGTTGACGCACGGATGGACCTAACTTGTTTCGACTGTCACGAATCTTGTTCCAACACTTCAAATGTGTTGAAACAATAGTAATGGAAGAGTTTGAGTCCAATTACGAGGTCCGGTTGCGAAAAAGTCACAAGTTATAGGCTTCGGAATGTAACACACAAACTGAATCCAATTTGAGACGTTGACGCACGAATAGAGCTAACATGTTTCGACTGTCCCGAATCTTGTTCCAACATTCAAATGTGTTGAAACAATAGTAATGGAAGAGTTTGAGTCCAATTATGAGGTCCGGTTGCGAAAAAGTCACAAGTTATAGGCTTCGGAATGTAACACACAAACTGAGTCCAATTAAACACATTGACGCACGGATGGAGCTAACTTGCTTCGACTGCCCCGAATCTTGTTCCAACACTTCAAATATGTTGAAACAATAGTAATGGAAGAATTCGAGTCTAATTACGATGTCCGGTTGCGAAAAAGTCACAAGTTATAGGCTTCAGAATGTAACACACAAACTGAGTCCAATTAAAGAAATTGACGCCCGGATGGAGCTAACTTGTTTCGACTGCCCCGAATCTTATTCCAACACTTCAAATCTGTTGAAACAATAGTAATGGAAGAGTTTGAGTCCAATTACGAGGTCCGGTTGCGAAAAAGTCACAAGTTATAGGCTTCTGAATGTAACACACAAACTGAGTCCAATTTGAGACGTTGACGCACGGATGGAGCTAACTTATTTCGACTGTCCCGAATCTTGTTCCAACACTTCAAATGTGTTGAACCAATAGTAATGGAAGAGTTTGTGTCCAATTACGAGGTCCGATTGCGAAAAACTTACAAGTTATAGGCTTCTGAATGTAACACACAAACTTAGTCCAATTATTGACATTGAAGCACGGATGGAGCCAACTTGTTTCGACTGCTCCTAATCTTCTTCCAACACTTCAAATGTGTTGAAACAATAGTAATGGAAGAGTATGAGTCTGATTACGAGGTCCGGTTGCGAAAAAGTCACAAGTTATAGGCTTCGGAATGTAACTCACAAACTGAGCCCAATTTGTGACGTTGACGCACGGATGGAGCTAATTTGTTTCGACTGTCCCGAATCTTGTTCCAACACTTGAAATGTTTTGAAACAATAGTAATGGAAGAGTTTGAGTAAAATTATGAGGTCCGGTTGCGACAAAGTCACAATTTATAGGCTTCGGAATGTAACACACAAACTGAGTCCATTTTGAGACGTTGACGCACGGATGGACCTAACTTGTTTCGACTGTCACGAATCTTGTTCCAACACTTCAAATGTGTTGAAACAATAGTAATGGAAGAGTTTGAGTCCAATTACGAGGTCCGGTTGCGAAAAAGTCACAAGTTATAGGCTTCGGAATGTAACACACAAACTGAATCCAATTTGAGACGTTGACGCACGAATAGAGCTAACATGTTTCGACTGTCCCGAATCTTGTTCCAACATTCAAATGTGTTGAAACAATAGTAATGGAAGAGTTTGAGTCCAATTATGAGGTCCGGTTGCGAAAAAGTCACAAGTTATAGGCTTCGGAATGTAACACACAAACTGAGTCCAATTAAACACATTGACGCACGGATGGAGCTAACTTGCTTCGACTGCCCCGAATCTTGTTCCAACACTTCAAATATGTTGAAACAATAGTAATGGAAGAATTCGAGTCTAATTACGATGTCCGGTTGCGAAAAAGTCACAAGTTATAGGCTTCAGAATGTAACACACAAACTGAGTCCAATTAAAGAAATTGACGCCCGGATGGAGCTAACTTGTTTCGACTGCCCCGAATCTTGTTCCAACACTTCAAATGTGTTGAAACAATAGTAATGGAAGAGTTTGAGTCCAATTACGAGGTCGGGTTGCGAAAAAGTCACAAGTTATAGGCTTCTGAATGTAACACACAAACTGAGTCCAATTTGAGACGTTGACGCACGGATGGAGCTAACTTGTTTCGACTGTCCCGAATCTTGTTCCAACATTTTAAATGTGTTGAAACAATAGTAATGGAAGAGTTTGAGTCCAATTACGAGGTCCGGTTGCGAAAAAGTCACAAGTTATAGGCTTCGGAATGTAACACACAAACTGAGTCCAATTTGAGACGTTGACGCACGGATGGAGCTAACTTGTTTCGACTGTCCCGAATCTTGTTCCAACACTTTAAATTTGTTGAAACAATAGTAATGGAAGAGTTTGTGTCCAATTACGAGGTCCGATTTTGGAAAAAGTTACAAGTTATAGGCTTCTGAATGTAACACACAAACTTAGTCCAATTAATGACATTGACGCACGGATGGAGCCAACTTGTTTCGACTGCTCCTAATCTTGTTCCAACACTTCAAATGTGTTGAAACAATAGTAATGGAAAAGTATGAGTCCAATTACGAGGTCCGGTTGCGAAAAAGTCACAACTTGTAGGCTTCTGAATGTAACACACAAACTGAGTCCAATTTGAGACGTTGACGCACGGATGGAGCTAACATGTTTCGACTGTTCCGAATCTTGTTTCAACACTTCAAATGTGTTGAAACAATAGTAATGGAAGAGTTTGAGTCCAATTACGAGGTCCGGTTGCGAAAAAGTCACAAGTTATAGGCTTCGGAATGTAACACACAAACTGAGTCCAATTTGAGACGTTGACGCACGGATGGAGCTAACTTATTTCGACTGTCCCGAATCTTGTTCCAACACTTCAAATGTGTTGAACCAATAGTAATGGAAGAGTTTGTGTCCAATTACGAGGTCCGATTGCGAAAAAATTACAAGTTATAGGCTTCTGAATGCAACACACAAACTTAGTCCAATTAATGACATTGACGCACGGATGGAGGCAACTTGTTTCGACTACTCCTAATCTTGTTCCAACACTTCAAATGTGTTGAAACAATAGCAATGGAAGAGTATGAGTCCGATTACGAGGTCCGGTTGCGAAAAAGTCACGAGTTATAGGCTTCGGAATGTAACTCACAAACTGAGCCCAATTTGTGACGTTGACGCACGGATGGAGCTAATTTGCTTCGACTATCCCAAATCTTGTTCCAACACTTGAAATGTTTTGAACCAATAGTAATGGAAGAGTTTGAGTAAAATTATGAGGTCCGGTTGCGACAAAGTCACAATTTATAGGCTTCGGAATGTAACACACACAAACTGAGTCCATTTTGAGACGTTGACGCACGGATGGACCTAACTTGTTTCGACTGTCACGAATCTTGTTCCAACACTTCAAATGTGTTGAAACAATAGTAATGGAAGAGTTTGAGTCCAATTACGAGGTCCGGTTGCGAAAAAGTCACAAGTTATAGGCTTCGGAATGTAACACACAAACTGAATCCAATTTGAGACGTTGACGCACGAATAGAGCTAACATGTTTCGACTGTCCCGAATCTTGTTCCAACATTCAAATGTGTTGAAACAATAGTAATGGAAGAGTTTGAGTCCAATTATGAGGTCCGGTTGCGAAAAAGTCACAAGTTATAGGCTTCGGAATGTAACACACAAACTGAGTCCAATTAAACACATTGACGCACGGATGGAGCTAACTTGCTTCGACTGCCCCGAATCTTGTTCCAACACTTCAAATATGTTGAAACAATAGTAATGGAAGAATTCGAGTCTAATTACGATGTCCGGTTGCGAAAAAGTCACAAGTTATAGGCTTCAGAATGTAACACACAAACTGAGTCCAATTAAAGAAATTGACGCCCGGATGGAGCTAACTTGTTTCGACTGCCCCGAATCTTATTCCAACACTTCAAATCTGTTGAAACAATAGTAATGGAAGAGTTTGAGTCCAATTACGAGGTCCGGTTGCGAAAAAGTCACAAGTTATAGGCTTCTGAATGTAACACACAAACTGAGTCCAATTTGAGACGTTGACGCACGGATGGAGCTAACTTATTTCGACTGTCCCGAATCTTGTTCCAACACTTCAAATGTGTTGAACCAATAGTAATGGAAGAGTTTGTGTCCAATTACGAGGTCCGATTGCGAAAAACTTACAAGTTATAGGCTTCTGAATGTAACACACAAACTTAGTCCAATTATTGACATTGAAGCACGGATGGAGCCAACTTGTTTCGACTGCTCCTAATCTTCTTCCAACACTTCAAATGTGTTGAAACAATAGTAATGGAAGAGTATGAGTCCGATTACGAGGTCCGGTTGCGAAAAAGTCACAAGTTATAGGCTTCGGAATGTAACTCACAAACTGAGCCCAATTTGTGACGTTGACGCACGGATGGAGCTAATTTGTTTCGACTGTCCCGAATCTTGTTCCAACACTTGAAATGTTTTGAAACAATAGTAATGGAAGAGTTTGAGTAAAATTATGAGGTCCGGTTGCGACAAAGTCACAATTTATAGGCTTCGGAATGTAACACACAAACTGAGTCCATTTTGAGACGTTGACGCACGGATGGACCTAACTTGTTTCGACTGTCACGAATCTTGTTCCAACACTTCAAATGTGTTGAAACAATAGTAATGGAAGAGTTTGAGTCCAATTACGAGGTCCGGTTGCGAAAAAGTCACAAGTTATAGGCTTCGGAATGTAACACACAAACTGAATCCAATTTGAGACGTTGACGCACGAATAGAGCTAACATGTTTCGACTGTCCCGAATCTTGTTCCAACATTCAAATGTGTTGAAACAATAGTAATGGAAGAGTTTGAGTCCAATTATGAGGTCCGGTTGCGAAAAAGTCACAAGTTATAGGCTTCGGAATGTAACACACAAACTGAGTCCAATTAAACACATTGACGCACGGATGGAGCTAACATGCTTCGACTGCCCCGAATCTTGTTCCAACACTTCAAATATGTTGAAACAATAGTAATGGAAGAATTTGAGTCTAATTACGATGTCCGGTTGCGAAAAAGTCACAAGTTATAGGCTTCAGAATGTAACACACAAACTGAGTCCAATTAAAGAAATTGACGCCCGGATGGAGCTAACTTGTTTCGACTGCCCCGAATCTTGTTCCAACACTTCAAATGTGTTGAAACAATAGTAATGGAAGAGTTTGAGTCCAATTACGAGGTCGGGTTGCGAAAAAGTCACAAGTTATAGGCTTCTGAATGTAACACACAAACTGAGTCCAATTTGAGACGTTGACGCACGGATGGAGCTAACTTGTTTCGACTGTCCCGAATCTTGTTCCAACATTTTAAATGTGTTGAAACAATAGTAATGGAAGAGTTTGAGTCCAATTACGAGGTCCGGTTGCGAAAAAGTCACAAGTTATAGGCTTCGGAATGTAACACACAAACTGAGTCCAATTTGAGACGTTGACGCACGGATGGAGCTAACTTGTTTCAACTGTCCCGAATCTTGTTCCAACACTTTAAATTTGTTGAAACAATAGTAATGGAAGAGTTTGTGTCCAATTACGAGGTCCGATTTTGGAAAAAGTTACAAGTTATAGGCTTCTGAATGTAACACACAAACTTAGTCCAATTAATGACATTGACGCACGGATGGAGCCAACTTGTTTCGACTGCTCCTAATCTTGTTCCAACACTTCAAATGTGTTGAAACAATAGTAATGGAAAAGTATGAGTCCAATTACGAGGTCCGGTTGCGAAAAAGTCACAACTTGTAGGCTTCTGAATGTAACACACAAACTGAGTCCAATTTGAGACGTTGACGCACGGATGGAGCTAACATGTTTCGACTGTTCCGAATCTTGTTTCAACACTTCAAATGTGTTGAAACAATAGTAATGGAAGAGTTTGAGTCCAATTACGAGGTCCGGTTGCGAAAAAGTCACAAGTTATAGGCTTCGGAATGTAACACACAAACTGAGTCCAATTTGAGACGTTGACGCACGGATGGAGCTAACTTGTTTCGACTGTCCCGAATCTTGTTCCAACACTTTAAATTTGTTGAAACAATAGTAATGGAAGAGTTTGTGTCCAATTACGAGGTCCGATTGCGAAAAAGTTACAAGTTATAGGCTTCTGAATGTAACACACAAACTTAGTCCAATTAATGACATTGACGCACGGATGGAGCCAACTTGTTTCAACTGCTCCTAATCTTGTTCCAACACTTCAAATGTGTTGAAACAATAGTAATGGAAAAGTATGAGTCCAATTACGAGGTCCGGTTGCGAAAAAGTCACAACTTATAGGCTTCTGAATGTAACACACAAACTGAGTCCAATTTGAGACGTTGACGCACGGATGGAGCTAACATGTTTCGACTGTTCCGAATCTTGTTTCAACACTTCAAATGTGTTGAAACAATAGTAATGGAAGAGTTTGAGTCCAATTATGAGGTCCGGTTGCGAAAAAGTCACAAGTTATAGGGTTCTGAATGTAACACACAAACTGAGTCCAATTTGAGACGTTGACGCACGGATGGAGCTAACTTGTTTCGACTGTCCCGAATCTTGTTCCAACACTTTAAATATGTTGAAACAATAGTAATGGAAGAGTTTGAGTCCAATTACGAGGTCCGGTTGCGAAAAAGTCACAAGTTATAGGCTTCGGAATGTAACTCACAAACTGAGTCCAATTTGAGATGTTGACGCACGGATAGAGCTAACTTGTTTCGACTGTCCCGAATCTTGTTCCAACACTTTAAATGTGTTGAAACAATAGTAATGGAAGAGTTTGAGTCCAATTATGAGGTCCGGTTGCGAAAAAGTCACAAGTTATAGGCTTCTGAATGTAACACACAAACTTAGTCCAATTAATGACATTGACGCACGGATGGAGCCAACTTGTTTCGACTGCTCCTAATCTTGTTCCAACACTTCAAATGTGTTGAAACAATAGTAATGGAAAAGTATGAGTCCAATTACGAGGTCCGGTTGCGAAAAAGTCACAACTTATAGGCTTCTGAATGTAACACACAAACTGAGTCCAATTTGAGACGTTGACGCACGGATGGAGCTAACATGTTTCGACTGTTCCGAATCTTGTTTCAACACTTCAAATGTGTTGAAACAATAGTAATGGAAGAGTTTGAGTCCAATTATGAGGTCCGGTTGCGAAAAAGTCACAAGTTATAGGGTTCTGAATGGAACACACAAACTGAGTCCAATTTGAGACGTTGACGCACGGATGGAGCTAACTTGTTTCGACTGTCCCGAATCTTGTTCCAACACTTTAAATGTGTTGAAACAATAGTAATGGAAGAGTTTGAGTCCAATTACGAGGTCCGGTTGCGAAAAAGTCACAAGTTATAGGCTTCGGAATGTAACTCACAAACTGAGTCCAATTTGAGACGTTGACGCACGGATAGAGCTAACTTGTTTCGACTGTCCCGAATCTTGTTCCAACACTTTAAATGTGTTGAAACAATAGTAATGGAAGAGTTTGAGTCCAATTACGAGGTCCGGTTGCGAAAAAGTCACAAGTTATAGGCTTCGGAATGTAACTCACAAACTGAGCCCAATTTGTGACGTTGACGCACGGATGGAGCTAATTTGTTTCGACTGTCACGAATCTTGTTCCAACACTTCAAATGTGTTGAAACAATAGTAATGGAAGAGTTTGAGTCCAATTACGAGGTCCGGTTGCGAAAAAGTCACAAGTTATAGGCTTCGGAATGTAACACACAAACTGAATCCAATTTGAGACGTTGACGCACGAATAGAGCTAACATGTTTCGACTGTCCCGAATCTTGTTCCAACATTAAAATGTGTTGAAACAATAGTAATGGAAGAGTTTGAGTCCAATTATGAGGTCCGGTTGCGAAAAAGTCACAAGTTATAGGCTTCGGAATGTAACACACAAACTGAGTCCAATTAAACACATTGACGCACGGATGGAGCTAACTTGCTTCGACTGCCCCGAATCTTGTTCCAACACTTCAAATATGTTGAAACAATAGTCATGGAAGAATTCGAGTCTAATTACGATGTCCGGTTGCGAAAAAGTCACAAGTTATAGGCTTCAGAATGTAACACACAAACTGAGTCCAATTAAAGAAATTGACGCCCGGATGGAGCTAACTTGTTTCGACTGCCCCGAATCTTGTTCCAACACTTCAAATGTGTTGAAACAATAGTAATGGAAGAGTTTGAGTCCAATTACGAGGTCCGGTTGCGAAAAAGTCACAAGTTATAGGCTTCTGAATGTAACACACAAACTGAGTCCAATTTGAGACGTTGACGCACGGATGGAGCTAACTTGTTTCGACTGTCCCGAATCTTGTTCCAACATTTTAAATGTGTTGAAACAAAAGTAATGGAAGAGTTTGAGTCCAATTACCAGGTCCGGTTGCGAAAAAGTCACAAGTTATAGGCTTCGGAATGTAACACACAAACTGAGTCCAATTTGAGACGTTGACTCACGGATGGAGCTAACTTGTTTCGACTGTCCCGAATCTTGTTCCAACACTTTAAATTTGTTGAAACAATAGTAATGGAAGAGTTTGTGTCCAATTACGAGGTCCGATTGCGAAAAAGTTACAAGTTATAGGCTTCTGAATGTAACACACAAACTTAGTCCAATTAATGACATTGACGCACGGATGGAGCCAACTTGTTTCGACTGCTCCTAATCTTGTTCCAACACTTCAAATGTGTTGAAACAATAGTAATGGAAAAGTATGAGTCCAATTACGAGGTCCGGTTGCGAAAAAGTCACAACTTATAGGCTTCTGAATGTAACACACAAACTGAGTCCAATTTGAGACGTTGACGCACGGATGGAGCTAACATGTTTCGACTGTTCCGAATCTTGTTTCAACTCTTCAAATGTGTTGAAACAATAGTAATGGAAGAGTTTGAGTCCAATTATGAGGTCCGGTTGCGAAAAAGTCACAAGTTATAGGGTTCTGATTGTAACACACAAACTGAGTCCAATTTGAGACGTTGACGCACGGATGGAGCTAACTTGTTTCGACTGTCCCGAATCTTGTTCCAACACTTTAAATGTGTTGAAACAATAGTAATGGAAGAGTTTGAGTCCAATTACGAGGTCCGGTTGCGAAAAAGTCACAAGTTATAGGCCTCGGAATGTAACTCACAAACTGAATTCAATTTGAGACGTTGACGCACGGATGGAGCTAACTTGTTTCGACTGTCCCGAATCTTGTTCCAACACTTTAAATGTGTTGAAACAATAGTAATGGAAGAGTTTGAGTCCAATTACGAGGTCCGGTTGCGAAAAAGTCACAAGTTATAGGCTTCGGAATGTAACTCACAAACTGAGCCCAATTTGTGACGTTGACGCACGGATGGAGCTAATTTGTTTCGACTGTCACGAATCTTGTTCCAACACTTCAAATGTGTTGAAACAATAGTAATGGAAGAGTTTGAGTCCAATTACGAGGTCCGGTTGCGAAAAAGTCACAAGTTATAGGCTTCGGAATGTAACTCACAAACTGAGTCCAATTTGAGACGTTGACGCACGGATGGAGCTAACTTGTTTCGACTGTCCCGAATCTTGTTCCAACACTTTAAATGTGTTGAAACAATAGTAATGGAAGAGTTTGAGTCCAATTACGAGGTCCGGTTGCGAAAAAGTCACAAGTTATAGGCTTCGGAATGTAAATCACAAACTGAGCCCAATTTGTGACGTTGACGCACGGATGGAGCTAATTTGTTTCGACTGTCACGAATCTTGTTCCAACACTTCAAATGTGTTGAAACAATAGTAATGGAAGAGTTTGAGTCCAATTACGAGGTCCGGTTGCGAAAAAGTCACAAGTTATAGGCTTCGGAATGTAACACACAAACTGAATCCAATTTGAGACGTTGACGCACGAATAGAGCTAACATGTTTCGACTGTCCCGAATCTTGTTCCAACATTCAAATGTGTTGAAACAATAGTAATGGAAGAGTTTGAGTCCAATTATGAGGTCCGGTTACGAAAAAGTCACAAGTTATAGGCTTCGGAATGTAACACACAAACTGAGTCCAATTAAACACATTGACGCACGGATGGAGCTAACTTGCTTCGACTGCCCCGAATCTTGTTCCAACACTTCAAATATGTTGAAACAATAGTAATGGAAGAATTCGAGTCTAATTACGATGTCCGGTTGCGAAAAAGTCACAAGTTATAGGCTTCAGAATGTAACACACAAACTGAGTCCAATTAAAGAAATTGACGCCCGGATGGAGCTAACTTGTTTCGACTGCCCCGAATCTTCTTCCAACACTTCAAATATGTTGAAACAATAGTAATGGAAGAGTTTGAGTCCAATTACGAGGTCCGGTTGCGAAAAAGTCACAAGTTATAGGATTCTGAATGTAACACACAAACTGAGTCCAATTTGAGACGTTGACGCACGGATGGAGCTAACTTGCTTCGACTGTCCTGAATCTTGTTCCAACACTTTAAATGTGTTGAAACAATAGTAATGGAAGAGTTTGAGTCCAATTACGAGGTCCGATTGCGAAAAAGTCACAAGTTATATGCTTGGGTATGTAACACACAAACTGAGTCCAATTAAAGACATTGACGCATGGATGGAGCTAACTTGTGTCGACTGTCCCGAATCTTCTTCCAACACTTCAAATGTGTTGAAACAATAGTAGTGGAAGAATTCGAGTCAAATTACGAGGTCCGGTTGCGAAAAAGTCACAAGTTATAGGCTTCGGAATGTAACTAACAAACTGAGTCCAATTTGAGATGTTCACGCACGGATGGAGCTAACTTGTTTCTACTGTCACGAATCTTGTTCCAACAATTCAAATGTGTTAAAACAATAGTAATGTAATAGTTTGAGTCGAATTACGAGGTCCGATTGCTAAAAAGCCATAAGTTATAGTCTTCGGAATGTAACATACAAACTGAGTCCAATTTGAGACCTTGACGCATGGATGGAGCTAACTTGTTTCTACTGTCACGAATCTTGTTCCAACAATTAAAATTTGTTAAAACAATAGTAATGGAAGAGTTTGAGTCCAATTACAAGGTCTGATTGCTAAAAAGCCATAAGTTATAGGCTTCAAAATGTAACATACAAACTGAGTCCAATTTGCGACGCTGACGCACGGATGGAGCTAACTTGTTTCGACTGTGACGAATCTTGTTCCAACACTTTAAATGTGTTGAAACAACAGTAATGGAAGAGTTTGAGTAAAATTACGAGGTCCGGTTGTGAAAAAGTCACAAGTTATAGGCTTCGGAATATAACACACAAACTGAGTCTAATTTGAGACGTTGACGCACGGATGGAGCTAACTTGTTTCTACTATCACGAATCTTGTTCCAACAATTCAAATTTGTTAAACCAATTGTAATGGAAAAGTTTGAGTCCAATTACAAAGTCCGATTGCTAAAAAGCCATAAGTTATGGGCTTCGGAATGTAACACACAAACTGAGTCCAATTAAAAACATTGATGCACGGATGGAGCTAACTTGTTTCGACTGACCCGAATCTTGTTCCAACACTTCAAATGTGTTGAAACAATTGTAATGGAAGAGTTTGAGTCCAATTAGGAGGTCCGGTTGCGAAAAAGTCACAAGTTATAGGCTTCGGAATGTAACAAACAAAATGAGTCCAATTATAGACATTGATGCACGGATGCAGCTAACTTGTTTCGACTGTCCCGAATCTTGTTCCAACATTTCAAATGCGTTGAAACAATAGTAATGGAAGAGTTTGAGTAAAATTACGAGGTCCGGTTGCGACAAAGTCACAAGTTATAGGCTTCGGAATGTAACACACAAACTGAGTCCAATTTGAGACGTTCACGCACGGATGGAGCTAACTTGTTTCTACTGTCACGAATCTTGTTCCAACAATTCAAATTTGTTAAAACAATAGTAATGGAAGAGTTTGAGTCCAATTACAAGGTCCGATTGCTAAAAAGCCATAAGTTATAGGCTTCGGAATTTAACATACAAACTGAGTCCAATTTGCGACGTTGACGCACGGATGGAGCTAACTTGTTTCGACTGTCCCGAATCTTGTTCCAACACTTCAAATGTGTTGAAACAATAGTAATGGAAGAGTTTGAGTCAAATTATGAGGTCCGATTGCGAAAAAGTCACAAGTTATAGGCTTCGGAATGTATCACACAAACTAAGTCCAATTTGAGACGTTGACGAACGGATGGAGCTAACTTGTTTCGACTGTCACGAATCTTGTTCCAACACTTCAAATGTGTTGAAACAATAGTAATGGAAGAGTTTGAGTTTAATTACGAGGTCCGGTTGCGAAAAAGTAACAAGTTATATGCTTCGGTATGTAACACACAAACTGAGTCCAATTAAAGACATTGACGCATGGATGGAGCTAACTTGTGTCGACTGTCCCGAATCTTCTTCCAACACTTCAAATGTGTTGAAACAATAGTAATGGAAGAGTTTGAGTAAAATTACGAGGTCCGGTTGCGACAAAGTCACAAGTTATAGGCTTCGGAATGTAACACTCAAACTGAGTCCAATTTGAGACGTTGATGCACGGATGGAGCTAACTTGTTTCTACTGTCACGAATCTTGTTCCAACAATTCAAATTTGTTAAAACAATAGTAATGGAAGAGTTTGAGTCCAATTACAAGGTCCGATTACTAAAAAGCCTTAAGTTATAGGCTTCGAAATGTAACATACAAACTGAGTCCAATTTGCGACGCTGACGCACGGATGGAGCTAACTTGTTTCGACTATCACGAATCTTGTTCCAACACTTTAAATGTGTTGAAACAACAGTAATGGAAGAGTTTGAGTAAAATTACGAGGTCCGGTTGTGACAAAGTCACAAGTTATAGGCTTCGGAATGTAACACACAAACTGAGTCTAATTTGAGACGTTGATGCACGGATGGAGCTAACTTGTTTCTACTATCACGAATCTTGTTCCAACAATTCAAATTTGTTAAAGCAATTGTAATGGAAGAGTTTGAGTCCAATTACAAAGTCCGATTACTAAAAACCCATAAGTTATAGGCTTCGGAATGTAACACACAAACTGAGTCCAATTAAAAACATTGATGCACGGATGGAGCTAACTTGTTTCGACTGTCCCGAATCTTGTGCCAACACTTCAAATGTGTTGAAACAATTGTAATGGAAGAGTTTGAGTCCAATTAGGAGGTCCGGTTGCGAAAAAGTCACAAGTTATAGGCTTCGAAATGTAACAAACAAATTGAGTCCAATTATAGACATTGATGCACGGATGGAGCGAACTTGTTTCGACTGTCCCGAATCTTGTTTCAACACTTCAAATGTGTTAAAACAATAGTAATGGAAGAGTTTGAGTAAAATTACGAGGTCCGGTTGCGACAAAGTCACAAGTTATAGGCTTCGGAATGTAACACACAAACTGAGTCCAATTTGAGACGTTGACGCACGGATGGAGCTAACTTGTTTCTACTGTCACGAATCTTGTTCCAACAATTCAAATTTGTTAAAACAATAGTAATGGAAGAGTTTGAGTCCAATTACAAGGTCCGATTGCTAAAAAGCCATAAGTTATAGGCTTCGGAATGTAACATACAAACTGAGTCCAATTTGCGACGTTGACGCACGGATGGAGCTAACTTGTTTCGACTGTCCCGAATCTTGTTCCAACACTTCAAATGTGTTGAAACAATAGTAATGGAAGAGTTTGAGTCAAATTATGAGGTCCGGTTGCGAAAAAGTCACAAGTTATAGGCTTCGGAATGTATCACACAAACTAAGTCCAATTTGAGACGTTGACGAACGGATGGAGCTAACTTGTTTCGACTGTCACGAATCTTGTTCCAACACTTCAAATGTGTTGAAACAATAGTAATGGAAGAGTTTGAGTTCAATTACGAGGTCCGGTTGCGAAAAAGTCACAAGTTATATGCTTCGGTATGTAACACACAAACTGAGTCCAATTAAAGACATTGACGCATGGATGGAGCGAACTTGTGTCGACTGTCCCGAATCTTCTTCCAACACTTCAAATGTGTTGAAACAATAGTAGTGGAAGAATTCGAGTCTAATTATGAGGTCCGGTTGCGAAAAAGTCACAAGTGATAGGCTTCGGAATGTAACTCACAAACTGAGTCCAATTTGAGATGTTGACGCACTGATGGAGCTAACTTGTTTCTACTGTCACGAATCTTGTTCCAACAATTCAAATGTGTTAAAACAATAGTAATGTAATAGTTTGAGTCAAATTACGAGGTCCGATTGCTAAAAAGCCATAAGTTATAGAGTTCGGAATGTAACATACAAACTGAGTCCAATTTGAGACGTTGACGCATGGATGGAGCTAACTTGTTTCTACTGTCATGAATCTTGTTCCAACAATTCTAATTTGTTAAAACAATAGTAATGGAAGAGTTTGAGTCCAATTACAAGGTCCGATTGCTAAAAAGCCATAAGTTATTGGCTTCGGAATGTAACACACAAACTGAGTCCAATTTGAGACATCGACGCACGGATGGAGCTAACTTGTTTCTACTGTCACGAATCTTGTTCCAACAATTCAAATTTGTTAAAATACTAGTTGTTACCCGTGCCAACGGCACTCCCCGACAAAGTGTCCACAAATAAATTCAAGGACCACCACCATTTTGATTAAAGAATGATGCATCCATGGGCCAAGGAACACCACCACAACTGTACTACCAACTCACCACTACCAAAGACACCACCACATCCACCCATCCACAAAAAATCACACCATAACGTGCACACCCATGTTAAGCTAGATAACAATGAGCTGATTATTTCCCCAAACCCAAAGCTAGAAAATTACTTTCTCTTTCTCTTCTTTGACTTCCCTTATTGCACCCATACATATATACTAACACCTAATAAAGTACACTGAATTTATACATACAACATGGCAATTTTTGGAAAAAAATAATTCCTTTGTTAGAGGCATATGAATATCAATCCCAATGAAGCACACTAATAAATAAGAACTAAACGGCCAAGTGCTTCTTGTGTTTAAAAGAAACCATTTAGTACATGTACTCCTATAGGAGGTCAAATGTTGAGATTAATGGAGGAAGAAATGATGTTCACTTCCAAAACCAACCTTAGATCTTCCACTTGAACGCAAACATGATTTACAATTGCAATTTCCGCAACAAATAATGCAAGCCTCTACAATTGCCCCCACTGACATCTGAGAATACCTATATTCAATGATATAAAGAAAAGAATTGAACAATAGAAATACAACCACAGACTAAACATAAATTAATACTAAATAGTTATTACTCTAGAGAAGGGAAATCATAGCTTAGGAAACTTTAAAAGAAACTCAAATGTATTAGCATTAATTTTAAGCCAATCATTTATATTGATTGGGTCGATGATACATAAATTAACTAATCATAATAATATCCATCAAATTCTACTATATTAGGTTATCTAAAATTTAATTTAATAATATCATCAGGGACAAAAAAAAACACACCAATTTGCATCCAGTGAACATCTAACAGAACTGATGTGCCAATACCTCTTATCATTATTAAGAAACAAAAAATTAAAATTGCAATACTATCAAGTGAGGGATGGGGCGACTTTTACCTTCGCTGTATACACAGCACACTATCATTTCCTGTTACAGTTCTTGCACGGGGCAACCATTCCTTTATCGTTCCTCTAAGGCTCTAACAACTACAAAATATTAAAAAAAATTATCTTAAGAGTATCGAAACAGAGAAACGAAATTGAGAAGAAAAATACACAAATGGCACAAAAGTACACAAATAGTCATAAGTACCCATAAACCAATACTTCTTGTAAACATCACAGATCAATAATCATGCAAACAACGTAAGCAAAAATGAAAAAAATCTTAAGCATTAGAAAAAGAAAACAAAGGTCCAACGTTTAAAATCTACCACCTGGCTACAAAACGGAGCTAACATAATCAACTCAGATCACGTGAACCATCGGGTTTCAACCGATACCTAAGGAAGAAACACACCTAAGAAAACTATAGGATCTGAAAAGGGTTTTCAGTCACTTTGTTAGGACGTCCACCAAAATAGAAGGAAAAAAACATACCTAAATTCTCAGAATGGAGAGATGTAAAACCCTGACCCTTAACCTAACTGTAAAATTCCTTTTCATAGAAGGTATTTATGTTTTTTGTTTTTAGGAACCCAAGAGTCAAACACCAATATGAAATCGTAGAAACCTAGATAAAAATGAATCTGATAAAAATGAGAAAAAAGAAAAAAAAAATCAAAGCTCTAGATTAACAACCAGAATTTGTGGAAAGAATCGAGCTCCCCAAACCTAGAAACAGGGTCATCATAAGAGGGAACCCACGGTGAACACAAATGGAACCACACCCTCCCTGAGAATTGAAAATACCCTCAACGGAGGGAGAAAAAAACCTAGCAGATGGTCTAGGGCTTACATTAAAATGATTTTCGTCTAGATAATCGGGGAAGACAACATGAAAATGAGGGGAACTCTTTCGGGGAAAAGTGATTTCCGTCCAAATAGATAAACAAAGAGAAGAGGTCAAAAACGCAAAAAAAAATGAGGAGAGCTCATACCGTGGATTGAGGAAGGTGCGGGGTTGTGACGATGAGTGAGGACAGTATCTTCTTCTTCGTGAGCGAGTGTGAGAGAGAGAGAGAGAGAGAGGCCTTCGAGAGAGTGGACGATTTGTGAGAGAGAGAAGCCTTCTAGAGAGACATGCGAGAGGAAAGAGCGTTGAACCAAACCATTAAACCCCCAAAAATGCCAACCATGCCCTCAAATCGTAAAACCCCCCTAATCAAAGTAATATAACCAACCTTAATGGTGGTTTCCAGCGGGGGGAGAGAGACAGAGAGAGAGAGAGAGAGAGAGTGAGGGGTGCACTTTGCAGGTGCGAAAATGGCGTAAATGGTGAGTAGCCGAGTGCTCTTTGCAGGTGCGAAAATGGCGTAAATGGTGAGTAGCCGAGTAGGACTACATTGACGATAGAGAGAGTGATTAGGTGAGCCAAAAAGAAAGTACCAAAATTGAGCGCCAAATGACTATTTGAACAAACAGATCGCTGTCGTCCGTGTGTAGTGGATCTCAGCCACTACTTACACACAAGACAACCGTCTTGTTTTGTTAAATAGATTAGTAATGGAAGAGTTTGAGTCCAATTACAAGGTCCGATTGCTAAAAAGCCATAAGTTATAGGCTTCGGAATGCAACATACAAACTGAGTCCAATTTGAGACGTTGACGCACGGATGGAGCTAACTTGTTTCGACTGTCCCGAATCTTGTTCCAACACTTCAAATGTGTTGAAACAATAGTAGTGGAAGAATTCGAGTCTAATTACGAGGTCCGGTTGCGAAAAAGTCACAAGTTATAGGCTTCGGAATGTAACTCACAAACTGAGTCCAATTTCAGACGATGACGAACGGATGGAGCTAACTTGTTTCGACTGTCATGAATCTTGTTCCAACACTTCAAAAGTGTTCAAACAATAGTAATGGAAGAGTTTGAGTAAAATTACGAGGTCCGGTTGCGACAAAGTCACAAGTTATAGGCTTCGGAATGTAACACTCAAACTGAGTCCAATTTGAGACGTTGATGCACGGATGGAGCTAACTTGTTTCTACTGTCACGAATCTTGTTCCAACAATTCAAATTTGTTAAAACAATAGTAATGGAAGAGTTTAAGTCCAATTACAAGGTCCGATTGCTAAAAAGCCATAAGTTATAGGCTTCCAAATGTAACATACAAACTGAGTCCAATTTGCGACGCTGACGCACGGATGGAGCTAACTTGTTTCGACTGTCACGAATCTTGTTCCAACACCTTAAATGTGTTGAAACAAAACTAATGGAAGAGTTTGAGTAAAATTACGAGGTCCGGTTGTGACAAAGTCACAAGTTATAGGCTTCGGAATGTAACACACAAACTGAGTCTAATTTGAGACGTTGACGCACGGATGGAGCTAACTTGTTTCTACTATCACGAATCTTGTTCCAACAATTCAAATTAGTTAAAGCAATTGTAATGGAAGATTTTGAGTCCAATTACAAAGTCCAATTGCTAAAAATCCATAAGTTATAGGCTTCGGAATGTAACACACAAACTGAGTCCAATTAAAAACATTGATGCACGGATGGAGCTAACTTGTTTCGACTGTCCCGAATCTTGTTCCAACACTTCAAATGTGTTGAAACAATTGTAATGGAAGAGTTTGAGTCCAATTAGGAGGTCCGGTTGTGAAAAAGTCACAAGTTTTAGGCTTCGGAATGTAACAAACAAACTGAGTCCAATTATAGACATTGATGCACGGATGGAGCTAACTTGTTTCGACTGTCCCGAATCTTGTTCCAACACTTCAAATGTGTTGAAACAATAGTAATGGAAGAGTTTGAGTACAATTACAAGGTCCGGTTGCGACAAAGTTACAAGTTATAGGCTTCGGAATGTAACACACAAACTGAGTCCAATTTGAGACGTTGACGCACGGATGGAGCTAACTTGTTTCTACTATCACGAATCTTGTTCCAACAATTCAAATTTGTTAAAACAATAGTAATGGAAGAGTTTGAGGCCAATTACAAGGTCCGATTGCTAAAAACCATAAGTTATAGGCTTCGGAATGTAACATACAAACTGAGTCCAATTTGCGACGTTAACGCACGGATGGTGCTAACTTGTTTCGACTGCCCCGAATCTTGTTCCAACACTTCAAATGTGTTGAAACAATAGTAATGGAAGAATTCGAGTCTAATTACGAGGTCCGTTTGTGAAAAAGTCACAAGTTATAGGCTTCGGAACGTAACACACTAACTGAGTCCAATTTGAGACGTTGACGTACGGATGGAGCTAACTTGTTTCGACTGTCCCAAATCTTGTTCCAACACTTCAAATTTGTTGAAACAATAGTAATGGAAGAGTTTGAGTCCAATTACGAGGTCCGATTGAGAAAAAGTCACAAGTTATAGGCTTCAGAATGTGAGACACAAACTAAGTCAAATTTGAGACGTTGATGCTCGGATGGAGCTAACTTGTTTCTACTGTCACGAATCTTGTTCCAACAATTCAAATTTGTTAAAACAATAGTAATGGAAGAGTTTGAGTCCAATTACAAGGTCCGATTGCTAAAATGCCATAAGTTATAGGCTTCGAAATGTAACATACAAACTGAGTCCAATTTGCGACGCTGACGCACGGATGGAGCTAACTTGTTTCGACTGTCACGAATCTTGTTCCAACACTTCAAATGTGTTGAGACAACAGTAATGGAAGAGTTTGAGTAAAATTACGAGGTCCGGTTGTGACAAACTCACAGGCTTCGGAATGTAACTCACAAACTGAGTCCAATTTGAGACGTTGACGCACGGATGGAGCTAACTTGTTTCTACTATCATGAATCTTGTTTTAACAACTCAAATTTGTTAAAGCAATTGTAATGGAAGAGTTTGAGTCCAATTACAAAGTCCGATTGCTAAAAAGCCATAAGTTATAGGCTTCGGAATGTAACACACAAACTGAGTCCAATTAAAAACATTGACGCACGGATGGAGCTAACATGTTTCTACTGTCCCGAATCTTGTTCCAACACTTCAAATGTGTTGAAACAATTGTAATGGAAGAGTTTGAGTCCAATTAGGAGGTCCGGTTACGAAAAAGTCACAAGTTATAGGCTTCGGAATGTAACAAACAAACTGAGTCTATTTATAGACATTGATGCACGGATGGAGCTAACTTGTTTCGACTGTCCCGAATCTAGTTCCAACACTTCAAATGTGTTGAAACAATAGTAATGGAAGAGTTTGAGTAAAATTACGAGGTCCGGTTGCGACAAAGTCACAAGTTATAGGCTTCGGAATGAAACACACAAACTGAGTCCAATTTGAGACATTGACGCACGGATGGAGCTAACTTGTTTCGACTTTCACGAATCTTGTTCCAACACTTCAAATGTGTTGAAACAACAGTAATGGAAGAGTTTGAGTAAAATTATGAGGTCCGGTTGTGACAAAGTCACAAGTTATAGGCTTCGGAATGTAACACTCAAACTGAGTCCAATTTGAGACGTTGACGCACGGATGGAGCTAACTTGTTTCTACTGTCACGAATCTTGTTCCAACAATTCAAATTTGTTAAAACAATAGTAATGGACGAGTTTGAGTCCAATTACAAGGTCCGATTGCTAAAAAGCCATAAGTTATAGGCTTCGGAATGGAACATACAAACTGAGTCCAATTTGCGACGTCGACGCACGGATGGAGCTAACTTGTTTCGACTGTCCCGAATCTTGTTCCAACACTTCAAATGTGTTGAAACAATAGTAATGGAAGAATTCGAGTCTAATTACGAGGTCCGTTTGTGAAAAAGTCACAAGTTATAGGCTTCGGAACGTAACACACTAACTGAGTCCAATTTGAGACGTTGACGCACGGATGGAGCTAACTTGTTTCGACTGTCCCAAATCTTGTTCCAACACTTCAAATTTGTTGAAACAATAGTAATGTAAGAGTTTGAGTCCAATTACGAGGTGTGGTTGCGAAAAAGTCACAAGTTATAGGCTTCAGAATGTGAGACACAAACTGAGTCGAATTTGAGACGTTGACGCACGGATGGAGCAAACTTGTTTCTACTGTCACGAATCTTGTTCCAACAATTCAAATTTGTTAAAACAATAGTAATGGAAGAGTTTGAGTCCAATTACAAGGTCCGATTGCTAAAAAGCCATAAGTTATAGGCTTTGAAATGTAACATACAAACTGAGTCCAATTTGCGACGCTGACGCACGGATGGAGCTAACTTGTTTCGACTGTCACGAATCTTGTTCCAACACTTCAAATGTGTTGAAACAACAGTAATGGAAGAGTTTGAGTAGAATTACGAGGTCCGATTGCGACAAAGTCACAAGTTATAGGCTTGGGAATGTAACACACAAACTGAGTCCAATTTTAGACCTTGACGCACGGATGGAGCTAACTTGTTTCTACTGTCATGAATCTTGTTGCAACAATTCAAATTTATTAAAACAATAGTAATGGAAGAGTTTGAGTAAAATTACGAGGTCCGGTTGCGACAAAGTCACAAGTTATAGGCTTGGGAATGTAACACTCAAACTGAGTCCATTTTGAGATGTTGACGCACGGATGGAGCAAACTTGTTTCTCCTGTCACGAATCTTGTTCCAACAATTCAAATTTCTTAAAACAATAGTAATGGAAGAGTTTGAGTCCAATTACAAGGTCCGATTGCTAAAAAGCCAAAAGTTATAGGCTTCGGAATGTAACACAAAAACTGAGTCCAATTAAGGACAATGATGCACGGATAGCGCTAACTTTTTTCGACTGTCCCGAATCTTGTTCCAACACTTCAAATGTGTTGAAACAATGGAATAGTTTGAGTAAAATTACTAGGTCCGGTTGCGACAAAGTCACAAGTTATAGGCTTCGGAATGTAACACACAAACTGAGTCCAATTTGAGACGTTGACTCACGGATGGAGCTAACTTGTTTCTACTGTCACGAATTTTGTTCCAACAATTCAAATGTGTTAAAACAATAGTAATGGAATAGTTTGAGTCCAATTACAACGTCTGATTACTAAAAAGCCATAAGTTATAGGCTTCGGAATATAACATACAAACTGAGTCCAATTTGAGACGTTGACGCACGGATAGTGCTAACTTGTTTTGATTGTCCCGAATCTTGTTCCAACACTTCAAATGTGTTGAAACAATAGTAATGGAAGAGTTTGAGTCCAATTACTAGGTCCGATTGCGAAAAAGTCACAAGTTATAGGCTTCGGAATGTAACACACAAATGGATTCCAATTTGAGACGTTGACGCACGGATGGAGCTAACTTGTTTCGACTGTCATGAATCTTATTCCAACACTTCAAAAGTGTTCAAACAATAGTAATGGAAGAGTTTGAGTAAAATTACGAGGTCCGGTTGCGACAAAGTCACAAGTTATAGGCTTTGGAATGAAACACACAAACTGAGTCCAATTTGAGACATTGACTTACGGATGGAGCTAACTTGTTTCGACTGTCACGAATCTTGTTCCAACACTTCAAATGTGTTGAAACAACAGTAATGTAAGAGTTTGAGTAAAATTACGAGGTCCGGTTGTGACAAAGTCACAAGTTATAGGCTTCGAAATGTAACACTCAAACTGAGTCCAATTTGAGACGTTGATGCACGGATGGAGCTAACTTGTTTCTACTGTCACGAATCTTGTTCCAACAATTCAAATTTGTTAAAACAATAGTAATGGACGAGTTTGAGTCCAATTACAAGGTCCGATTGCTAAAAAGCCATAAGTTATAGGCTTCGGAATGTAACATACAAACTGAGTCCAATTTGCGACGTTGACGGACGGATGGAGCTAACTTGTTTCGACTGTCCCGAATCTTGTTCCAACACTTCAAATGTGTTGAAACAATAGTAATGGAAGAATTCGAGTCTAATTACGAGGTCCGTTTGTGAAAAAGTCACAAGTTATAGGCTTCGGAACGTAACACACTAACTGAGTCCAATTTGAGACGTTGACGCACGGATGGAGCTAACTTGTTTCGACTGTCCAAAATCTTGTTCCAACACTTCAAATTTGTTGAAACAATAGTAATGGAAGAGTTTGAGTCCAATTACGACGTGTGGTTGCGAAAAAGTCACAAGTTATAGGCTTCAGAATGTGAGACACAAACTGAGTCGAATTTGAGACGTTGACGCACGGATGGAGCAAACTTGTTTCTACTGTCACGAATCTTGTTCCAACAATTAAAATTTGTTAAAACAATAGTAATGGAAGAGTTTGAGTCCAATTACAAGGTCCGATTGCTAAAAAGCCATAAGTTATAGGCTTTGAAATGTAACATACAAACTGAGTCCAATTTGCGACGCTGACGCACGGATGGAGCTAACTTGTTTCGACTGTCACGAATCTTGTTCCAACACTTCAAATGTGTTGAAACAACAGTAATGGAAGAGTTTGAGTAGAATTACGAGGTCCGGTTGCGACAAAGTCACAAGTTATAGGCTTGGGAATGTAACACACAAACTGAGTCCAATTTTAGACCTTGACGCACGGATGGAGCTAACTTGTTTCTACTGTCACGAATCTTGTTGCAACAATTCAAATTTATTAAAACAATAGTAATGGAAGAGTTTGAGTAAAATTACGAGGTCCGGTTGCGACAAAGTCACAAGTTATAGGCTTGGGAATGTAACACTCAAACTGAGTCCATTTTGAGATGTTGACGCACGGATGGAGCAAACTTGTTTCTCCTGTCACGAATCTTGTTCCAACAATTCAAATTTCTTAAAACAATAGTAATGGAAGAGTTTGAGTCCAATTACAAGGTCCGATTGCTAAAAAGCCAAAAGTTATAGGCTTCGGAATGTAACACAAAAATTGAGTCCAATTAAAGACAATGATGCACGGATAGCGCTAACTTTTTTCGACTGTCCCGAATCTTGTTCCAACACTTCAAATGTGTTGAAACAATGGAATAGTTTGAGTAAAATTACTAGGTCCGGTTGCGACAAAGTCACAAGTTATAGGCTTCGGAATGTAACACACAAACTGAGTCCAATTTGAGACGTTGACTCACGGATGGAGCTAACTTGTTTCTACTGTCACGAATTTTGTTCCAACAATTCAAATGTGTTAAAACAAAAGTAATGGAATAGTTTGAGTCCAATTACAACGTCTGATTACTAAAAAGCCATAAGTTATAGGCTTCGGAATATAACATACAAACTGAGTCCAATTTGAGACGTTGACGCACGGATAGTGCTAACTTGTTTTGATTGTCCCGAATCTTGTTCCAACACTTCAAATGTGTTGAAACAATAGTAATGGAAGAGTTTGAGTCCAATTACTAGGTCCGATTGCGAAAAAGTCACAAGTTATAGGCTTCGGAATGTAACACACAAATGGATTCCAATTTGAGACGTTGACGCACGGATGGAGCTAACTTGTTTCGACTGTCATGAATCTTATTCCAACACTTCAAAAGTGTTCAAACAATAGTAATGGAAGAGTTTGAGTAAAATTACGAGGTCCGGTTGCGACAAAGTCACAAGTTATAGGCTTTGGAATGAAACACACAAACTGAGTCCAATTTGAGACATTGACTTACGGATGGAGCTAACTTGTTTCGACTGTCACGAATCTTGTTCCAACACTTCAAATGTGTTGAAACAACAGTAATGGAAGAGTTTGAGTAAAATTACGAGGTCCGGTTGTGACAAAGTCACAAGTTATAGGCTTCGGAATGTAACACTCAAACTGAGTCCAATTTGAGACGTTGATGCGCGGATGGAGCTAACTTGTTTCTACTGTCACGAATCTTGTTCCAGCAATTCAAATTTGTTAAAACAATAGTAATGGACGAGTTTGAGTCCAATTACAAGGTCCGATTGCTAAAAAGCCATAAGTTATAGGCTTCGGAATGTAACATACAAACTGAGTCCAATTTGCGACGTTGACGGACGGATGGAGCTAACTTGTTTCGACTGTCCCGAATCTTGTTCCAACACTTCAAATGTGTTGAAACAATAGTAATGGAAGAATTCGAGTCTAATTACGAGGTCCGTTTGTGAAAAAGTCACAAGTTATAGGCTTCGGAACGTAACACACTAACTGAGTCCAATTTGAGACGTTGACGCACGGATGGAGCTAACTTGTTTCGACTGTCCAAAATCTTGTTCCAACACTTCAAATTTGTTGAAACAATAGTAATGGAAGAGTTTGAGTCCAATTACGACGTGTGGTTGCGAAAAAGTCACAAGTTATAGGCTTCAGAATGTGAGACACAAACTGAGTCGAATTTGAGACGTTGACGCACGGATGGAGCAAACTTGTTTCTACTGTCACGAATCTGGTTCCAACAATTAAAATTTGTTAAAACAATAGTAATGGAAGAGTTTGAGTCCAATTACAAGGTCCGATTGCTAAAAAGCCATAAGTTATAGGCTTTGAAATGTAACATAAAAACTGAGTCCAATTTGCGACGCTGACGCACAGATGGAGCTAACTTGTTTCGACTGTCACGAATCTTGTTCCAACACTTCAAATGTGTTGAAACAATAGTAATGGAAGAGTTTGAGTAAAATTACGAGGTCCGGTTGCGACAAAGTCACAAGTTATAGGCTTGGGAATGTAACACACAAACTGAGTCCAATTTTAGACCTTGACGCACGGATGGAGCTAACTTGTTTCTACTGTCACGAATCTTGTTGCAACAATTCAAATTTGTTAAAACAATAGTAATGGAAGAGTTTGAGTAAAATTACGAGGTCCGGTTGCGACAAAGTCACAAGTTATAGGCTTCGGAATGTAACACTCAAACTGAGTCCAATTTGAGACGTTGACGAACGGATGGAGCAAACTTGTTTCTCCTGTCACGAATCTTGTTCCAACAATTCAAATTTCTTAAAACAATAGTAATGGAAGAGTTTGAGTCCAATTACAAGGTCCGATTACTAAAAAGCCAAAAGTTATAGGCTTCGGAATGTAACACAAAAACTGAGTCCAATTAAAGACATTGATGTACGGATGGAGCTAACTTTTTTTGACTGTCCCGAATCTTGTTCCAACACTTCAAATGTGTTGAAACAATGGAATATTTTGATTAAAATTACTAGGTCCGGTTGCGACAAAGTCACAAGTTATATGCTTCGGAATGTAACACACAAACTGAGTCCAATTTGAGACGTTGACGCACGGATGGAGCTAACTTGTTTCTACTGTCACGAATCTTCTTCCAACAATTCAAATGTGTTAAAACAATAGTAATGGAATAGTTTGAGTCCAATTAGAACGTCTGATTACTAAAAAGCCATAAGTTATAGGCTTCGGAATGTAACATACAAATTGAGTCCAATTTGAGACGTTGACGCACGGATAGTGCTAACTTGTTTTGATTGTCCCGAATCTTGTTCCAACACTTCAAATGTGTTGAAACAATAGTAATGGAAGAGTTTGAGTCCAATTACTAGGTCCGATTGCGAAAAAGTCACAAGTTATAGGCTTCGGAATGTAACATACAAACGGATTCCAATTTGAGACGTTGACGCACGGATGGAGCTAACTTGTTTCGACTGTCATGAATCTTATTCCAACACTTCAAAAGTGTTGAAACAATAGTAATGGAAGAGTTTGAGTAAAATTACGAGGTCCGGTTGCGACAAAGTCACAAGTTATAGGCTTGGGAATGTAACACACAAACTGAGTCCAATTTTAGACCTTGACGCACGGATGGAGCTAACTTCTTTCTACTGTCACGAATCTTGTTCCAACAATTAAAATTTGTTAAAACAATAGTAATGGAAGAGTTTGAGTCCAATTACAAGGTCCGATTGCTAAAAAGCCATAAGTTATAGGCTTTGAAATGTACCATAAAAACTGAGTCCAATTTGCGACGCTGACGCACAGATGGAGCTAACTTGTTTCGACTGTCACGAATCTTGTTCCAACACTTCAAATGTGTTGAAACAATAGTAATGGAAGAGTTTGAGTAAAATTACGAGGTCCGGTTGCGACAAAGTCACAAGTTATAGGCTTGGGAATGTAACACACAAACTGAGTCCAATTTTAGACCTTGACGCACGGATGGAGCTAACTTGTTTCTACTGTCACGAATCTTATTGCAACAATTCAAATTTGTTAAAACAATAGTAATGGAAGAGTTTGAGTAAAATTACGAGGTCCGGTTGCGACAAAGTCACAAGTTATAGGCTTCGGAATGTAACACTCAAACTGAGTCCAATTTGAGACGTTGACGCACGGATGGAGCAAACTTGTTTCTCCTGTCACGAATCTTGTTCCAACAATTCAAATTTCTTAAAACAATAGTAATGGAAGAGTTTGAGTCCAATTACAAGGTCCGATTACTAAAAAGCCAAAAGTTATAGGCTTCGGAATGTAACACAAAAACTGAGTCCAATTAAAGACATTGATGCACGGATGGAGCTAACTTTTTTCGACTGTCCCGAATCTTGTTCCAACACTTCAAATGTATTGAAACAATGGAATATTTTGAGTAAAATTACTAGGTCCGGTTGCGACAAAGTCACAAGTTATAGGGTTCGGAATGTAACACACAAACTGAGTCCAATTTGAGACGTTGACGCACGGATGGAGCTAACTTGTTTCTACTGTCACGAATCTTCTTCCAACAATTCAAATGTGTTAAAACAATAGTAATGGAATAGTTTGAGTCCAATTACAACGTCTGATTACTAAAAAGCCATAAGTTATAGGCTTCGGAATGTAACATACAAATTGAGTCCAATTTGAGACGTTGACGCACGGTTAGTGCTAACTTGTTTTCATTGTCCCGAATCTTGTTCCAACACTTCAAATGTGTTGAAACAATAGTAATGGAAGAGTTTGAGTCCAATTACTAGGTCCGATTGCGAAAAAGTCACAAGTTATAGGCTTCGGAATGTAACATACAAACGGATTCCAATTTGAGACGTTGACGCACGGATGGAGCTAACTTGTTTCGACTGTCATGAATCTTATTCCAACACTTCAAAAGTGTTGAAACAATAGTAATGGAAGAGTTTGAGTAAAATTACGAGGTCTGGTTGCGACAAAGTCACAAGTTATAGGCTTGGGAATGTAACACACAAACTGAGTCCAATTTTAGACCTTGACGCACGGATGGAGCTAACTTCTTACTACTGTCACGAATCTTGTTGCAACAATTCAAATTTGTTAAAACAATAGTAATGGAAGAGTTTGAGTCCAATTACAAGGTCCGATTGCTAAAAAGCCATAAGTTATAGGCTTCGGAATGTATCACACAAACTAAGTCCAATTTGAGACGTTGACGAACGGATGGAGCTAACTTGTTTCGACTGTTACGAATCTTGTTCCAACACTTCAAATGTGTTGAAACAATAGTAATGGAAGAGGTTTAGTCCAATTACAAGGTCCGATTGCTAAAAAGCCATAAGTTATAGGCTTCGGAATGTATCACACAAACTAAGTCCAATTTGAGACGTTGACGAACGGATGGAGCTAACTTGTTTCGACTGTTACGAATCTTGTTCCAACACTTCAAATGTGTTGAAACAATAGTAATGGAAGAGTTTGAGTTCAATTACGAGGTCCGGTTGCGAAAAAGTCACAAGTTATATGCTTCGGTATGTAACACACAAACTGAGTCCAATTAAAGACATTGACGCAAGGATGGAGCTAACTTGTTTCGACTGTCCCGAATCTTCTTTCAACACTTCAAATGTGTTGAAACAATAGTAGTGGAAGAATTCGAGTCTAATTACGAGATCCGATTTCGAAAAAGTCACAAATTATAGGCTTAGGAATGTAAAACACAAACTGAGTCCAATTTCAGATGTTGACGCACGGATGGAGCTAACTTGTTTCGACTGTCCCAAATCTTGTTCCAACACTTCAAATCTATTGAATCAATAGTAATAGAAGAGTTTGAGTCAAATTATGAGGTCCGGTTGCGAAAAAGTCACAAGTTATAGGCTTCGGAATGTATCACACAAACTAAGTCCAATTTGTGACGTTGACGAACGGATGGAGCTAACTTGTTTCGACTGTCACGAAACTTGTTCCAACACTTCAAATGTGTTGAAACAATAGTAATGGAAGAGTTTGAGTTCAATTACGAGGTCCGGTTGCGAAAAAGTCACAAGTTATAGGCTTCGGAATGTAACACACAAACTGATTTCAATTAAAGACATTGTCGCACGGACGGAGCTAACTTGTTTCGACTGTCCCGAATCTTGTTCCAACACTTCAAATGTGTTGAAACAGTAGTAATGGAAGAATTCGAGTCGAATTACGAGGTCCGATTAGGAAAAAGTCACAAGTTATAGGCTTCGGAACGTAACACACTAACTGAGTCCAATTTGAGACGTTGACGCACGGATGGAGCTAACTTGTTTCGACTGTCCCAAATCTTGTTCCAACACTTCAAATCTGTTGAAACAATAGTAATGGAAGAGTTTGAGTCCAATTACAAGGTCTGGTTGCGAAGAAGTCACAAGTTATAGGCTTCAGAATGTGAGACACAAACTGAGTCCAATTTGAGACGTTGACGCACGGATGGAGCTAACTTGTTTCGACTGTCACGAATCTTGATCCAACACTTCAAATCTGTTGAAACAATAGTAATGGAAGAGTTTGAGTTCAATTACGAGGTCCGGTTGCGAAAAAGTCACAAGTTATATGCTTCGGTATGTAACACACAAACTGAGTCCAATTAAAGACATTGACGCATGGATGGAGCTAACTTGTTTCGAATTTCCCGAATCTTCTTCCAACACTTCAAATGTGTTGAAACAATAGTAGTAGAAGAATTCGAGTCTAATTACGAGGTCCGGTTGCAAAAAAGTCACAAGTTATAGGCTTCGGAATGTAACACACAAACTGAGTCCAATTTGAGTCATTGACGCACGGATGGAGCTAACTTGTTTCTACTGTCACGAATCTTGTTCCAACAATTCAAATGTGTTAAAACAATAGTAATGTAATAATTTGAGTCCAATTACGAGGTCCGATTGCTAAAAAGCCATAAGTTATAGTCTTCTGAATGTAACTCACAAACTGAGTCCAATTTCAGACGATGACGAACGGATGGACCTAACTTGTTTCGACTGTCATGAATCTTGTTCCAACACTTCAAAAGTGTTCAAACAATAGTAATGGAAGAGTTTGAGAAAAATTACAAGGTCCGGTTGCGACAAAGTCACAAGTTATAGGCTTCGGAATGTAACACTCAAACTGAGTCCAATTTGAGACGTTGAGGCACGGATGGAGCTAACTTGTTTCTACTGTCACGAATCTTGTTCCAACAATTCAAATTTGTTAAAACAATAATAATGGAAGAGTTTGAGTCCAATTACAAGGTCCGATTGCTAAAAAGCCATAAGTTATAGGCTTCGGAATGTAACACACAAACTGAGTCCAATTTGAGACGTTGACGCACGGATAGAGCTAACTTGTTTCTACTGTCACGAATCTTGTTCCAATAATTCAAATTTGTTAAAACATTAGTAATGGAAGAGTTTGAGTCCAATTACAAGGTCCGATTGCGAAAAAGCCATAAGTTATAGGCTTCGGAATGCAACATACAAACTGAGTCCAATTTGAGACGTTGACGCACGGATGGAGCTAACTTGTTTCGACTGTCCCGAATCTTGTTCCAACACTTCAAATGTGTTGAAACAATAGTAGTGGAAGAATTCGAGTCAATTACGAGGTCCGGTTGCTAAAAAGTCACAAGTTATAGGCTTGGGAATGTAACTCACAAACTGAGTCCAATTTCAGACGATGACGAACGGATGGACCTAACTTGTTTCGACTGTCATGAATCTTATTCCAACACTTCAAAAGTGTTGAAACAATAGTAATGGAAGAGTTTGAGTAAAATTACGAGGTCCGGTTGCGACAAAGTCACAAGTTATAGGCTTGGGAATGTAACACACAAACTGAGTCCAATTTTAGACCTTGACGCACGAATGGAGCTAACTTCTTTCTACTGTCACGAATCTTGTTGCAACAATTCAAATTTGTTAAAACAATAGTAATGGAAGAGTTTGAGTCCAATTACAAGGTCCGATTGCTAAAAAGCCATAAGTTATAGGCTTCGGAATGTATCACACAAACTAAGTCCAATTTGAGACGTTGACGAACGGATGGAGCTAACTTGTTTCGACTGTTACGAATCTTGTTCCAACACTTCAAATGTGTTGAAACAATAGTAATGGAAGAGTTTGAGTTCAATTACGAGGTCCGGTTGCGAAAAAGTCACAAGTTATATGCTTCGGTATGTAACACACAAACTGAGTCCAATTAAAGACATTGACGCATGGATGGAGCTAACTTGTTTCGACTGTCCCGAATCTTCTTTCAACACTTCAAATGTGTTGAAACAATAGTAGTGGAAGAATTCGAGTCTAATTACGAGATCCGATTTCGAAAAAGTCATAAATTATAGGCTTAGGAATGTAAAACACAAACTGAGTCCAATTTCAGATGTTGACGCACGGATGGAGCTAACTTGTTTCGACTGTCCCAAATCTTGTTCCAACACTTCAAATCTGTTGAATCAATAGTAATAGAAGAGTTTGAGTCAAATTATGAGGTCCGGTTGCGAAAAAGTCACAAGTTATAGGCTTCGGAATGTATCACACAAACTAAGTCCAATTTGTGACGTTGACGAACGGATGGAGCTAACTTGTTTCGACTGTCACGAAACTTGTTCCAACACTTCAAATGTGTTGAAACAATAGTAATGGAAGAGTTTGAGTTCAATTACGAGGTCCGATTCCTAAAAAGTCACAAGTTATAGGCTTCGGAATGTAACACACAAACTGATTTCAATTAAAGACATTGACGCACGGAAGGAGCTAACTTGTTTCGACTGTCCAGTAATGGAAGAATTCGAGTCGAATTACGAGGTCCGATTGGGAAAAAGTCACAAGTTATAGGCTTCGGAACGTAACACACTAACTGAGTCCAATTTGAGACGTTGACGCACGGATGGAGCTAACTTGTTTCGACTGTCCCAAATCTTGTTCCAACACTTCAAATCTGTTGAAACAATAGTAATGGAAGAGTTTGAGTCCAATTACAAGGTCTGGTTGCGAAGAAGTCACAAGTTATAGGCTTCAGAATGTGAGACACAAACTGAGTCCAATTTGAGACGTTGACGCACGGATGGAGCTAACTTGTTTCGACTGTCACGAATCTTGATCCAACACTTCAAATCTGTTGAAACAATAGTAATGGAAGAGTTTGAGTTCAATTACGAGGTCCGGTTGCGAAAAAGTCACAAGTTATATGCTTCGGTATGTAACACACAAATTGAGTCCAATTAAAGACATTGACGCATGGATGGAGCTAACTTGTTTCGACTGTCCCGAAGCTTCTTCCAACACTTCAAATGTGTTGAAACAATAGTAGTGGAAGAATTCGAGTCTAATTACGAGGTCCGGTTGCGAAAAAGTCACAAGTTATAGGCTTCGGAATGTAACACACAAACTGAGTCCAATTTGAGTCATTGACGCACGGATGGAGCTAACTTGTTTCTACTATCACGAATCTTGTTCCAACAATTCAAATTTGTTAAAACATTAGTAATGGAAGAGTTTGAGTCTAATTACAAGGTCCGATTGCTAAAAAGCCATAAGTTATAGGCTTCGGAATGCAACATACAAACTAAGTCCAATTTGAGACGTTGACGCACGGATGGAGCTAACTTGTTTCGACTGTCCCGAATCTTGTTCCAACACTTCAAATGTGTTGAAACAATAGTAGTGGAAGAATTCGAGTCTAATTACGAGGTCCGGTTGCGAAAAAGTCACAAGTTATAGGCTTGGGAATGTAACTCACAAACTGAGTCCAATTTCAGACGATGACGAACGGATGGACCTAACTTGTTTCGACTGTCATGAATCTTGTTCCAACACTTCAAAAGTGTTCAAACAATAGTAATGGAAGAGTTTGAGAAAAATTACAAGGTCCGGTTGCGACAAAGTCACAAGTTATAGGCTTCGGAATGTAACACTCAAACTGAGTCCAATTTGAGACGTTGAGGCACGGATGGAGCTAACTTGTTTCTACTGTCACGAATCTTGTTCCAACAATTCAAATTTGTTAAAACAATAATAATGGAAGAGTTTGAGTCCAATTACAAGGTCCGATTGCTAAAAAGCCATAAGTTATAGGCTTCGGAATGTAACACACAAACTGAGTCCAATTTGAGACGTTGACGCACGGATAGAGCTAACTTGTTTCTACTGTCACGAATCTTGTTCCAATAATTCAAATTTGTTAAAACATTAGTAATGGAAGAGTTTGAGTCCAATTACAAGGTCCGATTGCTAAAAAGCCATAAGTTATAGGCTTCGGAATGCAACATACAAACTGAGTCCAATTTGAGACGTTGACGCACGGATGGAGCTAACTTGTTTCGACTGTCCCGAATCTTGTTCCAACACTTCAAATGTGTTGAAACAATAGTAGTGGAAGAATTCGAGTCAATTACGAGGTCCGGTTGCGAAAAAGTCACAAGTTATAGGCTTGGGAATGTAACTCACAAACTGAGTCCAATTTCAGACGATGACGAACGGATGGACCTAACTTGTTTCGACTGTCATGAATCTTATTCCAACACTTCAAAAGTGTTGAAACAATAGTAATGGAAGAGTTTGAGTAAAATTACGAGGTCCGGTTGCGACAAAGTCACAAGTTATAGGCTTGGGAATGTAACACACAAACTGAGTCCAATTTTAGACCTTGACGCACGGATGGAGCTAACTTCTTTCTACTGTCACGAATCTTGTTGCAACAATTCAAATTTGTTAAAACAATAGTAATGGAAGAGTTTGAGTCCAATTACAAGGTCCGATTGCTAAAAAGCCATAAGTTATAGGCTTCGGAATGTATCACACAAACTAAGTCCAATTTGAGACGTTGACGAACGGATGGAGCTAACTTGTTTCGACTGTTACGAATCTTGTTCCAACACTTCAAATGTGTTGAAACAATAGTAATGGAAGAGTTTGAGTTCAATTACGAGGTCCGGTTGCGAAAAAGTCACAAGTTATATGCTTCGGTATGTAACACACAAACTGAGTCCAATTAAAGACATTGACGCATGGATGGAGCTAACTTGTTTCGACTGTCCCGAATCTTCTTTCAACACTTCAAATGTGTTGACACAATAGTAGTGGAAGAATTCAAGTCTAATTACGAGATCCGATTTCGAAAAAGTCACAAATTATAGGCTTAGGAATGTAAAACACAAACTGAGTCCAATTTCAGATGTTGACGCACGGATGGAGCTAACTTGTTTCGACTGTCCCAAATCTTGTTCCAACACTTCAAATCTGTTGAATCAATAGTAATAGAAGAGTTTGAGTCAAATTATGAGGTCCGGTTGCGAAAAAGTCACAAGTTATAGGCTTCGGAATGTATCACACAAACTAAGTCCAATTTGTGACGTTGACGAACGGATGGAGCTAACTTGTTTCGACTGTCACGAAACTTGTTCCAACACTTCAAATGTGTTGAAACAATAGTAATGGAAGAGTTTGAGTTCAATTACGAGGTCCGGTTGCGAAAAAGTCACAAGTTATAGGCTTCGGAATGTAACACACAAACTGATTTCAATTAAAGACATTGACGCACGGACGGAGCTAACTTGTTTCGACTGTCCCGAATCTTGTTCCAACACTTCAAATGTGTTGAAACAGTAGTAATAGAAGAATTCGAGTCGAATTACGAGGTCCGATTGGGAAAAAGTCACAAGTTATAGGCTTCGGAACGTAACACACTAACTGAGTCCAATTTGAGACGTTGACGCACGGATGGAGCTAACTTGTTTCGACTGTCCCAAATCTTGTTCCAACACTTCAAATCTGTTGAAACAATAGTAATGGAAGAGTTTGAGTCCAATTACAAGGTCTGGTTGCGAAGAAGTCACAAGTTATAGGCTTCAGAATGTGAGACACAAACTGAGTCCAATTTGAGACGTTGACGCACGGATGGAGCTAACTTGTTTCGACTGTCACGAATCTTGATCCAACACTTCAAATCTGTTGAAACAATAGTAATGGAAGAGTTTGAGTTCAATTACGAGGTCCGGTTGCGAAAAAGTCACAAGTTATAGGCTTCGGAATGTATCACACAAACTAAGTCCAATTTGAGACGTTGACGAACGGATGGAGCTAACTTGTTTCGACTGTTACGAATCTTGTTCCAACACTTCAAATGTGTTGAAACAATAGTAATGGAAGAGTTTGAGTTCAATTACGAGGTCCGGTTGCGAAAAAGTCACAAGTTATATGTTTCGGTATGTAACACACAAACTGAGTCCAATTAAAGACATTGACGCATGGATGGAGCTAACTTCTTTCGACTGTCCCGAATCTTCTTCCAACACTTCAAATGTTTTGAAACAATAGTAGTGGAAGAATTCGAGTCTAATTACGAGGTCCGGTTGCGAAAAAGTCACAAGTTATAGGCTTCGGAATGTAACACACAAACTAAGTCCAATTTGAGACGTTGACTAACGGATGGAGCTAACTTGTTTCGACTGTTACGAATCTTGTTCCAACACTTCAAATGTGTTGAAACAATAGTAATGGAAGAGTTTGAGTTCAATTACGAGGTCCGGTTGCGAAAAAGTCACAAGTGATATGCTTCGGTATGTAACACACAAACTGAGTCCAATTAAAGACATTGACGCATGGATGGAGCTAACTTGTTTCGACTGTCCCGAATCTTCTTCCAACACTTCAAATGTGTTGAAACAATAGTAGTGGAAGAATTTGAGTCTAATTACGAGGTCCGGTTGCGAAAAAGTCACAAGTTATAGGCTTCGGAATGTAACACACAAACTGAGTCCAATTTGAGTCGTTGACGCACGGATGGAGCTAACTTGTTTCTACTGTCACGAATCTTGTTCCAACAATTTAAATGTGTTAAAACAATAGTAATGTAATAGTTTGAGTCCAATTACGAGGTCCGATTGCTAAAAAGCCATAAGTTATAGTCTTCTGAATGTAACATACAAACTGAGTCCAATTAGAGACGTTGACGCATGGATGGAGCTAACTTGTTTCTACTGTCACGAATCTTGTTGCAACAATTCAAATTTGTTAAAACAATAGTAATGGAAGAGTTTGAGTCCAATTACAAGGTCCGATTGCTAAAAAGCCATAAGTTATAGGCTTTGGAATGTATCACACAAACTAAGTCCAATTTGAGACATTGACGAACGGATGGAGCTAACTTGTTTCGACTGTTACGAATCTTGTTCCAACACTTCAAATGTGTTGAAACAATAGTAATGGAAGAGTTTGAGTTCAATTACGAGGTCCGGTTGCGAAAAAGTCACAAGTTATATGCTTCGGTATGTAACACACAAACTGAGTCCAATTAAAGACATTGACGCATGGATGGAGCTAATGATATTCGCTCAAAAGTGCTTATTTTAAGCAATTATCCTTGTAACGTTATCGCACTCTCCTACGTAAAAGGCTCTATTTATCTACTTTTCTACGTAAGAGTCTCTTCTATTGCGTAGAACACACTTTTCTGGACGAAATGGTATATTTGCATGCATTAAACACATTTTCGGAAGTCTAAATATTAAGCCGTTCTGATAAAGTCTCATTACGCGCTTCTTCTGTCGCAGGAAACCCCGATGGGACGATTCTCGAGACTTATGGGCCCAAATCGATCATGAAAGCCCAGTATCAAAGCTTAAAGAGCCCACATGCTATGACTAGAAGATATGGGCCAAATATGGGCTGAATAAGAGGACCAAAAAGCCGGCCCAAAGAACGAAGAGAGTAGGAGAGCCAATGACCAAGAGACGGACCAAAGCGTTTAAAGCCACATGAGTCAGCAAAGAATGATGGTCGACTCTACTGGAGAAGCGTGAGGATGGTCACAGTGAAGAACAGGGTTCCAGACCCTCCGCCAGTGCTTTTTTCCAATTTTTTTGATACTTTTTCTCTCATCTCTCCTTATTCTCTCTCTCTCTTCATCTCTCGATCCTCGAATCTACTGACCTAACCCCAGAACTCCTGCCTATCAGCTCTATCTCATCTCCCTTAGCTTTCTGACCGTTGGATCTTCCATCGGACCGTTGGATCTTCAATCGGACCGTTGGATCTCTCTAGATCCGTCGATCTACCAATCTGAGTCCCAATCAAGTCACCATCCATCCGATCGCCTTCAGAATGCCTGTCACATCATCTTGTGAGACGATGGACATCATCAGTCCATGTGGGCCAGTAGCCGGGCCCATCAGCATCGACCCGCTGTCCGACCAGTTAGTGGACCCCGCGAATTTCAAAAATAATTTTAATTAAATGGGGGGTCCACTAATTGGGGAGATTCCCCATAAAAAAGTAGTGTTTTACTTAAAAAAAAAAAAAAAAAAAAAAAAAAAAAAAATTAATATTTTTTTATTTCCTAAAAATCCTAATTTCCATTAATGGAAATTAGGAGCTTATATAAAGGGGGAAGGAGGGGGACGAACCCTAATTTTCAAAGCCCTTTTCTCCTCTCCTTCCCCCCCACATCATTCCTCCTCCTTCCCTCCCATCTTCCTCTTCTTTTTCTTCTTTTCGTTTCACATTTTCTTCTTCATCTTCTTCACGTTCCTCACCGGAGTTGCGCCTGCAACTCCGGTCGTTCGTGCTCCCATTTGCAGCACCCCCTACTGCTGCTTCACGCCCATTTGCTGCTGCTAGCTCTACCTATCACCGCTGCAGCCCAGCAACAACCCTAATCCCCCTCCAATCTCCTCCTCTCCTTCCCCCTATCCTTTCCCTTCTTCCCCGCGATTTCTTTCTCCTCTTTTTCCTCTTTTCTTCTTCGTCTTCTTCACCTATACTTCGCCGGAGTTGCAGGTTTGCAACTCCGGCCGTCCTTCTTCTTCTTCCTCTTCTTCTTCTTCTTCTTCTTCTTCTTCTTCTTCTTCTTCTTCTTCTTCTTCTTCTTCTTCTTCTTCTTCTTCTTTCTCCTTCTCTCCTCTGTCTTCTTCTCGTTTTTTTTTAGTTTTCGTTTTTTATTTTTATTACCGTTTTTTACCGGAGTTGCAGCCTGCAACTCCGGTCAGCCACCACCATCTTCCCTTCTTCTTCATCGTTTTCTTCTCTTCTTCTGCCCCTCTTCCTCGTCTGCAACCAGCACCTCCCACCTTCATAGCAGCAACGTGCTGGTGTTGCATAACAGCAACACCAACACCACTACGACCGCCGGACTGGTTCGCCTCCGCCTCCTCCGCTTGCACACCGCCTGCACACTCCACCACCGCCTCTCTCCGCCTGTGCTTACTGCCGCTGCCTCCACAACTCCACCAATGTTCTCCCAAGATCCATCTCGCCTCCGAAGCGGGAGATTGTGGGTTCGTGTCCCATCGTGAACGCCACCCCACACCAGTCCGTCCTCATCTCCTCATTTTTTTCTCTCACCGGAGTTGCACACCTGCAACTCCGGCCGGCCATCTTCCAACCCTTCATTACTGCAACCAGCAGCTCCTCTCTTCACCCTTCACGGATCAACAACCGTTGAACGCCAAGGTCTCACCTTGCTGCCTCCATCTGTTGCTCAACTAGCAACAACACCGCCCATCTCTTTCTAGAGTTGCACGCCTGCAACTCTAGCAACCACCACCGTGTAAACCAGCCTGCAACTCCAAACGGCTGCTGGCTGGATTGCAACTTCACTCCACAAGCCGTGATCTTCTCCACAGAGCCGTCGTGCTTTTCAAACGCTGGCCATACTTTTCTCCATCGAAGTTCCTCGGCAAGAGAACACCACGTGAGCAGGAAATCTCCAGACCGTTTCACTCTTCTCTCCACTTTGACACGTGGTGCATCTCCTCATAAGCCATAGTGAAAATCTCCATCAACATGCCTTGGACGTGATCTCCTTGGAACACCACGTGGTAGGTGGATCCTTCTATGGTAAGTTCTATCAATCCTTTCTTCGTACAATCTCTCAATTCTTACCTATATCTTCACCATTCTCTTCCCTCATCTTTCTTCCCCTAACTTTCTCTCTCTAGGTAGAATCCTCCATCTTCTCTCTCTAAAACCTATTACCATTTTATCTCTCTAAATTGATTTCTCTCTCTAGGATTAGATTTATCTCTTCTTCTACCACTTTCTCTCTCTCCTCTTTAACATTTTTTTTTACTTTCTCTCTCTAGTTTCTCTCTCTCAAAACCCCTTTCTCTCTCTACATCCCTCTCTTATTAAAATGCTTTCTAGTTTAGTTATTTTGTGAGATTTTTGCTGTAAAAGACAATTTTGACTGAATGAAGTTGATTTGAATAAAATTATGTTCTATTCTCTGCAAATTTCCCGTCATTTTATGTCATTATTGCGCTAACCCGACTAATCCCGAGTGCGGATCGACATCCGACACGAATCCCTATACAAATCTATCAATTTTGCAGGATAATCGGATAAATATTACAAATGTGTTGAAGTTAGGGTCGTTCTTTCAACGACGGAAAAACCCTACTTTCAGCTAACTTGTTTCGACTGTCCCGAATCTTCTTTCAACACTTCAAATGTGTTGAAACAATAGTAGTGGAAGAATTCGAGTCTAAGTACGAGATCCGATTTCGAAAAAGTCACAAATTATAGGCTTAGGAATGTAAAACACAAACTGAGTCCAATTTCAGATGTTGACGCACGGATGGAGCTAACTTGTTTCGACTGTCCCAAATCTTGTTCCAACACTTCAAATCTGTTGAATCAATAGTAATAGAAGAGTTTGAGTCAAATTATGAGGTCCGGTTGCGAAAAAGTCACAAGTTATAGGCTTCGGAATGTATCACACAAACTAAGTCCAATTTGTGACGTTGACGAACGGATGGAGCTAACTTGTTTCGACTGTCACGAAACTTGTTCCAACACTTCAAATGTGTTGAAACAATAGTAATGGAAGAGTTTGAGTTCAATTACGAGGTCCGGTTGCGAAAAAGTCACAAGTTATATGCTTCGGAATGTAACACACAAACTGATTTCAATTAAAGACATTGACGCACGGACGGAGCTAACTTGTTTCGACTGTCCCGAATCTTGTTCCAACACTTCAAATGTGTTGAAACAGTAGTAATGGAAGAATTCGAGTCGAATTACGAGGTCCGATTGGGAAAAAGTCACAAGTTATAGGCTTCGGAACGTAACACACTAACTGAGTCCAATTTGAGACGTTGACGCACGGATGGAGCTAACTTGTTTCGACTGTACCGAATCTTGTTCCAACACTTCAAATCTGTTGAAACAATAGTAATGGAAGAGTTTGAGTCCAATTACAAGGTCTGGTTGCGAAGAAGTCACAAGTTATAGGCTTCAGAATGTGAGACACAAACTGAGTCCAATTTGAGACGTTGACGCACGGATGGAGCTAACTTCTTTCGACTGTCACGAATCTTGATCCAACACTTCAAATCTGTTGAAACAATAGTAATGGAAGAGTTTGAGTTCAATTACGAGGTCCGGTTGCGAAAAAGTCACAAGTTATATGCTTCGGTATGTAACACACAAACTGAGTCCAATTAAAGACATTGACGCATGGACGGAGCTAACTTGTTCCGACTGTCCCGAATCTTCTTCCAACACTTCAAATGTGTTGAAACAATAGTAGTGGAAGAATTCGAGTCTAATTACGAGGTCCGGTTGCGAAAAAGTCACAAGTTATAGGCTTCGGAATGTAACACACAAACTGAGTCCAATTTGAGTCATTGACGCACGGATGGAGCTAACTTGTTTCTACTGTCACGAATCTTGTTCCAAAAATTCAAATGTGTTAAAACTATAGTAATGTAATAGTTTGAGTCCAATTACGAGGCCCGATTACTAAAAAGCCATAAGTTATAGTCTTCTGAATGTAACATACAAACTGAGTCCAATTTGAGACGTTGACGCATGGATGGAGCTAACTTGTTTCTACTGTCACGAATCTTGTTCCAACAATTCAAATTTGTTAAAACAATAGTAATGGAAGAGTTTGAGTCCAATTACAAGGTCCAATTGCTAAAAAGCCATAAGTTATAGGCTTCGGAATGTAACACACAAACTGAGTCCAATTTGAGACGTTGACGCACGGATGGAGCTAACTTGTTTCTACTATCACGAATCTTGTTCCAACAATTCAAATTTGTTAAAACATTAGTAATGGAAGAGTCTGAGTCCAATTACAAGGTCCGATTGCTAAAAAGCCATAAGTTATAGGCTTCGGAATGCAACATACAAACTGAGTCCAATTTGAGACGTTGACGCACGGATGGAGCTAACTTGTTTCGACTGTCCCGAATCTTGTTCCAACACTTCAAATGTGTTGAAACAATAGTAGTGGAAGAATTCGAGTCTAATTACGAGGACCGGTTGCGAAAAAGTCACAAGTTATAGGCTTGGGAATGTAACTCACAAACTGAGTCCAATTTCAGACGATGACGAACGGATGGACCTAACTTGTTTCGACTGTTATGAATCTTGTTCCAACACTTCAAAAGTGTTCAAACAATAGTAATGGAAGAGTTTGAGAAAAATTACAAGGTCCGGTTGCGACAAAGTCACAAGTTATAGGCTTCGGAATGTAACACTCAAACTGAGTCCAATTTGAGACGTTGAGGCACGGATGGAGCTAACTTGTTTCTACTGTCATGAATCTTGTTCCAACAATTCAAATTTTTTAAAACAATAGTAATGGAAGAGTTTGAGTCCAATTACAAGGTCCGATTGCTAAAAAGCCATAAGTTATAGGCTTCGGAATGTAACACACAAACTGAGTCCAATTAAAGACATTGACGCACGGATGGAGCTAACTTCTTTCGCCTGTCCCGAATCTTGTTCCAACACTTCAAATGTGTTGAAACAATAGTAATGGAAGAGTTTGAGTAAAATTACGAGGTCCGGTTGCGACAAAGTCACAAGTTATAGGCTAGGGAATGTAACACACAAACTGAGTCCAATTTTAGACCTTGACGCACGGATGGAGCTAACTTCTTTCTACTGTCACGAATCTTGTTGCAACAATTCAAATTTGTTAAAACAATAGTAATGGAAGAGTTTGAGTCCAATTACAAGGTCCGATTGCTAAAAAGCCATAAGTTATAGGCTTCGGAATGTATCACACAAACTAAGTCCAATTTGAGACGTTGACGAACGGATGGAGCTAACTTGTTTCGACTGTTACGAATCTTGTTCCAACACTTCAAATGTGTTGAAACAATAGTAATGGAAGAGTTTGAGTTCAATTACGAGGTCCGGTTGCGAAAAAGTCACAAGTTATATGCTTCGGTATGTAACACACAAACTGAGTCCAATTAAAGACATTGACGCATGGATGGAGCTAACTTGTTTCGACTGTCCCGAATCTTCTTCCAACACTTCAAATGTGTTGAAACAATAGTAGTGGAAGAATTCAAGTCTAATTACGAGGTCCGGTTGCGAAAAAGTCACAAGTTATAGGCTTCGGAATGTAACACACAAACTAAGTCCAATTTGAGACGTTGACTAACGGATGGAACTAACTTGTTTCGACTGTTACGAATCTTGTTCCAACACTTCAAATGTGTTGAAACAATAGTAATGGAAGAGTTTGAGTTCAATTACGAGGTCCGGTTGCGAAAAAGTCACAAGTGATATACTTCGGTATCTAACACACAAACTGAGTCCAATTAAAGACATTGACGCATGGATGGAGCTAACTTGTTTCGACTGTCCCGAATCTTCTTCCAACACTTCAAATGTGTTGAAACAATAGTAGTGGAAGAATTTGAGTCTAATTACGAGGTCCGGTTGCGAAAAAGTCACAAGTTATAGGCTTCGGAATGTAACACACAAACTGAGTCCAATTTGAGTCGTTGACGCACGGATGGAGCTAACTTGTTTCTACTGTCACGAATCTTGTTGCAACAATTTAAATGTGTTAAAACAATAGTAATGTAATAGTTTGAGTCCAATTACGAGGTCCGATTGCTAAAAAGCCATAAGTTATAGTCTTCTGAATGTAACATACAAACTGAGTCCAATTAGAGACGTTGACGCATGGATGGAGCTAACTTTTTTCTACTGTCACGAATCTTGTTCCAACAATTCAAATTTGTTAAAACAATTGTAATGGAAGAGTTTGAGTCCAATTACAAGGTCCAATTGCTAAAAAGCCATAAGTTATAGGCTTCGGAATGTAACACACAAACTGAGTCCAATTTGAGACGTTGACGCACGGATGGAGCTAACTTGTTTCTACTGTCACGAATCTTGTTCCAACAATTCAAATTTGTTAAAACATTAGTAATGGAAGAGTTTGAGTCCAATTACAAGGTCCGATTGCTAAAAAGCCATAAGTTATAGGCTTCGGAATGTAACACACACACTGAGTCCAATTTGAGACATTCACGCACGGATGGAGCTTACTTGTTTCGACTGTCACGAAACTTGTTCCAACACTTCAAATGTGTTGAAAGAATAGTAATGGAAGATTTTGAGTCTAATTACGAGATCCGATTTCGAAAAAGTCACAAATTATAGGCTTAGGAATGTAAAACACAAACTGAGTCCAATTTCAGATGTTGACGCACGGATGGAGCTAACTTGTTTCGACTGTCCCAAATCTTGTTCCAACACTTCAAATCTGTTGAATCAATAGTAATAGAAGAGTTTGAGTCAAATTATGAGGTCCGGTTGCGAAAAAGTCACAAGTTATAGGCTTCGGAATGTATCACACAAACTAAGTCCAATTTGTGACGTTGACGAACGGATGGAGCTAACTTGTTTCGACTGTCACGAAACTTGTTCCAACACTTCAAATGTGTTGAAACAATAGTAATGGAAGAGTTTGAGTTCAATTACGAGGTCCGGTTACGAAAAAGTCACAAGTTATAGGCTTCGGAATGTAACACACAAACTGATTTCAATTAAAGACATTGACGCACGGACGGAGGTAACTTGTTTCGACTGTCCCGAATCTTGTTCCAACACTTCAAATGTGTTGAAACAGTAGTAATGGAAGAATTCGAGTCGAATTACGAGGTCCGATTGGGAAAAAGTCACAAGTTATAGGCATCGGAACGTAACACACTAACTGAGTCCAATTTGAGACGTTGACGCACGGATGGAGCTAACTTGTTTCGACTGTCCCAAATCTTGTTCCAACACTTCAAATCTGTTGAAACAATAGTAATGGAAGAGTTTGAGTCCAATTACAAGGTCTGGTTGCGAAGAAGTCACAAGTTATAGGCTTCAGAATGTGATACACAAACTGAGTCCAATTTGAGACGTTGACGCACGGATGGAGCTAACTTGTTTCGACTGTCACGAATCTTGATCCAACACTTCAAATCTGTTGAAACAATAGTAATGGAAGAGTTTGAGTTCAATTACGAGGTCCGGTTGCGAAAAAGTCACAAGTTATATGCTTCGGTATGTAACACACAAACTGAGTCCAATTAAAGACATTGACGCATGGATGGAGCTAACTTGTTTCGACTGTCCCGAATCTTCTTCCAACACTTCAAATGTGTTGAAACAATAGTAGTGGAAGAATTCGAGTCTAATTACGAGGTCCGGTTGCGAAAAAGTCACAAGTTATAGGCTTCGGAATGTAACACAAAAACTGAGTCCAATTTGAGTCATTGACGCACGGATGGAGCTAACTTGTTTCTACTGTAACGAATCTTGTTCCAACAATTCAAATGTGTTAAAACAATAGTAATGTAATAGTTTGAATCCAATTACGAGGTCCGATTGCTAAAAAGCCATAAGTTATAGTCTTCTGAATGTAACATACAAACTGAGTCCAATTTGAGACGTTGACGCATGGATGGAGCTAACTTGTTTCTACTGTCACGAATCTTGTTCCAACGATTCAAATTTGTTAAAACAATAGTAATGGAAGAGTTTGAGTCCAATTACAAGGTCCAATTGCTAAAAAGCCATAAGTTATAGGCTTCGGAATGTAACACACAAACTGAGTCCAATTTGAGACGTTGACGAACGGATGGAGCTAACTTGTTTCTACTATCACGAATCTTGTTCCAACAATTCAAATTTGTTAAAACATTAGTAATGGAAGAGTTTGAGTCCAATTACAAGGTCCGATTGCTAAAAAGCCATAAGTTATAGGCTTCGGAATGCAACATACAAACTGAGTCCAATTTGAGACGTTGACACACGGATGGAGCTAACTTGTTTCGACTGTCCCGAATCTTCTTCCAACACTTCAAATATGTTGAAACAATAGTAGTGGAAGAATTCGAGTCTAATTACGAGGTCCGGTTGCGAAAAAGTCACAAGTTATAGGCTTGGGAATGTAACTCACAAAC
The DNA here is from genome assembly GCA_035048495.1 of Euptelea pleiosperma. Taxonomy (NCBI): domain Eukaryota; kingdom Viridiplantae; phylum Streptophyta; class Magnoliopsida; order Ranunculales; family Eupteleaceae; genus Euptelea; species Euptelea pleiosperma. The sequence goes on from JASUTR010000243.1 coordinate 164,323, forward strand.
TGAGTCCAATTTCAGACGATGACGAACGGATGGACCTAACTTGTTTCGACTGTCATTAATCTTGTTCCAACACTTCAAAAGTGTTCAAACAATAGTAATTGAAGAGTTTGAGTAAAATTAAAAGGTCCGGTTGCGACAAAGTCACAAGTTATAGGCTTCGGAATGTAACACTCAAACTGAGTCCAATTTGAGACGTTGATGCACGGATGGAGCTAACTTGTTTCTACTGTCACGAATCTTGTTCCAACAATTCAAATTTGTTAAAACAATAGTAATGGAAGAGTTTGAGTCCAATTACAAGGTCCGATTGCTAAAAAGCCATAAGTTATAGGCTTCGGAATGTAACACACAAACTGAGTCCAATTAAAGACATTGACGCACGGATGGAGCTAACTTCTTTCGCCTATCCCGAATCTTGTTCCAACACTTCAAATGTGTTGAAACAATAGTAATGGAAGAGTTTGAGTAAAATTACGAGGTCCGGTTCCGACAAAGTCACAAGTTATAGGCTTGGGAATGTAACACACAAACTGAGTCCAATTTTAGACCTTGACGCACGGATGGAGCTAAGTTCTTTCTACTGTCACGAATCTTGTTGCAACAATTCAAATTTGTTAAAACAATAGTAATGGAAGAGTTTGAGTCCAATTACAAGGTCCGATTGCTAAAAAGCCATAAGTTATAGGCTTCGGAATGTATCACACAAACTAAGTCCAATTTGAGACGTTGACGAACGGATGGAGCTAACTTGTTTCGACTGTTACGAATCTTGTTCCAACACTTCAAATGTGTTGAAACATTAGTAATGGAAGAGTTTGAGTTCAATTACGAGGTCCGGTTGCGAAAAAGTCACAAGTTATATGCTTCGGTATGTAACACACAAACTGAGACCAATTAAAGACATTGACGCATGGATGGAGCTAACTTGTTTCGACTATCCCGAATCTTCTTCCAACACTTCAAATGTGTTGAAACAATAGTAGTGGAAGAATTCGAGTCTAATTACGAGGTCCGGTTGCGAAAAAGTCACAAGTTATAGGCTTCGGAATGTAACACACAAACTAAGTCCAATTTGAGACGTTGACGAACGGATGGAGCTAACTTGTTTCGACTGTTACGAATCTTGTTCCAACACTTCAAATGTGTTGAAACAATAGTAATGGAAGAGTTTGAGTTCAATTACGAGGTCCGGTTGCGAAAAAGTGACAAGTTATATGCTTCGGTATGTAACACACAAACTGAGTCCAATTAAAGACATTGACGCATGGATGGAGCTAACTTGTTTCGACTGTCCCGAATCTTCTTCCAACACTTCAAATGTGTTGAAACAATAGTAGTGGAAGAATTTGAGTCTAATTACGAGGTTCGGTTGTGAAAAAGTCACAAGTTATAGGCTTCGGAATGTAACACACAAACTGAGTCAAATTTGAGTCGTTGACGCACGGATGGAGCTAACTTGTTTCTACTGTCACGAATCTTCTTCCAACAATTTAAATGTGTTAAAACAATAGTAATGTAATAGTTTGAGTCCAATTACGAGGTCCGATTGCTAAAAAGCCATAAGTTATAGTCTTCTGAATGTAACATACAAACTGAGTCCAATTTGAGACGTTGACGCATGGATGGAGCTAACTTGTTTCTACTGTCACGAATCTTGTTCCAACAATTCAAATTTGTTATATCAATTGTAATGGAACAGTTTGAGTCCAATTACAATGTCCAATTGCTAAAAAGCCATAAGTTTTAGGCTTCGGAATGTAACACACAAACTGAGTCCAATTTGAGACGTTGACGCACGGATGGAGCTAACTTGTTTCTACTGTCACGAATCTTGTTCCAACAATTCAAATTTGTTAAAACATTAGTAATGGAAGAGTTTGAGTCCAATTACAAGGTCCGATTGCTAAAAAGCCATAAGTTATAGGCTTCGGAATGTAACACACAAACTGAGTCCAATTTGAGACGTAGACGCACGGATGGAGCTAACTTGTTTCGACTGTCACGAAACTTGTTCCAACACTTCAAATGTGTTGAAACAATAGTAATGGAAGAGTTTGAGTCTAATTACGAGATCTGATTTCGAAAAAGTCTCAAATTATAGGCTTAGGAATGTAAAACACAAACTGAGTCCAATTTCAGATGTTGACGCACGGATGGAGCTAACTTGTTTCGACTGTCCCAAATCTTGTTCCAACACTTCAAATCTATTGAATCAATAGTAATAGAAGAGTTTGAGTCAAATTATGAGCTCCGGTTGCGAAAAAGTCACAAGTTATAGGCTTCGGAATGTATCACACAAACTAAGTCCAATTTGTGACGTTGACGAACGGAGGGAGCTAACTTGTTTCGACTGTCACGAAACTTGTTCCAGCACTTCAAATGTGTTGAAACAATAGTAATGGAAGAGTTTGAGTTCAATTACGAGGTCCGGTTGCGAAAAAGTCACAAGTTATAGGCTTCGGAATGTAACACACAAACTGATTTCAATTAAAGACATTGACGCACGGACGGAACTAACTTGTTTCGACTGTACCGAATCTTGTTCCAACACTTCAAATGTGTTGAAACAGTAGTAATGGAAGAATTCGAGTCGAATTACGAGGTCCGATTGGGAAAAAGTCACAAGTTATAGGCTTCGGAACGTAACACACTAACTGAGTCCAATTTGAGACGTTGACGCACGGATGGAGCTAACTTGTTTCGACTGTCCCAAATCTTGTTCCAACACTTCAAATCTGTTGAAACAATTGTAATGGAAGAGTTTGAGTCCAATTACAAGGTCTGGTTGCGAAGAAGTCACAAGTTATAGGCTTCAGAATGTGAGACACAAACTGAGTCCAATTTGAGACGTTGACGCACGGATGGAGCTAACTTGTTTCGACTGTCACGAATCTTGATCCAACACTTCAAATCTGTTGAAACAATAGTAATGAAATAGTTGGAGTCCAATTACGAGGTCCGATTGCGAAAAAGTCAAAAGTTATAGGCTTTGAAATGTAACTCACAAACTGAGTCCAATTAAAGACATTGACGCATGGATGGAGCTAACTTGTTTCGACTGTCCCGAATCTTCTTCCAACACTTCAAATGTGTTGAAACAATAGTAGTGGAAGAATTCGAGTCTAATTACGAGGTCCGGTTGCGAAAAAGTCACAAGTTATAGGCTTCGGAATGTAACTCACAAACTGAGTCCAATTTCAGACGTTGACACACGGATGGAGCTAACTTGTTTCGACTGTCATGAATCTTGTTCCAACACTTCAAAAGTGTTGAAACAATAGTAATGGAAGAGTTTGAGTAAAATTACGAGGTCCGGTTGCGACAAAGTCACAAGTTATATGCTTCGGAATGTAACACTCAAACTGAGTCCAATTTGAGACGTTGACGCACGGATGGAGCTAACTTGTTTCTACTGTCACGAATCTTGTTCCAACAATTCAAATTTGTTAAAACAATAGTAATGGAAGAGTTTGAGTCCAATTACAAGGTCCGATTGCTAAAAAGCCATAAGTTATAGGCTTCGGAATGTAACACACAAACTGAGTCCAATTAAAGACACTGACGCACGGATGGAGCTAACTTCTTTCGCCTATCCCGAATCTTGTTCCAACACTTCAAATGTGTTGAAACAATAGTAATGGAAGAGTTTGAGTAAAATTACGAGGTCCGGTTCCGACAAAGTCACAAGTTATAGGCTTGGGAATGTAACACACAAACTGAGTCCAATTTTAGACCTTGACGCACGGATGGAGCTAAGTTCTTTCTACTGTCACGAATCTTGTTGCAACAATTCAAATTTGTTAAAACAATAGTAATGGAAGAGTTTGAGTCCAATTACAAGGTCCGATTACTAAAAAGCCATAAGTTATAGGCTTCGGAATGTAACACACAAACTGAGTCCAATTTGAGACGTAGACGCACGGATGGAGCTAACTTGTTTCGACTGTCACGAAACTTGTTCCAACACTTCAAATGTGTTGAAACAATAGTAATGGAAGAGTTTGAGTCTAATTACGAGGTCCGATTGCGAAAAAGTCACAAGTTATAGGCTTCGGAATGTAACACACAAACTAAGTCCAATTTGAGACGTTGACGAACGGATGGGGCTAACTTGTTTCGACTGTTACGAATCTTGTTCCAACACTTCAAATGTGTTGAAACATTAGTAATGGAAGAGTTTGAGTTCAATTACGAGGTCCGGTTGCGAAAAAGTCACAAGTTATATGCTTCGGTATGTAACACACAAACTGAGTCCAATTAAAGACATTGACGCATGGATGGAGCTAACTTGTTTCGACTGTCCCGAATCTTCTTCCAACACTTCAAATGTGTTGAAACAATAGTAGTGGAAGAATTTGAGTCTAATTACGAGGTCCGATTGCGAAAAAGTCACAAGTTATAGGCTTCGGAATGTAACACACAAACTGAGTCCAATTTGAGTCGTTGACGCACGGATGGAGCTAACTTGTTTCTACTGTCACGAATCTTGTTCCAACAATTTAAATGTGTTAAAACAATAGTAATGTAATAGTTTGAGTCCAATTACGAGGTCCGATTGCTAAAAAGCCATAAGTTATAGTCTTCTGAATGTAACATACAAACTGAGTCCAATTTGAGACGTTGACGCATGGATGGAGCTAACTTGTTTCTACTGTCACGAATCTTGTTCCAACAATTCAAATTTGTTAAAACAATTGTAATGGAAGAGTTTGAGTCCAATTACAAGGTCCAATTGCTAAAAAGCCATAAGTTATAGGCTTCGGAATGTAACACACAAACTGAGTCCAATTTGAGACGTTGACCCACGGATGGAGCTAACTTGTTTCTACTGTCACGAATCTTGTTCCAACAATTCAAATTTGTTAAAACATTAGTAATGGAAGAGTTTGAGTCCAATTACAAGGTCCGATTGCTAAAAAGCCATAAGTTATAGGCTTCGGAATGTAACACACAAACTGAGTCCAATTTGAGACGTAGACGCACGGATGGAGCTAACTTGTTTCGACTGTCACGAAACTTGTTCCAACACTTCAAATGTGTTGAAACAATAGTAATGGAAGAGTTTGAGTCTAATTACGAGATCCGATTTCGAAAAAGTCACAAATTATAGGCTTAGGAATGTAAAACACAAACTGAGTCCAATTTCAGATGTTGACGCACGGATGGAGCTAACTTGTTTCGACTGTCCCAAATCTTGTTCCAACACTTCAAATCTGTTGAATCAATAGTAATAGAAGAGTTTGAGTCAAATTATGAGGTCCGGTTGCGAAAAAGTCACAAGTTATAGGCTTCGGAATGTATCACACAAACTAAGTCCAATTTGTGATGCTGACGAACAGATGGAGCTAACTTGTTTCGACTGTCACGAAACTTGTTCCAGCACTTCAAATGTGTTGAAACAATAGTAATGGAAGAGTTTGAGTTCAATTACGAGGTCCGGTTGCGAAAAAGTCACAAGTTATAGGCTTCGGAATGTAACACACAAACTGATTTCAATTAAAGACATTGACGCACGGACGGAACTAACTTGTTTCGACTGTCCCGAATCTTGTTCCAACACTTCAAATGTGTTGAAACAGTAGTAATGGAAGAATTCGAGTCGAATTACGAGGTCCGATTGGGAAAAAGTCACAAGTTATAGGCTTCGGAACGTAACACACTAACTGAGTCCAATTTGAGACGTTGACGCACGGATGGAGCTAACTTGTTTCGACTGTCCCAAATCTTGTTCCAACACTTTAAATCTGTTGAAACAATAGTAATGGAAGAGTTTGAGTCCAATTACAAGGTCTGGTTGCGAAGAAGTCACAAGTTATAGGCTTTAGAATGTGAGACACAAACTGAGTCCAATTTGAGACGTTGACGCACGGATGGAGCTAACTTGTTTCGACTGTCATGAATCTTGATCCAACACTTCAAATCTGTTGAAACAATAGTAATGAAATAGTTGGAGTCCAATTACGAGGTCCGATTGCGAAAAAGTCAAAAGTTATAGGCTTTGAAATGTAACTCACAAACTGAGTCCAATTAAAGACATTGACGCATGGATGGAGCTAACTTGTTTCGACTGTCCCGAATCTTGTTCCAACACTTCAAATGTGTTGAAACAATAGTAGTGGAAGAATTCGAGTCTAATTACGAGGTCCGGTTGCGAAAAAGTCACAAGTTATAGGCTTCGGAATGTAACACACAAACTGAGTCAAATTTGAGTCGTTGACGCACGGATGGAGCTAACTTGTTTCTACTGTCACGAATCTTGTTCCAACAATTTAAATGTGTTAAAACAATAGTAATGTAATAGTTTGAGTCCAATTACGAGGTCCGATTGCTAAAAAGCCATAAGTTATAGTCTTCTGAATGTAACATACAAACTGAGTCCAATTTGAGACGTTGACGCATGGATGGAGCTAACTTGTTTCGACTGTCACGAATCTTGATCCAACACTTCAAATCTGTTGAAACAATAGTAATGAAATAGTTGGAGTCCAATTACGAGGTCCGATTGCGAAAAAGTCAAAAGTTATAGGCTTTGAAATGTAACTCACAAACTGAGTCCAATTAAAGACATTGACGCATGGATGGAGCTAACTTGTTTCGACTGTCCCGAATCTTGTTCCAACACTTCAAATGTGTTGAAACAATAGTAGTGGAAGAATTCGAGTCTAATTACGAGGTCCGGTTGCGAAAAAGTCACAAGTTATAGGCTTCGGAATGTAACTCACAAACTGAGTCCAATTTCAGACGTTGACGCACGGATGGAGCTAACTTGTTTCGACTGTCACGAATCTTGTTCCAACACTTCAAAAGTGTTGAAACAATAGTAATGGAAGAGTTTGAGTAAAATTACGAGGTCCGGTTGCGACAAAGTCACAAGTTATAGGCTTCGGAATGTAACACTAAAACTGAGTCCAATTTGAGATGTTGACGCGCGGATGGAGCTAACTTGTTTCTACTGTCACGAATCTTGTTCCAACAATTCAAATTTGTTAAAACAATAGTAATGGAAGAGTTAGAGTCCAATTACAAGGTCCGATTGCTAAAAAGCCATAAGTTATAGGCTTCGGAATGTAACACACAAACTGAGTCCAATTAAAGACATTGACGCACGGATGGAGCTAACTTCTTTCGCCTATCCCGAATCTTGTTCCAACACTTCAAATGTGTTGAAACAATAGTAATGGAAGAGTTTGAGTAAAATTACGAGGTCCGGTTGCGACAAAGTCACAAGTTATAGGCTTGGGAATGTAACACACAAACTGAGTCCAATTTTAGACCTTGACGCACGGATGGAGCTAAGTTCTTTCTACTGTCACGAATCCTGTTGCAACAATTCAAATTTGTTAAAACAATAGTAATGGAAGAGTTTGAGTCCAATTACAAGGTCCGATTACTAAAAAGCCATAAGTTATAGGCTTCGGAATGTATCACACAAACTAAGTCAAATTTGAGACGTTGACGAACAGATGGAGCTAACTTGTTTCGACTGTTATGAATCTTGTTCCAACACTTCAAATGTGTTGAAACATTAGTAATGGAAGAGTTTGAGTTCAATTACGAGGTCCGGTTGCGAAAAAGTCACAAGTTATATGCTTCGGTATGTAACACACAAACTGAGACCAATTAAAGACATTGACGCATGGATGGAGCTAACTTGTTTCGACTATCCCGAATCTTCTTCCAACACTTCAAATGTGATGAAACAATAGTAGTGGAAGAATTCGAGTCTAATTACGAGGTCCGGTTGCGAAAAAGTCACAAGTTATAGGCTTCGGAATGTAACACAAAAACTGAGTCCAATTTGAGTCATTGACGCACGGATGGAGCTAACTTGTTTCTACTGTAACGAATCTTGTTCCAACAATTCAAATGTGTTAAAACAATAGTAATGTAATAGTTTGAATCCAATTACGAGGTTCGATTGCTAAAAAGCCATAAGTTATAGTCTTCTGAATGTAACATACAAACTGAGTCCAATTTGAGACGTTGACGCATGGATGGAGCTAACTTGTTTCTACTGTCACGAATCTTGTTCCAACAATTCAAATTTGTTAAAACAATAGTAATGGAAGAGTTTGAGTCCAATTACAAGGTCCAATTGCTAAAAAGCCATAAGTTATAGGCTTCGGAATGTAACACACAAACTGAGTCCAATTTGAGACGTTGACGCACGGATGGAGCTAACTTGTTTCTACTATCACGAATCTTGTTCCAACAATTCAAATTTGTTAAAACATTAGTAATGGAAGAGTTTGAGTCCAATTACAAGGTCCGATTGCTAAAAAGCCATAAGTTATAGGCTTCGGAATGCAACATACAAACTGAGTCCAATTTGAGACGTTGACACACGGATGGAGCTAACTTGTTTCGACTGTCCCGAATCTTCTTCCAACACTTCAAATATGTTGAAACAATAGTAGTGGAAGAATTCGAGTCTAATTACGAGGTCCGGTTGCGAAAAAGTCACAAGTTATAGGCTTGGGAATGTAACTCACAAACTGAGTCCAATTTCAGACGATGACGAACGGATGGACCTAACTTGTTTCGACTGTCATTAATCTTGTTCCAACACTTCAAAAGTGTTCAAACAATAGTAATTGAAGAGTTTGAGTAAAATTAAAAGGTCCGGTTGCGACAAAGTCACAAGTTATAGGCTTCGGAATGTAACACTCAAACTGAGTCCAATTTGAGACGTTGATGCACGGATGGAGCTAACTTGTTTCTACTGTCACGAATTGTCACGCCCTGAATCCGGATACCCTGATACGACCCTAAAATTCGTGGATCGACCCGTACCCGAACCCAGAGGTGATCCATGAATGTCCCCTAGTGGTCCAATTAGGTCAATTAGACCACTAAGGTTCATTCGAAAACCCACTAAGTAAAAAAAAAAGAGTCTAGATGTAGGAAACAAATAATTCAAATAATTCATAATTCAAATAATTCAATCAATCAACTAAATGTGGAGAGAAGAAGATGAGAACATGCTCTCAATCAAAGGACTACATGCCCATAAAAATAAATAAGTAATGTTTTAGAACAATCGAATTTAAAGTCTTCTAAAGTGTGGGATCGACTCCCAAATCCTCGTCAATCTCCTCGAATGCACCAGAGTCTTTCGTCTCAAAATCATCTCATGTACCCGGCTCCTCAAAATCTGAAAATGGTATCGGTGTGGCACCGTGAGCCGAGGCCCAGTAATACAACAGTGTGCATGGTATGATATCATACTATACAAGTTTTTTAATCAAGGAATGCATCTCAATCGTATAATAAGGATGGCATGAATATGAGGATGAATGCATATGAGTAAGGGATGCCAATGCAACTAGTACCCATAACCACATAGGGTCTCCATCTCCTTCCCGCACTGGGAGCGGTCTCATTGACCCATCTGCAGGATATAATAACGTCTGGGGCCTTTCACCCTAGGGTACCGAACCCTGATTAATTGATAAAACCAATATAAACGTATATAATATACTTCAACCCCGTTCCCTTATGCACCCCTTATATGAAATGACGTGATGATCATGGTATGACAACAAGATGTACAAGGCTACATGGCATAAGCACACATGTATTTAACATTTAAATAAGAATACAAAATGAAACATGATCATCAAAAGTGATAACATAGGAACGAATTATAGTTAACCATGAATACCATGTAACAATCACCGAAGGTCGCGATCAACACGGATTAACAATATAAGTAGAAATCACGAGACAATCCAACACACCATTGCCGAACCCTATGAGGGATCCATGACACAAGGTCGAACCCTAAAGAGGGATCCAAGACACTTGGCCGAACCCTATGAGGGATCCAAGACACATGGGTGGGATCCCCATGCATACAAGTATAGGTCGAACCATCTAGGTATAATAGTCAATAAGACATGACCAAATATCACAATCAACATCGATGAATAATATAAGTGAAAATCGCAAGAGAATCCAACACGCCATTGTCGAACTCTATGAGGGATCCATGACACAAGGTCGAACCCTAAAGAGGGATCCAAGACACTTGGCCGAACCCTATGAGAGATCCAAGACACATGGGTGGGATCCCCATGCATACAGGTATAGGTCAAACCATCTAGGGTTTAGTCAAACAACAAGGTTAAAACCTTAATAGTTAATAATCATGACCGAACCACGAACAATTAATAAGTTTTTTTATAAAAAAATGTACTGCATTATAAAAATCATAACTAAATAAATATGAATTAGAAAAATATAAACTCAATGGATTTAAAAACTAGATTCACAGTGGTTTTTAGGAAAAAGAAATAGAAAAATATTTAGATTCAAAATATGGTCGAAACCCTTAATGAAGTGGGTCGGACAGAACTTGGGATTCTGGGTTTTACAGAAAAGTCTAGCACATTTAAAAACTCATAACTTAATCAATACATATTAGAAAAATACAAACTCAAGGGTTATAGAAACTAAATTGATAGAGGTATCTATGAAAAATAATTAAAAAAATATTTAGGTTAAAAATATAGATCGAAATCTCAAGTGAAGTGGACCGTGTAAAATCTGAAATTCTGGGTTTTATAGAAAGTCCAGCACGTTTGAAAAATCATAACTTAATAAATACAGATCAAAAAAATATAAACTCAAAGGTTCTAGAAACTAGATTGATAGAGGTATCTGTGAAAAATAATTAAAAAAATATTTAGGTTAAAAATATAGATCGAAATCTCAGGTAAAGTGGACAGTGTAAAATCTAAAATTCTAGGTTTTACAGAAAAGTTCAGCATGTTTGAAAAATCATAACTTAATCAATATAAATCAGAAAAATATAAACTCAAAAGTTCTAGAAACTAGATTGATAGAGGTATCCATAAAAAATAATTAGAAAAATATTTAGGTTAAAAATATAGATTGAAATTCCAAGTGAATCGGACGGTTTAAAATCTGAAATTTTGGGTGTTTTAGTAAAGTCATACAACTTAGAAAAATCATAACTTAATCAATAAAAATCAGAAAAATACAAACTCAAAGGTTCTAGAAACTAGATTGATAGAGGTATCTGTGAAAAATAATTAGAAAAATATTTAGGTTAAAAATATAGATCGAAATCTCAAGTAAAATGGACCGTGTAAAATCTAGAATTTTGAGTTTTACAGAAAAGTCCAGTACGTTTGAAAAATCATAACTTAATCAATACAAATCAGAAAAATATAAACTCAAAGGTTCTAGAAACTAGATTGATATAGGTATCCATGAAAAATAATTAGAAAAATATTTAGGTTAAAAATATAGATCGAAATCCCAAGTGAATCGGACCGTGTAAAATCTGAAATTCTAGGTTTTTTTGGTAAAGTCATACAACTTAGAAAATTCATAACTTAATCAATAAAAATCAGAAAAATACAAACTAAACGGTTTTGGAAAATAGATTTAAAGAGGTATTTAGAAAAAAATAATATAAAAATATTTAAATCATAAAAATATAACAAAAATGATAAGAACATAGTCATCCGTTATAGATACAAAATAGACCATGGCCAAACCCATCATGGTGGCCCAAAACAAAGATCAACCCAATAAGAATATAGTAAATATTATTAAAATTAATTTATAATGAGTATCAACCATTATCTAATGAAAGAAAAATAAATCTTGAAGAAAAACAAGTATAGGATGGATCAAGCGCTCTTACCTTAAGGTTTCTTGAACTTTAATGAAAATCAAAAGTTTCTTCAAATTTGAAAGTCGTCGGATCGTCCTTTCCTCGGAGTATGTTCTTCAAATCGGAGTCCCCGTCAATTCTCCCTTCTTGTTCGAGTGCGATCGGTGCCCGGATGAAGGTTTAATGGAGCTTGCTCTATTCTTTAATGGAGTTTGGTTTTGAAAACTTCTAAAGCTTTAGGGTTTTTAATAAATAGGTTTAGGGAAGGATTAGGGTTTCTATTTTGTTGAAATTCGTAACTAGCAAAGGGATGACTTTTTCAACCCTCAAAAACTTATATTTTACACTATTAATGGGTTAGAAATGGGCCCAAGGCCCATATATAACAACTAGGCTCAATTAAGATTATTATTAAGCCCAAAAGACTTCTAGATTGACCATACGGGCCCACCCAACAATCATAACATAAATAATTATAAATTAATTCAATCAAACTATATTATATAATTTAAAAGTCCATATAATAAGGTATTGACACATGTCAAACACACAAATCATAAAAACGTTCAAAATCCTAGAAAAGTGTCAAATGACATTGGAATGACCCGAAAGTGATTTGCGGGTCCCACGCTCCTATTAAATAAATAAAATATAATTAAATATTATTTTTGAAAAATATGCGAGTGGTAGGAAGTTCAAAAATTATAAAAATACTATTTTTGTCAAAATCTCCCGCTAGGGTTTTCATGTCTCAAGAAAGTTTTCAAATTTCACAGGTAAGTTGGTAAGGATAAAATAGGAATATTTTTGGTGTCTTGGGCCCACAAAATAATTTTTTATAAAAGTTTTAGAATGTTAGCTGGGGAAAGAAAAAGTCCCCTACAAATTATGGTTCATTATTTTTAGCAAGAATTTAGCCCTAAATAGCGAGTTTCAAAAATAGTAGGTTTTTAAAAATTGTCAAAACGAAACCAAATTAAATACACATACTCATACATGATATTAAACAATAAAAACAATAATAAGAGTCTGAAAAAGTTTCAGGTTTTCATTATTAGGTGAATTTACCATAATACCCTAGAACGAAAATTCAGGGTATTACACGAATCTTGTTCCAACAATTCAAATTTGTTAAAACAATAGTAATGGAAGAGTTTGAGTCCAATTACAAGGTCCGATTGCTAAAAAGCCATAAGTTATAGGCTTCGGAATGTAACACACAAACTGAGTCCAATTAAAGACATTGACGCACGGATGGAGCTAACTTCTTTCGCCTATCCCGAATCTTGTTCCAACACTTCAAATGTGTTGAAACAATAGTAATGGAAGAGTTTGAGTAAAATTACGAGGTCCGGTTCCGACAAAGTCACAAGTTATAGGCTTGGGAATGTAACACACAAACTGAGTCCAATTTTAGACCTTGACGCACGGATGGAGCTAAGTTCTTTCTACTGTCACGAATCTTGTTGCAACAATTCAAATTTGTTAAAACAATAGTAATGGAAGAGTTTGAGTCCAATTACAAGGTCCGATTGCTAAAAAGCCATAAGTTATAGGCTTCGGAATGTATCACACAAACTAAGTCCAATTTGAGACGTTGACGAACGGATGGAGCTAACTTGTTTCGACTGTTACGAATCTTGTTCCAACACTTCAAATGTGTTGAAACATTAGTAATCGAAGAGTTTGAGTTCAATTACGAGGTCCGGTTGCGAAAAAGTCACAAGTTATATGCTTCAGTATGTAACACACAAACTGAGACCAATTAAAGACATTGACGCATGGATGGAGCTAACTTGTTTCGACTATCCCGAATCTTCTTCCAACACTTCAAATGTGTTGAAACAATAGTAGTGGAAGAATTCGAGTCTAATTACGAGGTCCGGTTGCGAAAAAGTCACAAGTTATAGGCTTCGGAATGTAACACACAAACTAAGTCCAATTTGAGACGTTGACGAACGGATGGAGCTAACTTGTTTCGACTGTTACGAATCTTGTTCCAACACTTCAAATGTGTTGAAACAATAGTAATGGAAGAGTTTGAGTTCAATTACGAGGTCCGGTTGCGAAAAAGTGACAAGTTATATGCTTCGGTATGTAACACACAAACTGAGTCCAATTAAAGACATTGACGCATGGATGGAGCTAACTTGTTTCGACTGTCCCGAATCTTCTTCCAACACTTCAAATGTGTTGAAACAATAGTAGTGGAAGAATTTGAGTCTAATTACGAGGTCCGGTTGCGAAAAAGTCACAAGTTATAGGCTTCGGAATGTAACACACAAACTGAGTCAAATTTGAGTCGTTGACGCACGGATGGAGCTAACTTGTTTCTACTGTCACGAATCTTGTTCCAACAATTTAAATGTGTTAAAACAATAGTAATGTAATAGTTTGAGTCCAATTACGAGGTCCGATTGCTAAAAAGCCATAAGTTATAGTCTTCTGAATGTAACATACAAACTGAGTCCAATTTGAGACGTTGACGCATGGATGGAGCTAACTTGTTTCTACTGTCACGAATCTTGTTCCAACAATTCAAATTTGTTAAATCAATTGTAATGGAACAGTTTGAGTCCAATTACAATGTCCAATTGCTAAAAAGCCATAAGTTTTAGGCTTCGGAATGTAACACACAAACTGAGTCCAATTTGAGACGTTGACGCACGGATGGAGCTAACTTGTTTCTACTGTCACGAATCTTGTTCCAACAATTCAAATTTGTTAAAACATTAGTAATGGAAGAGTTTGAGTCCAATTACAAGGTCCGATTGCTAAAAAGCCATAAGTTATAGGCTTCGGAATGTAACACACAAACTGAGTCCAATTTGAGACGTAGACGCACGGATGGAGCTAACTTGTTTCGACTGTCACGAAACTTGTTCCAACACTTCAAATGTGTTGAAACAATAGTAATGGAAGAGTTTGAGTCTAATTACGAGATCTGATTTCGAAAAAGTCACAAATTATAGGCTTAGGAATGTAAAACACAAACTGAGTCCAATTTCAGATGTTGACGCACGGATGGAGCTAACTTGTTTCGACTGTCCCAAATCTTGTTCCAACACTTCAAATCTGTTGAATCAATAGTAATAGAAGAGTTTGAGTCAAATTATGAGCTCCGGTTGCGAAAAAGTCACAAGTTATAGGCTTCGGAATGTATCACACAAACTAAGTCCAATTTGTGACGTTGACGAACGGATGGAGCTAACTTGTTTCGACTGTCACGAAACTTGTTCCAGCACTTCAAATGTGTTGAAACAATAGTAATGGAAGAGTTTGAGTTCAATTACGAGGTCCGGTTGCGAAAAAGTCACAAGTTATAGGCTTCGGAATGTAACACACAAACTGATTTCAATTAAAGACATTGACGCACGGACGGAACTAACTTGTTTCGACTGTACCGAATCTTGTTCCAACACTTCAAATGTGTTGAAACAGTAGTAATGGAAGAATTCGAGTCGAATTACGAGGTCCGATTGGGAAAAAGTCACAAGTTATAGGCTTCGGAACGTAACACACTAACTGAGTCCAATTTGAGACGTTGACGCACGGATGGAGCTAACTTGTTTCGACTGTCCCAAATCTTGTTCCAACACTTCAAATCTGTTGAAACAATAGTAATGGAAGAGTTTGAGTCCAATTACAAGGTCTGGTAGCGAAGAAGTCGCAAGTTATAGGCTTCAGAATGTGAGACACAAACTGAGTCCAATTTGAGACGTTGACGCACGGATGGAGCTAACTTGTTTCGACTGTCACGAATCTTGATCCAACACTTCAAATCTGTTGAAACAATAGTAATGAAATAGTTGGAGTCCAATTACGAGGTCCGATTGCGAAAAAGTCAAAAGTTATAGGCTTTGAAATGTAACTCACAAACTGAGTCCAATTAAAGACATTGACGCATGGATGGAGCTAACTTGTTTCGACTGTCCCGAATCTTGTTCCAACACTTCAAATGTGTTGAAACAATAGTAGTGGAAGAATTCGAGTCTAATTACGAGGTCCGGTTGCGAAAAAGTCACAAGTTATAGGCTTCGGAATGTTACTCACAAACTGAGTCCAATTTCAGACGTTGACACACGGATGGAGCTAACTTGTTTCGACTGTCATGAATCTTGTTCCAACACTTCAAAAGTGTTGAAACAATAGTAATGGAAGAGTTTGAGTAAAATTACGACGTCCGGTTGCGACAAAGTCACAAGTTATAGGGTTCGGAATGTAACACTCAAACTGAGTCCAATTTGAGACGTTGACGCACGGATGGAGCTAACTTGTTTCTACTGTCACGAATCTTGTTCCAACAATTCAAATTTGTTAAAACAATAGTAATGGAAGAGTTTGAGTCCAATTACAAGGTCCGATTGCTAAAAAGCCATAAGTTATAGGCTTCGGAATGTAACACACAAACTGAGTCCAATTAAAGACACTGACGCACGGATGGAGCTAACTTCTTTCGCCTATCCCGAATCTTGTTCCAACACTTCAAATGTGTTGAAACAATAGTAATGGAAGAGTTTGAGTAAAATTACGAGGTCCGGTTCCGACAAAGTCACAAGTTATAGGCTTGGGAATGTAACACACAAACTGAGTCCAATTTTAGACCTTGACGCACGGATGGAGCTAAGTTCTTTCTACTGTCACGAATCTTGTTGCAACAATTCAAATTTGTTAAAACAATAGTAATGGAAGAGTTTGAGTCCAATTACAAGGTCCGATTACTAAAAAGCCATAAGTTATAGGCTTCGGAATGTATCACACAAACTAAGTCAAATTTGAGACGTTGACGAACGGATGGAGCTAACTTGTTTCGACTGTTATGAATCTTGTTCCAACACTTCAAATGTGTTGAAACATTAGTAATGGAAGAGTTTGAGTGCAATTACGAGGTCCGGTTGCGAAAAAGTCACAAGTTATATGCTTCGGTATGTAACACACAAACTGAGACCAATTAAAGACATTGACGCATGGATGGAGCTAACTTGTTTCGACTATCCCGAATCTTCTTCCAACACTTCAAATGTGTTGAAACAATAGTAGTGGAAGAATTCGAGTCTAATTACGAGGTCCGGTTGCGAAAAAGTCACAAGTTATAGGCTTCGGAATGTAACACACAAACTAAGTCCAATTTGAGACGTTGACGAACGGATGGAGCTAACTTGTTTCGACTGTTACGAATCTTGTTCCAACACTTCAAATGTGTTGAAACAATAGTAATGGAAGAGTTTGAGTTCAATTACGAGGTCCGGTTGCGAAAAAGTGACAAGTTATATGCTTCGGTATGTAACACACAAACTGAGTCCAATTAAAGACATTGACGCATGGATGGAGCTAACTTGTTTCGACTGTCCCGAATCTTCTTCCAACACTTCAAATGTGTTGAAACAATAGTAGTGGAAGAATTTGAGTCTAATTACGAGGTCCGGTTGCGAAAAAGTCACAAGTTATAGGCTTCGGAATGTAACACACAAACTGAGTCAAATTTGAGTCGTTGACGCACGGATGGAGCTAACTTGTTTCTACTGTCACGAATCTTGTTCCAACAATTTAAATGTGTTAAAACAATAGTAATGTAATAGTTTGAGTCCAATTACGAGGTCCGATTGCTAAAAAGCCATAAGTTATAGTCTTCTGAATGTAACATACAAACTGAGTCCAATTTGAGACGTTGACGCATGGATGGAGCTAACTTGTTTCTACTGTCACGAATCTTGTTCCAACAATTCAAATTTGTTAAATCAATTGTAATGGAACAGTTTGAGTCCAATTACAATGTCCAATTGCTAAAAAGCCATAAGTTTTAGGCTTCGGAATGTAACACACAAACTGAGTCCAATTTGAGACGTTGACGCACGGATGGAGCTAACTTGTTTCTACTGTCACGAATCTTGTTCCAACAATTCAAATTTGTTAAAACATTAGTAATGGAAGAGTTTGAGTCCAATTACAAGGTCCGATTGCTAAAAAGCCATAAGTTATAGGCTTCGGAATGTAACACACAAACTGAGTCCAATTTGAGACGTAGACGCACGGATGGAGCTAACTTGTTTCGACTGTCACGAAACTTGTTCCAACACTTCAAATGTGTTGAAACAATAGTAATGGAAGAGTTTGAGTCTAATTACGAGATCTGATTTCGAAAAAGTCACAAATTATAGGCTTAGGAATGTAAAACACAAACTGAGTCCAATTTCAGATGTTGACGCACGGATGGAGCTAACTTGTTTCGACTGTCCCAAATCTTGTTCCAACACTTCAAATCTGTTGAATCAATAGTAATAGAAGAGTTTGAGTCAAATTATGAGCTCCGGTTGCGAAAAAGTCACAAGTTATAGGCTTCGGAATGTATCACACAAACTAAGTCCAATTTGTGACGTTGACGAACGGATGGAGCTAACTTGTTTCGACTGTCACGAAACTTGTTCCAGCACTTCAAATGTGTTGAAACAATAGTAATGGAAGAGTTTGAGTTCAATTACGAGGTCCGGTTGCGAAAAAGTCACAAGTTATAGGCTTCGGAATGTAACACACAAACTGATTTCAATTAAAGACATTGACGCACGGACGGAACTAACTTGTTTCGACTGTACCGAATCTTGTTCCAACACTTCAAATGTGTTGAAACAGTAGTAATGGAAGAATTCGAGTCGAATTACGAGGTCCGATTGGGAAAAAGTCACAAGTTATAGGCTTCGGAACGTAACACACTAACTGAGTCCAATTTGAGACGTTGACGCACGGATGGAGCTAACTTGTTTCGACTGTCCCAAATCTTGTTCCAACACTTCAAATCTATTGAAACAATAGTAATGGAAGAGTTTGAGTCCAATTACAAGGTCTGGTAGCGAAGAAGTCGCAAGTTATAGGCTTCAGAATGTGAGACACAAACTGAGTCCAATTTGAGATGTTGACGCACGGATGGAGCTAACTTGTTTCGACTGTCACGAATCTTGATCCAACACTTCAAATCTGTTGAAACAATAGTAATGAAATAGTTGGAGTCCAATTACGAGGTCCGATTGCGAAAAAGTCAAAAGTTATAGGCTTTGAAATGTAACTCACAAACTGAGTCCAATTAAAGACATTGACGCATGGATGGAGCTAACTTGTTTCGACTGTCCCGAATCTTGTTCCAACACTTCAAATGTGTTGAAACAATAGTAGTGGAAGAATTCGAGTCTAATTACGAGGTCCGGTTGCGAAAAAGTCACAAGTTATAGGCTTCGGAATGTAACTCACAAACTGAGTCCAATTTCAGACGTTGACACACGGATGGAGCTAACTTGTTTCGACTGTCATGAATCTTGTTCCAACACTTCAAAAGTGTTGAAACAATAGTAATGGAAGAGTTTGAGTAAAATTACGACGTCCGGTTGCGACAAAGTCACAAGTTATAGGCTTCGGAATGTAACACTCAAACTGAGTCCAATTTGAGACGTTGACGCACGGATGGAGCTAACTTGTTTCTACTGTCACGAATCTTGTTCCAACAATTCAAATTTGTTAAAACAATAGTAATGGAAGAGTTTGAGTCCAATTACAAGGTCCGATTGCTAAAAAGCCATAAGTTATAGGCTTCGGAATGTAACACACAAACTGAGTCCAATTAAAGACACTGACGCACGGATGGAGCTAACTTCTTTCGCCTATCCCGAATCTTGTTCCAACACTTCAAATGTGTTGAAACAATAGTAATGGAAGAGTTTGAGTAAAATTACGAGGTCCGGTTGCGAAAAAGTCACAAGTTATAGGCTTGGGAATGTAACACACAAACTGAGTCCAATTTTAGACCTTGACGCATGGATGGAGCTAAGTTCTTTCTACTGTCACGAATCTTGTTGCAACAATTCAAATTTGTTAAAACAATAGTAATGGAAGAGTTTGAGTCCAATTACAAGGTCCGATTACTAAAAAGCCATAAGTTATAGGCTTCGGAATGTATCACACAAACTAAGTCAAATTTGAGACGTTGACGAACGGATGGAGCTAACTTGTTTCGACTGTTATGAATCTTGTTCCAACACTTCAAATGTGTTGAAACATTAGTAATGGAAGAGTTTGAGTTCAATTACGAGGTCCGGTTGCGAAAAAGTCACAAGTTATATGCTTCGGTATGTAACACACAAACTGAGACCAATTAAAGACATTGACGCATGGATGGAGCTAACTTGTTTCGACTATCCCGAATCTTCTTCCAACACTTCAAATGTGTTGAAACAATAGTAGTGGAAGAATTCGAGTCTAATTACGAGGTCCGGTTGCGAAAAAGTCACAAGTTATAGGCTTCGGAATGTAACACACAAACTAAGTCCAATTTGAGACGTTGACGAACGGATGGGGCTAACTTGTTTCGACTGTTACGAATCTTGTTCCAACACTTCAAATGTGTTGAAACATTAGTAATGGAAGAGTTTGAGTTCAATTACGAGGTCCGGTTGCGAAAAAGTCACAAGTTATATGCTTCGGTATGTAACACACAAACTGAGTCCAATTAAAGACATTGACGCATGGATGGAGCTAACTTGTTTCGACTGTCCCGAATCTTCTTCCAACACTTCAAATGTGTTGAAACAATAGTAGTGGAAGAATTTGAGTCTAATTACGAGGTCCGGTTGCGAAAAAGTCACAAGTTATAGGCTTCGGAATGTAACACACAAACTGAGTCCAATTTGAGTCGTTGACGCACGGATGGAGCTAACTTGTTTCTACTGTCACGAATCTTGTTCCAACAATTTAAATGTGTTAAAACAATAGTAATGTAATAGTTTGAGTCCAATTACGAGGTCCGATTGCTAAAAAGCCATAAGTTATAGTCTTCTGAATGTAACATACAAACTGAGTCCAATTTGAGACGTTGACGCATGGATGGAGCTAACTTGTTTCTACTGTCACGAATCTTGTTCCAACAATTCAAATTTGTTAAAACAATTGTAATGGAAGAGTTTGAGTCCAATTACAAGGTCCAATTGCTAAAAAGCCATAAGTTATAGGCTTCGGAATGTAACACACAAACTGAGTCCAATTTGAGACGTTGACACACGGATGGAGCTAACTTGTTTCTACTGTCACGAATCTTGTTCCAACAATTCAAATTTGTTAAAACATTAGTAATGGAAGAGTTTGAGTCCAATTACAAGGTCCGATTGCTAAAAAGCCATAAGTTATAGGCTTCGGAATGTAACACACAAACTGAGTCCAATTTGAGACGTAGACGCACGGATGGAGCTAACTTGTTTCGACTGTCACGAAACTTATTCCAACACTTCAAATGTGTTGAAACAATAGTAATGGAAGAGTTTGAGTCTAATTACGAGATCCGATTTCGAAAAAGTCACAAATTATAGGCTTAGGAATGTAAAACACAAACTGAGTCCAATTTCAGATGTTGACGCACGGATGGAGCTAACTTGTTTCGACTGTCCCAAATCTTGTTCCAACACTTCAAATCTGTTGAATCAATAGTAATAGAAGAGTTTGAGTCAAATTATGAGGTCCGGTTGCGAAAAAGTCACAAGTTATAGGCTTCGGAATGTATCACACAAACTAAGTCCAATTTGTGACGCTGACGAACAGATGGAGCTAACTTGTTTCGACTGTCACGAAACTTGTTCCAGCACTTCAAATGTGTTGAAACAATAGTAATGGAAGAGTTTGAGTTCAATTACGAGGTCCGGTTGCGAAAAAGTCACAAGTTATAGGCTTCGGAATGTAACACACAAACTGATTTCAATTAAAGACATTGACGCACGGACGGAACTAACTTGTTTCGACTGTCCCGAATCTTGTTCCAACACTTCAAATGTGTTGAAACAGTAGTAATGGAAGAATTCGAGTCGAATTACGAGGTCCGATTGGGAAAAAGTCACAAGTTATAGGCTTCGGAACGTAACACACTAACTGAGTCCAATTTGAGACGTTGACGCACGGATGGAGCTAACTTGTTTCGACTGTCCCAAATCTTGTTCCAACACTTCAAATCTGTTGAAACAGTAATGGAAGAGTTTGAGTCCAATTACAAGGTCTGGTTGCGAAGAAGTCACAAGTTATAGGCTTTAGAATGTGAGACACAAACTGAGTCCAATTTGAGACGTTGACGCACGGATGGAGCTAACTTGTTTCGACTGTCACGAATCTTGATCCAACACTTCAAATCTGTTGAAACAATAGTAATGAAATAGTTGGAGTCCAATTACGAGGTCCGATTGCGAAAAAGTCAAAAGTTATAGGCTTTGAAATGTAACTCACAAACTGAGTCCAATTAAAGACATTGACGCATGGATGGAGCTAACTTGTTTCGACTGTCCCGAATCTTGTTCCAACACTTCAAATGTGTTGAAACAATAGTAGTGGAAGAATTCGAGTCTAATTACGAGGTCCGGTTGCGAAAAAGTCACAAGTTATAGGCTTCGGAATGTAACACACAAACTGAGTCAAATTTGAGTCGTTGACGCACGGATGGAGCTAACTTGTTTCTACTGTCACGAATCTTGTTCCAACAATTTAAATGTGTTAAAACAATAGTAATGTAATAGTTTGAGTCCAATTACGAGGTCCGATTGCTAAAAAGCCATAAGTTATAGTCTTCTGAATGTAACATACAAACTGAGTCCAATTAGAGACGTTGACGCATGGATGGCGCTAACTTGTTTCGACTGTCACGAATCTTGATCCAACACTTCAAATCTGTTGAAACAATAGTAATGAAATAGTTGGAGTCCAATTACGAGGTCCGATTGCGAAAAAGTCAAAAGTTATAGGCTTTGAAATGTAACTCACAAACTGAGTCCAATTAAAGACATTGACGCATGGATGGAGCTAACTTGTTTCGACTGTCCCGAATCTTGTTCCAACACTTCAAATGTGTTGAAACAATAGTAGTGGAAGAATTCGAGTCTAATTACGAGGTCCGGTTGCGAAAAAGTCACAAGTTATAGGCTTCGGAATGTAACTCACAAACTGAGTCCAATTTCAGACGTTGACGCACGGATGGAGCTAACTTGTTTCGACTGTCACGAATCTTGTTCCAACACTTCAAAATTGTTGAAACAATAGTAATGGAAGAGTTTGAGTAAAATTACGAGGTCCGGTTGCGACAAAGTCACAAGTTATAGGCTTCGGAATGTAACACTAAAACTGAGTCCAATTTGAGACGTTGACGCGCGGATGGAGCTAACTTGTTTCTACTGTCACGAATCTTGTTCCAACAATTGAAATTTGTTAAAACAATAGTAATGGAAGAGTTAGAGTCCAATTACAAGGTCCGATTGCTAAAAAGCCATAAGTTATAGGCTTCGGAATGTAACACACAAACTGAGTCCAATTAAAGACATTGACGCACGGATGGAGCTAACTTCTTTCGCCTATCCCGAATCTTGTTCCAACACTTCAAATGTGTTGAAACAATAGTAATGGAAGAGTTTGAGTAAAATTACGAGGTCCGGTTGCGACAAAGTCACAAGTTATAGGCTTGGGAATGTAACACACAAACTGAGTCCAATTTTAGACCTTGACGCACGGATGGAGCTAAGTTCTTTCTACTGTCACGAATCCTGTTGCAACAATTCAAATTTGTTAAAACAATAGTAATGGAAGAGTTTGAGTCCAATTACAAGGTCCGATTACTAAAAAGCCATAAGTTATAGGCTTCGGAATGTATCACACAAACTAAGTCAAATTTGGGACGTTGACTAACAGATGGAGCTAACTTGTTTCGACTGTTATGAATCTTGTTCCAACACTTCAAATGTGTTGAAACATTAGTAATGGAAGAGTTTGAGTTCAATTACGAGGTCCGGTTGCGAAAAAGTCACAAGTTATATGCTTCGGTATGTAACACACAAACTGAGACCAATTAAAGACATTGACGCATGGATGGAGCTAACTTGTTTCGACTATCCCGAATCTTCTTCCAACACTTCAAATGTGATGAAACAATAGTAGTGGAAGAATTCGAGTCTAATTACGAGGTCCGGTTGCGAAAAAGTCACAAGTTATAGGCTTCGGAATGTAACACACAAACTAAGTCCAATTTGAGACGTTGACGAACGGATGGAGCTAACTTGTTTCGACTGTTACGAATCTTGTTCCAACACTTCAAATGTGTTGAAACATTAGTAATGGAAGAGTTTGAGTTCAATTACGAGGTCCGGTTGCGAAAAAGTGACAAGTTATATGCTTCGGTATGTAACACACAAACTGAGTCCAATTAAAGACTTTGACGCATGGATGGAGCTAACTTGTTTCGACTGTCCCGAATCTTCTTCCAACACTTCAAATGTGTTGAAACAATAGTAGTGGAAGAATTTGAGTCTAATTACGAGGTCCGGTTGCGAAAAAGTCACAAGTTATAGGCTTCGGAATGTAACACACAAACTGAGTCCAATTCGAGTCGTTGACGCACGGATGGAGCTAACTTGTTTCTACTGTCACGAATCTTGTTCCAACAATTTAAATGTTTTAAAACAATAGTAATGTAATAGTTTGAGTCCAATTACGAGGTCCGATTGCTAAAAAGCCATAAGTTATAGTCTTCTGAATGTAACATACAAACTGAGTCCAATTTGAGACGTTGACGCATGGATGGAGCTAACTTGTTTCTACTGTCACGAATCTTGTTCCAACAATTCAAATTTGTTAAAACAATTGTAATGGAAGAGTTTGAGTAAAATTACAAGGTCCAATTGCTAAAAAGCCATAAGTTATAGGCTTCGGAATGTAACACACAAACTGAGTCCAATTTGAGACGTTGACACACGGATGGAGCTAACTTGTTTCGACTGTCCCGAATCTTCTTCCAACACTTCAAATGTGTTGAAACAATAGTAGTTGAAGAATTTGAGTCTAATTACGAGGTCCGGTTGCGAAAAAGTCACAAGTTATAGGCTTCGGAATGTAACACACAAACTGAGTCCAATTTGAGACGTTGACACACGGATGGAGCTAACTTGTTTCGACTGTCCCGAATCTTCTTCCAACACTTCAAATGTGTTGAAACAATAGTAGTGGAAGAATTTGAGTCTAATTACGAGGTCCGGTTGCAAAAAAGTCACAAGTTATAGGCTTCGGAATGTAACACACAAACTGAGTCCAATTTGAGTCGTTGACGCACGGATGGAGCTAACTTGTTTGTACTGTCACGAATCTTGTTCCAACAATTTAAATGTGTTAAAACAATAGTAATGTAATAGTTTGAGTCCAATTAAGAGGTCCGATTGCTAAAAAGTCACAAGTTATATGCTTCGGTATGTAACACACAAACTGAGTCCAATTTCAGATGTTGACGCACGGATGGAGCTAACTTGTTTCGACTGTCACGAAACTTGTTCCAACACTTCAAATGTGTTGAAACAATAGTAGTGGAAGAATTCGAGTCTAATTACGAGGTCCGGTTGCGAAAAAGTCACCAGTTATAGGCTTCGGAATGTAACTCACAAACTGAGTCCAATTTCAGACGTTGACGCACGGATGGAGCTAACTTGTTTCGACTGTCATGAATCTTGTTCCAACACTTCAAAAGTGTTGAAACAATAGTAATGGAAGAGTTTGAGTAAAATTACGAGGTCCGGTTGCGACAAAGTCACAAGTTATAGGCTTCGGAATGTAACACTCAAACTGAGTCCAATTTGTGACGTTGACGAACGGATGGAGCTAACTTGTTTCGACTGTCACGAAACTTGTTCCAGCACTTGAAATGTGTTGAAACAATAGTAATGGAAGAGTTTGAGTTCAATTACGAGGTCCGGTTGCGAAAAAGTCACAAGTTATAGGCTTCGGAATGTAACACACAAACTGATTTCAATTAAAGACATTGACGCACGGACAGAGCTAGCTTGTTTTGACTGTCCCGAATCTTGTTCCAACACTTCAAATGTGTTGAAACAGTAGTAATGGAAGAATTCGAGTCGAATTACGAGGTACGATTGGGAAAAAGTCACAAGTTATAGGTTTCGGAACGTAACACACTAACTGAGTCCAATTATAGACATTGAGGCACGGATGGAGCTAACTTGTTTCGACGGTCCCAAATCTTGTTCCAACACTTCAAATTTGTTGAAACAATAGTAATGGAAGAGTTTGAGTACAATTACGAGGTCTGGTTGCGAAAAAGTCACAAGTTATAGGCTTCAGAATGTGAGACACAAACTGAGTCTAATTTGAGATGTTGACGCACGGATGGAGCTAACTTGTTTCTACTGTCACGAATCTTGTTCCAACAATTCAAATTTGTTAAAACAATAGTAATGGAAGAGTTTGAGTCCAATTACCAGGTCCGATTGCTAAAAAGCCATAAGTTATAGGCTTCGAAATGTAACATACAAACTGAGTCCAATTTACGACGCTGACGCACGGATGGAGCTAACTTGTTTCGACTGTCCCGAATCTTGTTCCAACACTTCAAATGTGTTGAAACAACAGTAATGGAAGAGTTTGAGTAAAATTACGAGGTCCGGTTGTGACAAAGTCACAAGTTATAGGCTTCGGAATGTAACACACAAACTGAGTCCAATTTGAGACGTTGACGCACGGATGGAGCTAACTTTTTTCTACTGTCCCGAATCTTATTCCAACACTACAAATCTGTTGAAACAATAGTAATGGAAGAGTTCGAGTCTAATTACGAGATCCGATTGCGAAAAAGTCACAAATTATAGGCTTAGGAATGTAACTCACAAACTGAGTCCAATTTGAGATGTTGACGCACGGATGGAGCTAACTTGTTTCGACTGTCCCGAATCTTGTTCCAACACTTCAAATCTGTTGAATCAATAGTAATGGAAGAGTTTGAGTCAAATTATGAGGTCCGATTGCGAAAAAGTCACAAGTTATAGGCTTCGGAATGTATCACACAAACTAAGTCCAACTTGAGACGTTGACGAACGGATGGAGCTAACTTGTTTCGACTGTTACGAATCTTGTTCCAACACTTCAAATGTGTTGAAACAATAGTAATGGAAGAGTTTGAGTTCAATTACGAGGTCCGGTTGCGAAAAAGTCACAAGTTATATGCTTCGGTATGTAACACACAAACTGAGTCCAATTAAAGACATTGACGCATGGATGGAGCTAACTTGTTTCGACTGTCCCGAATCCTCTTCCAACACTTCAAATGTGTTGAAACAATAGTAGTGGAAGAATTCGAGTCTAATTACGAGGTCCGGTTGCGAAAAAGTCACAAGTTATAGCCTTCGGAATGTAACACACAAACTGAGTCCAATTTGAGTCGTTGACGCACGGATGGAGCTAACTTGTTTCTACTGTCACGACTCTTGTTCCAACAATTCAAATGTCTTAAAACAATAGTAATGTAATAGTTTGAGTCCAATTACGAGGTCCGATTGCTAAAAAGCCATAAGTTATAGTCTTCTGAATGTAACATACAAACCGAGTCCAATTTGAGACGTTGACGCATGGATGGAGCTAACTTGTTTCTACTGTCACGAATCTTGTTCCAACAATTCAAATTTGTTAAAACAATAGTAATGAAAGAGTTTGAGTCCAATTACAAGGTCCGATTGCTAAAAAGCCATAAGTTATAGGCTTCGGAATGCAACATACAAACTGAGTCAAATTTGAGACGTTGACGCACGGATGGAGCTAACTTGTTTCGACTGTCCCGAATCTTGTTCCAACACTTCAAATGTGTTGAAACAATAGTAGTGGAAGAATTCGAGTTTAATTACGAGGTCCGGTTGCGAAAAAGTCACAAGTTATAGGCTTCGGAATGTAACTCACAAACTCAGTCCAATTTCAGACGATGACGAACGGATGGACCTAACTTGTTTCGACTGTCATGAATCTTGTTCGAACACTTCAAAAGTGTTCAAACAATAGTAATAGAAGAGTTTGAGTAAAATTACAAGGTCCGGTTGCGACAAAGTCACAAGTTATAGGCTTCGGAATGTAACACTCAAACTGAGTCCAATTTGAGACGTTGATGCACGGATGGAGCTAACTTGTTTCTACTGTCCCGAATCTTGTTCCAACAATTCAAATTTGTTAAAACAATAGTAATGGAAGAGTTTGAGTCCAATTACAAGGTCCGATTGCTAAAAAGTCATAAGTTATAGGCTTCGGAATGTAACACACAAACTGAGTCCAATTAAAGACATTGACGCACGGATGGAGCTAACTTCTTTCGCCTGTACCGAATCTTGTTCCAACACTTCAAATGTGTTGAAACAATAGTAATGGAAGAGTTTGAGTTAAATTATGAGGTTCGGTTGCGACAAAGTCACAAGTTATAGGCTTCGGAATGTAACACACTAACTGAGTCCAATTTGAGACGTTGACGCACGGATGGAGGTAACTTGTTTCGACTATACCGAATCTTGTTCAACCACTTCAGATGTGTTGAAACAATAGTAATGGAAGAGTTTAAGTAAAATTACTGGAAGAATTCGAGTCGAATTACGAGGTCCGATTGGGAAAAAGTCACAAGTTATAGGCTTCGGAACGTAACACACTAACTGAGTCCAATTTGAGACGTTGACGCACGGATGGAGCTAACTTGTTTCGACTGTCCCAAATCTTGTTCCAACACTTCAAATCTGTTGAAACAATAGTAATGGAAGAGTTTGAGCCCAATTACAAGGTCTGGTTGCGAAGAAGTCACAAGTTATAGGCTTCAGAATGTGAGACACAAACTGAATCCAATTTGAGACGTTGACGCACGGATGGAGCTAACTTGTTTCGACTGTCACGAATCTTGATCCAACACTTCAAATCTGTTGAAACAATAGTAATGAAATAGTTGGAGTCCAATTACGAGGTCCGATTGCGAAAAAGTCAAAAGTTATAGGCTTTGAAATGTAACTCACAAACTGAGTCCAATTAAAGACATTGACGCATGGATGGAGCTAACTTGTTTCGACTGTCCCAAATCTTGTTCCAACACTTCAAATGTGTTGAAACAATAGTAGTGGAAGAATTCAAGTCTAATTACGAGGTCCGGTTGCGAAAAAGTCACAAGTTATAGGCTTCGGAATGTAACTCACAAACTGAGTCCAATTTCAGACGTTGGCGCACGGATGGAGCTAACTTGTTTCGACTGTCATGAATCTTGTTCCAACACTTCAAAAGTATTGAAACAATAGTAATGGAAGAGTTTGAGTAAAATTACGAGGTCCGGTTGCGACAAAGTCACAAGTTATAGGCTTCGGAATGTAACACTCAAACTGAGTCCAATTTGAGACGTTGGCGCACGGATGGAGCTAACTTGTTTCTACTGTCACGAATCTTGTTCCAACAATTCAAATTTGTTAAAACAATAGTAATGGAAGAGTTTGAGTCCAATTACGAGGTCCGATTGCTAAAAAGCCATAAGTTATAGGCTTCGGAATGTAACACACAAACTGAGTCCAATTAAAGACATTGACGCACGGATGGAGCTAACTTCTTTCGCCTGTCCCGAATCTTGTTCCAACACTTCAAATGTGTTGAAACAATAGTGATGGAAGAGTTTGATTAAAATTACGAGGTCCGGTTGCGACAAAGTAACAAGTTATAGGCTTGGGAATGTAACACACAAACTGAGTCCAATTTTAGACCTTGACGCACGGATGGAGCTAAGTTCTTTCTACTGTCACGAATCTTGTTGCAACAATTCAAATTTGTTAAAACAATAGTAATGGAAGAGTTTGAGTCCAATTACAAGGTACGATTGCTAAAAAGCCATAAGTTATAGGCTTCGGAATGTATCACACAAACTAAGTCCAATTTGAGACGTTGACGAACGGATGGAGCTAACTTGTTTCGACTGTTACGAATCTTGTTCCAACACTTCAAATGTGTTGAAACAATAGTAATGGAAGAGTTTGAGTTCAATTACGAGGTCCGGTTGCGAAAAAGTCACAAGTTATATGCTTCGGTATGTGATACACAAACTGAGTCCAATTAAAGACATTGACGCATGGATGGAGCTAACTTGTTTCGACTATCCCGAATCTTCTTCCAACACTTCAAATGTGTTGAAACAATAGTAGTGGAAGAATTCGAGTCTAATTACGAGGTCCGGTTGCGAAAAAGTCACAAGTTATAGGCTTCGGAATGTAACACACAAACTAAGTCCAATTTGAGACGTTGACGAACGGATGGAGCTAACTTGTTTCGACTGTTACGAATCTTGTTCCAACACTTCAAATGTGTTGAAACAATAGTAATGGAAGAGTTTGAGTTCAATTACGAGGTCCGGTTGCGAAAAAGTCACAAGTTATATGCTTCGGTATGTAACACACAAACTGAGTCCAATTAAAGACATTGACGCATGGATGGAGCTAACTTGTTTCGACTGTCCCGAATCTTCTTCCAACACTTCAAATGTGTTGAAACAATAGTAGTGGAAGAATTTGAGTCTAATTACGAGGTCCGGTTGCAAAAAAGTCACAAGTTATAGGCTTCGGAATGTAACACACAAACTGAGTCCAATTTGAGTCGTTGACGCACGGATGGAGCTAACTTGTTTCTACTGTCACGAATCTTGTTCCAACAATTTAAATGTGTTAAAACAATAGTAATGTAATAGTTTGAGTCCAATTACGAGGTCCGATTGCTAAAAAGCCATAAGTTATAGTCTTCTGAATGTAACATACAAACTGAGTCCAATTTGAGACGTTGACGCATGGATGGAGCTAAATTGTTTCTATTGTCACGAATCTTGTTCCAACAATTCAAATTTATGAAAAAAAATTGTAATGGAAGAGTTTGAGTCCAATTACAAGGTCCAATAGCTAAAAAGCCATAAGTTATAGGCTTCGGAATGTAACACACAAACTGAGTCCAATTTGAGACGTTGATGCACGGATGGAGCTAACTTGTTTCTACTGTCACGAATCTTGTTCCAACAATTCAAATTTGTTAAAACATTAGTAATGGAAGAGTTTGAGTCCAATTACAAGGTCCGATTGCTAAAAAGCCATAAGTTATAGGCTTCGGAATGTAACACACAAACTGAGTCCAATTTGAGACGTTGATGCACGGATGGAGCTAACTTGTTTCTACTGTCACGAATCTTGTTCCAACAATTCAAATTTGTTAAAACATTAGTAATGGAAGAGTTTGAGTCCAATTACAAGGTCCGATTGCTAAAAAGCCATAAGTTATAGGCTTCGGAATGTAACACACAAACTGAGTCCAATTTGAGACGTTGACGCACGGATGGAGCTAACTTGTTTCGACTGTCACGAAACTTGTTCCAACACTTCAAATGTGTTGAAACAATAGTAATGGAAGAGTTTGAGTCTAATTACGAGATCCGATTTCGAAAAAGTCACAAATTATAGGCTTAGGAATGTAAAACACAAACTGAGTCCAATTTCAGATGTTGACGCACGGATGGAGCTAACTTGTTTCGACTGTCCCAAATCTTGTTCCAACACTTCAAATCTGTTGAATCAATAGTAATAGAAGCGTTTGAGTCAAATTATGAGGTCAGGTTGCGAAAAAGTCACAAGTTATAGGCTTCGGAATGTATCACACAAACTAAGTCCAATTTGTGACGTTGACGAACGGATGGAGCTAACTTGTTTCGACTGTCACGAAACTTGTTCCAGCACTTCAAATGTGTTGAAACAATAGTAATAGAAGAGTTTGAGTTCAATTACGAGGTCCGGTTGCGAAAAAGTCACAAGTTATAGGCTTCGGAATGTAACACACAAACTGATTTCAATTAAAGACATTGACGCACGGACGGAGCTAACTTGTTTTGACTGTCCCGAATCTTGTTCCAACACTTCAAATGTGTTGAAACAGTAGTAATGGAAGAATTCGAGTCGAATTACGAGGTCCGATTGGGAAAAAGTCATAAGTTATAGGTTTTGGAACGTAACACACTAACTGAGTCCAATTTGAGACGTTGACGCACGGATGGAGCTAACTTGTTTCGACTGTCCCAAATCTTGTTCCAACACTTCAAATCTGTTGAAACAATAGTAATGGAAGAGTTTGAGTCCAATTACAAGGTCTGGTTGCGAAGAAGTCACAAGTTATAGGCTTCAGAATGTGAGACACAAACTGAGTCCAATTTGAGACGTTGACGCACGGATGGAGCTAACTTGTTTCGACTGTCACGAATCTTGATCCAACACTTCAAATCTGTTGAAACAATAGTAATGGAATAGTTGGAGTCCAATTACGAGGTCCGATTGCGAAAAAGTCAAAAGTTATAGGCTTTGAAATGTAACTCACAAACTGAGTCCAATTAAAGACATTGACGCAGGGATGGAGCTAACTTGTTTCGACTGTCCCGAATCTTGTTCCAACAATTCAAATGTGTTGAAACAATAGTAGTGGAAGAATTCGAGTCTAATTACGAGGTCCGGTTGCGAAAAAGTCACAAGTTATAGGCTTCGGAATGTAACTCACAAACTGAGTCCAATTTCAGACGTTGACGCACGGATGGAGCTAACTTGTTTCGACTGTCATGAATCTTGTTCCAACACTTCAAAAGTGTTGAAACAATAGTAATGGAAGAGTTTAAGTAAAATTACGAGGTCCGGTTGCGACAAAGTCACAAGTTATAGGCTTCGGAATGTAACAGTCAAACTGAGTCCAATTTGAGACGTTGACGCACGGATGGAGCTAACTTGTTTCTACTGTCACGAATCTTGTTCCAACAATTCAAATTTGTTAAAACAATAGTAATGGAAGAGTTTGAGTCCAATTACGAGGTCCGATTGCTAAAAAGCCATAAGTTATAGGCTTCGGAATGTAACACACAAACTTAGTCCAATTAAAGACATTGATGCACGGATGGAGCTAACTTCTTTCGACTGTCCCGAATCTTGTTCCAACACTTCAAATGTGTTGAAACAATAGTAATGGAAGAGTTTGAATAAAATTATGAGGTCCGGTTGCGACAAAGTCACAAGTTATAGGCTTCGGAATGTAACAAACAAACTGAGTCCAATTTGAGACGTTGACGCACGGATGGAGCTAACTTGTTTCTACTGTCCCGAATCTTGTTCCAACACTTCAAATGTGTTGAAACAATAGTAATGGGAGAGTTTGAGTAAAATTATGAGGTCCGGTTGCGACAAAGTCACAAGGTATAGGCTTCGGAATGTAACACACAAACTGAGTCCAATTTGAGACGTTGACGCACGGATGGAGCTAACTTGTTTCTACTGTCACGAATCTTGTTCCAAGAATTCAAATGTTTGAAAACAATAGTAATGGAATAGTTTGAGTCCAATTACAAGGTCCGATTACTAAAAAGCCATAAGTTATAGGCTTCGGAATGTAACATACAAATTGAGTCCAATTTGAGACGTTGACGCACGGATAGAGCTAACTTGTTTCGACTGTCCCGAATCTTGTTCCAACACTTCAAATGTGTTGAAAAAATTGTAATGGAAGAGTTTGATTCCAATTACGATTTTCGGTTGCGAAAAAGTCACAAGTAATAGGCTTCGGAATGTAACACACAAACAGAGTCTAATTTGAGACGTTGACGCACGGATGGAGCTAACTTGTTTCTACTATCACGAATCATGTTCCAACAATTCAAATTTGTCAAAACAATTGTAATGGAAGAGTTTGAGTCCAATTACAAAGTCCGATTGCTAAAAAGCCATAAGTTATATAGGCTTCGGAATGTAACACACAAACTGAGTCCGATTAAAAACATTGATGCACGGATGGAGCTAACTTGTTTCGACTGTCCCGAATCTTGTTCCAACACTTCAAATGTGTTGAAACAATTGTAATGGAAGAGTTTGAGTCCAATTAGGAGTTCCGGTTGCGAAAAAGTCGCAAGTTATAGGCTTCGGAATGTAACAAACAAACTGAGTCCAATTATAGACATTGAGGCACGGATGGAGCTAACTTGTTTCGACGGTCCCAAATCTTGTTCCAACACTTCAAATTAGTTGAAACAATAGTAATGAAAGAGTTCGAGTACAATTACGAGGTCTGGTTGCGAAAAAGTCACAAGTTATAGGCTTCAGAATGTGAGACACAAACTGAGCCTAATTTGAGATGTTGACGCACGGATGGAGCTAACTTGTTTCTACTGTCACGAATCTTGTTCCAACAATTCAAATTTGTTAAAACAATAGTAATGGAAGAGTTTCAGTCCAATTACCAGGTCCGATTGCTAAAAAGCCATAAGTTATAGGCTTCGAAATGTAACATACAAACTGAGTCCAATTTACAACGCTGACGCACGGATGGACCTAACTTGTTTCGACTGTCCCGAATCTTGTTCCAACAATTCAAATGTGTTGAAACAATAGTAATGGAAGAGTTTGAGTAAAATTACGAGGTCCGGTTGTGACAAAGTCACAAGTTATAGGCTTCGGAATGTAACACACAAACTGAGTCCAATTTGAGACGTTGACGCACGGATGGAGCTAACTTTTTTCTACTGTCCCGAATCTTATTCCAACACTAAAAATCTGTTGAAACAATTGTAATCGAAGAGTTCGAGTCTAATTACGAGATCCGATTGCGAAAAAGTCACAAATTATAGGCTTAGTAATGTAACACACAAACTGAGTCCAATTTGAGATGTTGACGCACGGATGGAGCTAACTTCTTTCGACTATCCCAAATCTTGTTCCAACACTTCAAATCTGTTGAATCAATAGTAATGGAAGAGTTTGAGTCAAATTATGAGGTCCGATTGTGAAAAAGTCACAAGTTATAGGCTTCGGAATGTATCACACAAACTAAGTCCAATTTGAGACGTTGACGAACGGATGGGGCTAACTTGTTTCGACTGTTACGAATCTTGTTCCAACACTTCAAATGTTTTGAAACAATAGTAATGGAAGAGTTTGAGTTCAATTACGAGGTCCGGTTGCGAAAAAGTCACAAGTTATATGCTTCGGTATGTAACACACAAACTGAGTCCAATTAAAGACATTGACGCATGGATGGAGCTAACTTGTTTCGACTGTCCCGAATCTTCTTCCAACACTTCAAATGTGTTGAAACAATAGTAGTGGAAGAATTCGAGTCTAATTACGAGGTCCGGTTGCGAAAAAGTCACAAGTTATAGGCTTCGAAATGTAACACACAAACTGAGTCCAATTTGAGTCGTTGACGCACGGATGGAGCTAACTTGTTTCTACTGTCACGAATCTTGTTCCAACAATTCAAATGTCTTAAAACAATAGTAATGTAATAGTTTGAGTCCAATTACGAGGTCCGATTGCTAAAAAGCCATAAGTTATAGTCTGCTGAATGTAACATACAAACCGAGT
Organism: Euptelea pleiosperma; assembly: GCA_035048495.1. NCBI lineage: Eukaryota > Viridiplantae > Streptophyta > Magnoliopsida > Ranunculales > Eupteleaceae > Euptelea > Euptelea pleiosperma. The sequence goes on from JASUTR010000243.1 coordinate 199,171, forward strand.
CCAATTTGAGACGTTGACGCAAGGATGGAGCTAACTTGTTTCTACTGTCACGAATCTTGTTCCAACAATTCAAATTTGTTAAAACAATAGTAATGGAAGAGTTTGAGTCCAATTACAAGGTCCGATTGCTAAAAAGCCATAAGTTATAGGCTTCGGAATGTAACACACAAACTGAGTCCAATTTGAGACGTTGACGCACGGATGGAGCTAACTTGTTTCTACTGTCACGAATCTTGTTCCAACACTTCAAATGTGTTGAAACAATAGTAGTGGAAGAATTCGAGTCTAATTACGAGGTCCGGTTGCGAAAAAGTCACAAGTTATAGGCTTCGGAATGTAACTCACAAACTCAGTCCAATTTCAGACGATGACGAACGGATGGAGCTAACTTGTTTCGACTGTCATGAATCTTGTTCCAACACTTCAAAAGTGTTGAAACAATAGTAATGGAAGAGTTTGAGTAAAATTACGAGGTACGGTTGCGACAAAGTCACAAGTTATAGGCTTCGGAATGTAACAGTCAAACTGAGTCCAATTTGAGACGTTGACGCACGGATGGAGCTAACTTGTTTCTACTGTCACGAATCTTGTTCCAACAATTCAAATTTGTTAAAACAATAGTAATGGAAGAGTTTGAGTCCAATTACGAGGTCCGATTGCTAAAAAGCCATAAGTTATAGGCTTCGGAATGTAACACACAAACTTAGTCCAATTAAAGACATTGATGCACGGATGGAGCTAACTTCTTTCGACTGTCCCGAATCTTGTTCCAACACTTCAAATGTGTTGAAACAATAGTAATGGAAGAGTATGAATAAAATTATGAGGTCCGGTTGCGACAAAGTCACAAGTTATAGGCTTCGGAATGTAACAAACAAACTGAGTCCAATTTGAGACGTTGACGCACAGTTGGAGCTAACTTGTTTCTACTGTCCCGAATCTTGTTCTAACACTTCAAATGTGTTGAAACAATAGTAATGGAAGAGTTTGAGTAAAATTATGAGGTCCAGTTGCGACAAAGTCACAAGGTATAGGCTTCGGAATGTAACACACAAACTGAGTCCACTTTGAGACGTTGACGCACGGATGGAGCTAACTTGTTTCTACTGTCACGAATCTTGTTCCAACAATTCAAATTTGTCAAAACAATTGTAATGGAAGAGTTTGAGTCCAATTAAAAAGTCCGATTGCTAAAAAGCCATAAGTTATAGGCTTCGGAATGTAACACACAAACTGAGTCCGATTAAAAACATTGATGCACGGATGGAGCTAACTTGTTTCGACTGTCCCGAATCTTGTTCCAACACTTCAAATGTGTTGAAACAATTGTAGTGGAAGAGTTTGAGTCCAATTAGGAGTTCCGGTTTCGAAAAAGTCGCAAGTTATAGGCTTCGGAATGTAACAAACAAACTGAGTCCAATTATAGACATTGAGGCACGGATGGAGCTAACTTGTTTCGACGGTCCCAAATCTTGTTCCAACAGTTCAAATTTGTTGAAACAATAGTAATGGAAGAGTTTGAGTACAATTACGAGGTCTGGTTGCGAAAAAGTCACAAGTTATAGGCTTCAGAATGTGAGACACAAACTGAGTCTAATTTTAGATGTTGACGCACGGATGGAGCTAACTTGTTTCTACTGTCACGAATCTTGTTCCAACAATTCAAATTTGTTAAAACAATAGTAATGGAAGAGTTTGAGTTCAATTACCAGGTCCGATTGCTAAAAAGCCATAAGTTATAGGCTTCGAAATGTAACATACAAACTTAGTCCCATTTACGACGCTGACGCACGGATGGAGCTAACTTGTTTTGACTGTCCCGAATCTTGTTCCAACACTTCAAATGTGTTGAAACAATAGTAATGGAAGAGTTTGAGTAAAATTACGAGGTCCGATTGTGACAAAGTCACAAGTTATAGGCTTCGGAATGTAACACACAAACTGAGTCCAATTTGAGACGTTGACGCACGGATGGAGCTAACTTTTTTCTACTGTCCCGAATCTTATTCCAACACTACAAATCTGTTGAAACAATAGTAATGGAAGAGTTCGAGTCTAATTACGAGATCCGATTGCGAAAAAGTCACAAATTATAGGCTTAGGAATGTAACACACAAACTGAGTCCAATTTGAGATGTTGACGCACGGATGGAGCTAACTTGTTTCGACTATCCCAAATCTTGTTCCAACACTTCAAATCTGTTGAATCAATAGCAATGGAAGAGTTTGAGTCAAATTATGAGGTCCGATTGCGAAAAAGTCACAAGTTATAGGCTTCGGAATGTATCACACAAACTAAGTCCAATTTGAGACCTTGACGAACGGATGGAGCTAACTTGTTTCGACTGTTACGAATCTTGTTCCAACACTTCAAATGTGTTGAAACAAAAGTAATGGAAGAGTTTGAGTTCAATTACGAGGTCCGGTTGCAAAAAAGTCACAAGTTATATGCTTCGGTATGTAACACACAAACTGAGTCCAATTAAAGACATTGACGCATGGATGGAGCTAACTTGGTTCGACTGTCCCGAATCTTCTTCCAACACTTCAAATGTGTTGAAACAATAGTAGTGGAAGAATTCGAGTCTAATTACGAGGTCCGGTTGCGAAAAAGTCACAAGTTATAGGCTTCGGAATGTAACACACAAACTGAGTCCAATTTGAGTCGTTGACGCACGGATGGAGCTAACTTGTTTCTACTGTGACGAATCTTGTTCCAACAATTCAAATGTCTTAAAAAAATAGTAATGTAATAGTTTGAGTCCAATTACGAGGTCCGATTGCTAAAAAGCCATAAGTGATAGTCTTCTGAATGTAACATACAAACCGAGTCCAATTTGAGACGTTGACGCATGGATGGAGCTAACTTGTTTCTACTGTCACGAATCTTGTTCCAACAATTCAAATTTGTTAAAACAATAGTAATGGAAGAGTTTGAGTCCAATTACAAGGTCCGATTGCTAAAAAGCCATAAGTTATAGGCTTCGGAATGCAACATACAAACTGAGTCCAATTTGAGACGTTGACGCACGGATGGAGCTAACTTGTTTCGACTGTCCCGAATCTTGTTCCAACACTTCAAATGTGTTGAAACAATAGTAGTGGAAGAATTCGAGTCTAATTACGAGGTCCGGTTGCGAAAAAGTCACAAGTTATAGGCTTCGGAATGTAACTCACAAACTGAGTCAAATTTCAGACGATGACGAACGGATGGACCTAACTTGTTTCGACTGTCATGAATTTTGTTCCAACACTTCAAAAGTGTTCAAACAATAGTAATGGAAGAGTTTGAGTAAAATTACAAGGTCCGGTTGCGACAAAGTCACAAGTTATAGGCTTCGGAATGTAACACTCAAACTGAGTCCAATTTGAGACGTTGATGCACGGATGGAGCTAACTTGTTTCTACTGTCACGAATCTTGTTCCAACAATTCAAATTTGTTAAAACAATAGTAATGGAAGAGTTTGAGTCCAATTACAAGGTCCGATTGCTAAAAAGCCATAAGTTATAGGCTTCGGAATGTAACACACAAACTGAGTCCAATTAAAGACATTGACGCACGGATGGAGCTAACTTCTTTCGCCTATCCCGAATCTTGTTCCAACACTTCAAATGTGTTGAAACAATAGTAATGGAAGAGTTTGAGTTAAATTATGAGGTTCGGTTGCGACAAAGTCACAAGTTATAGGCTTCGGAATGTAACACACTAACTGAGTCCAATTTGAGACGTTGACGCACGGATGGAGGTAACTTGTTTCGACTATACCGAATCTTGTTCAACCACTTCAGATGTGTTGAAACAATAGTAATGGAAGAGTTTAAGTAAAATTACGAGGTCCGGTTGCGAAAAAGTCACAAGTTATATGCTTTGGAATGTAACACACAAACTGAGTCCAATTTCAGACGTTGACGTACGGATGGAGCTAACTTTGTTCGACTGTCATGAATCTTGTTCCAACACTTCAAAAGTGTTGAAACAATAGTAATGGAAGAGTTTGTGTCTAATTATGAGATCCGATTTCGAAAAAGTCACAAATTATAGGCTTAGGAATGTAAAACACGAACTGAGTCCAATTTCAGATGTTGATGCACGGATGGAGCTAACTTGTTTCGACTGTCCCAAATCTTGTTCCAACACTTCAAATCTGTTGAATCAATAGTAATAGAAGAGTTTGAGTCAAATTATGAGGTCCGGTTGCGAAAAAGTCACAAGTTATAGGCTTCGGAATGCATCACACAAACTAAGTCCAATTTGTGACGTTGACGAACGGATGGAGCTAACTTGTTTCGACTGTCACGAAACTTGTTCCAACACTTCAAATGTGTTGAAACAATAGTAATGGAAGAGTTTGAGTTCAATTACGAGGTCCGGTTGCGAAAAAGTCACAAGTTATAGGCTTCGGAATGTAACACACAAACTGAGTCCAATTAAGGACATTGACGCACGGACGGAGCTAACTTGTGTAGACTGTCCCGAATCTTGTTCCAACACTTCAAATGTGTTGAAACAGTAGTAATGGAAGAATTCGAGTCGAATTACGAGGTCCGATTGGGAAAAAGTCACAAGTTATAGGCTTCGGAACGTAACACACTAACTGAGTCCAATTTGAGACGTTGACGCACGGATGGAGCTAACTTGTTTCGACTGTCCCAAATCTTGTTCCAACACTTCAAATCTGTTGAAACAATAGTAATGGAAGAGTTTGAGTCCAATTACAAGGTCTGGTTGCGAAGAAGTCACAAGTTATAGGCTTCAGAATGTGAGACACAAACTGAGTCCAATTTGAGACGTTGACGCACGGATGGAGCTAACTTGTTTCGACTGTCCTGAATCTTGTTCCAACACTTCAAATGTGTTGAAACAATAGTAGTGGAAGAATTTGAGTCTAATTACGAGGTCCGGTTGCGAAAAAGTCACAAGTTATAGGCTTCGGAATGTAACACACAAACTGAGTCCAATTTGAGTCGTTGACGCACGGATGGAGCTAACTTGTTTCTACTGTCACGAATCTTGTTCCAACAATTCAAATGTCTTAAAACAATAGTAATGTAATAGTTTGAGTCCAATTACGAGGTCCGATTGCTAAAAAGCCATAAGTTATAGTCTGCTGAATGTAACATACAAACCGAGTCCAATTTGAGACGTTGACGCATGGATGGAGCTAACTTGTTTCTACTGTCACGAATCTTGTTCCAACAATTCAAATTTGTTAAAACAATAGTAATGGAAGAGTTTGAGTCCAATTACAAGGTCCGATTGCTAAAAAGCCATAAGTTATAGGCTTCGGAATGTAACACACAAACTGAGTCCAATTTGAGACGTTGACGCACGGATGGAGCTAACTTGTTTCTACTATCAGGAATCTTGTTCCAACACTTCAAATGTGTTGAAACAATAGTAGTGGAAGAATTCGAGTCTAATTACGAGGTCCGGTTGCGAAAAAGTCACAAGTTATAGGCTTCGGAATGTAACTCACAAACTCAGTCCAATTTCAGACGATGACGAACGGATGGAGCTAACTTGTTTCGACTGTCATGAATCTTGTTCCAACACTTCAAAAGTGTTGAAACAATAGTAATGGAAAAGTTTGAGTAAAATTACGAGGTCCGGTTGCGACAAAGTCACAAGTTATAGGCTTCGGAATGTAACAGTCAAACTGAGTCCAATTTGAGACGTTGACGCACGGATGGAGCTAACTTGTTTCTACTGTCACGAATCTTGTTCCAACAATTCAAATTTGTTAAAACAATAGTAATGGAAGAGTTTGAGTCAAATTACGAGGTCCGATTGCTAAAAAGCCATAAGTTATAGGCTTCGAAATGTAACACACAAACTTAGTCCAATTAAAGACATTGATGCACGGATGGAGCTAACTTCTTTCGACTGTCCCGAATCTTGTTCCAACACTTCAAATGTGTTGAAACAATAGTAATGGAAGAGTTTGAATAAAATTATGAGGTCCGGTTGCGACAAAGTCACAAGTTATAGGCTTCGGAATGTAACAAACAAACTGAGTCCAATTTGAGACGTTGACGCGCAGTTGGAGCTAACTTGTTTCTACTATCCCGAATCTTGTTCTAACACTTCAAATGTGTTGAAACAATAGTAATGGAAGAGTTTGAGTAAAATTATGAGGTCCAGTTGCGACAAAGTCACAAGGTATAGGCTTCGGAATGTAACACACAAACTGAGTCCACTTTGAGACGTTGACGCACGGATGGAGCTAACTTGTTTCTACTGTCACGAATCTTGTTCCAACAATTCAAATTTGTCAAAACAATTGTAATGGAAGAGTTTGAGTCCAATTAAAAAGTCCGATTGCTAAAAAGCCATAAGTTATAGGCTTCGGAATGTAACACACAAACTGAGTCCGATTAAAAACATTGATGCACGGATGGAGCTAACTTTTTTCGACTGTCCCGAATCTTGTTCCAACACTTCAAATGTGTTGAAACAATTGTAGTGGAAGAGTTTGAGTCCAATTAGGAGTTCCGGTTTCGAAAAAGTCGCAAGTTATAGGCTTCGGAATGTAACAAACAAACTGAGTCCAATTATAGACATTGAGGCACGGATGGAGCTAACTTGTTTCGACGGTCCCAAATCTTGTTCCAACAGTTCAAATTTGTTGAAACAATAGTAATGGAAGAGTTTGAGTACAATTACGAGGTCTGGTTGCGAAAAAGTCACAAGTTATAGGCTTCAGAATGTGAGACACAAACTGAGTCTAATTTTAGATGTTGACGCACGGATGGAGCTAACTTGTTTCTACTGTCACGAATCTTGTTCCAACAATTCAAATTTGTTAAAACAATAGTAATGGAAGAGTTTGAGTTCAATTACCAGGTCCGATTGCTAAAAAGCCATAAGTTATAGGCTTCGAAATGTAACATACAAACTGAGTCCCATTTACGACGCTGACGCACGGATGGAGCTAACTTGTTTTGACTGTCCCGAATCTTGTTCCAACACTTCAAATGTGTTGAAACAATAGTAATGGAAGAGTTTGAGTAAAATTACGAGGTCCGATTGTGACAAAGTCACAAGTTATAGGCTTCGGAATGTAACACACAAACTGAGTCCAATTTGAGACGTTGACGCACGGATGGAGCTAACTTTTTTCTACTGTCCCGAATCTTATTCCAACACTACAAATCTGTTGAAACAATAGTAATGGAAGAGTTCGAGTCTAATTACGAGATCCGATTGCGAAAAGGTCACAAATTATAGGCTTAGGAATGTAACACACAAACTGAGTCCAATTTGAGATGTTGACGCACGGATGGAGCTAACTTGTTTCGACTATCCCAAATCTTGTTCCAACACTTCAAATCTGTTGAATCAATAGCAATGGAAGAGTTTGAGTCAAATTATGAGGTCCGATTGCGAAAAAGTCACAAGTTATAGGCTTCGGAATGTATCACACAAACTAAGTCCAATTTGAGACCTTGACGAACGGATGGAGCTAACTTGTTTCGACTGTTACGAATCTTGTTCCAACACTTCAAATGTGTTGAAACAAAAGTAATGGAAGAGTTTGAGTTCAATTACGAGGTCCGGTTGCGAAAAAGTCACAAGTTTTATGCTTCGGTATGTAACACACAAACTGAGTCCAATTAAAGACATTGACGCATGGATGGAGCTAACTTGTTTCGACTGTCCCGAATCTTCTTCCAACACTTCAAATGTGTTGAAACAATAGTAGTGGAAGAATTCGAGTCTAATTACGAGGTCCGGTTGCGAAAAAGTCACAAGTTATAGGCTTCGGAATGTAACACACAAATTGAGTCCAATTTGAGTCGTTGACGCACGGATGGAGCTAACTTGTTTCTACTGTGACGAATCTTGTTCCAACAATTCAAATGTCTTAAAAAAATAGTAATGTAATAGTTTGAGTCCAATTACGAGGTCCGATTGCTAAAAAGCCATAAGTTATAGTCTTCTGAATGTAACATACAAACCGAGTCCAATTTGAGACGTTGACGCATGGATGGAGCTAACTTGTTTCTACTGTCACGAATCTTGTTCCAACAATTCAAATTTTTTAAAACAATAGTAATGGAAGAGTTTGAGTCCAATTACAAGGTCCGATTGCTAAAAAGCCATAAGTTATAGGCTTCGGAATGCAACATACAAACTGAGTCCAATTTGAGACGTTGACGCACGGATGGAGCTAACTTGTTTCGACTGTCCCGAATCTTGTTCCAACACTTCAAATGTGTTGAAACAATAGTAGTGGAAGAATTCGAGTCTAATTACGAGGTCCGGTTGCGAAAAAGTCACAAGTTATAGGCTTCGGAATGTAACTCACAAACTGAGTCAAATTTCAGACGATGACGAACGGATGGACCTAACTTGTTTCGACTGTCATGAATCTTGTTCCAACACTTCAAAAGTGTTCAAACAATAGTAATGGAAGAGTTTGAGTAAAATTACAAGGTCCGGTTGCGACAAAGTCACAAGTTATAGGCTTCGGAATGTAACACTCAAACTGAGTCCAATTTGAGACGTTGATGCACGGATGGAGCTAACTTGTTTCTACTGTCACGAATCTTGTTCCAACAATTCAAATTTGTTAAAACAATAGTAATGGAAGAGTTTGAGTCCAATTACAAGGTCCGATTGCTAAAAAGCCATAAGTTATAGGCTTCGGAATGTAACACACAAACTGAGTCCAATTAAAGACATTGACGCACGGATGGAGCTAACTTCTTTCGCCTATCCCGAATCTTGTTCCAACACTTCAAATGTGTTGAAACAATAGTAATGGAAGAGTTTGAGTTAAATTATGAGGTTCGGTTGCGACAAAGTCACAAGTTATAGGCTTCGGAATGTAACACACTAACTGAGTCCATTTTTGAGACGTTGGCGCACGGATGGAGGTAACTTGTTTCGACTATACCGAATCTTGTTCAACCACTTCAGATGTGTTGAAACAATAGTAATGGAAGAGTTTAAGTAAAATTACGAGGTCCGGTTGCGAAAAAGTCACAAGTTATATGCTTTGGAATGTAACACACAAACTGAGTCCAATTTCAGACGTTGACGTACGGATGGAGCTAACTTTGTTCGACTGTCATGAATCTTGTTCCAACACTTCAAAAGTGTTGAAACAATAGTAATGGAAGAGTTTGAGTCTAATTATGAGATCCGATTTCGAAAAAGTCACAAATTATAGGCTTAGGAATGTAAAACACGAACTGAGTCCAATTTCAGATGTTGATGCACGGATGGAGCTAACTTGTTTCGACTGTCCCAAATCCTGTTCCAACACTTCAAATCTGTTGAATCAATAGTAATAGAAGAGTTTGAGTCAAATTATGAGGTCCGGTTGCGAAAAAGTCACAAGTTATAGGCTTCGGAATGCATCACACAAACTAAGTCCAATTTGTGACGTTGACGAACGGATGGAGCTAACTTGTTTCGACTGTCACGAAACTTGTTCCAACACTTCAAATGTGTTGAAACAATAGTAATGGAAGAGTTTGAGTTCAATTACGAGGTCCGGTTGCGAAAAAGTCACAAGTTATAGGCTTCGGAATGTAACACACAAACTGAGTCCAATTAAGGACATTGACGCACGGACGGAGCTAACTTGTGTAGACTGTCCCGAATCTTGTTCCAACACTTCAAATGTGTTGAAACAGTAGTAATGGAAGAATTCGAGTCGAATTACGAGGTCCGATTGGGAAAAAGTCACAAGTTATAGGCTTCGGAACGTAACACACTAACTAAGTCCAATTTGAGATGTTGACGCACGGATGGAGCTAACTTGTTTCGACTGTCCCAAATCTTGTTCCAACACTTCAAATCTGTTGAAACAATAGTAATGGAAGAGTTTGAGTCCAATTACAAGGTCTGGTTGCAAAGAAGTCACAAGTTATAGGCTTCAGAATGTGAGACACAAACTGAGTCCAATTTGAGACGTTGACGCACGGATGGAGCTAACTTGTTTCGACTGTCCTGAATCTTGTTCCAACACTTCAAATGTGTTGAAACAATAGTAGTGGAAGAATTTGAGTCTAATTACGAGGTCCGGTTGCGAAAAAGTCACAAGTTATAGGCTTCGGAATGTAACACACAAACTGAGTCCAATTTGAGTCGTTGACGCACGGATGGAGCTAACTTGTTTCTACTGTCACGAATCTTGTTCCAACAATTCAAATGTCTTAAAACAATAGTAATGTAATAGTTTGAGTCCAATTACGAGGTCCGATTGCTAAAAAGCCATAAGTTATAGTCTGCTGAATGTAACATACAAACCGAGTCCAATTTGAGACGTTGACGCATGGATGGAGCTAACTTGTTTCTACTGTCACGAATCTTGTTCCAACAATTCAAATTTGTTAAAACAATAGTAATGGAAGAGTTTGAGTCCAATTACAAGGTCCGATTGCTAAAAAGCCATAAGTTATAGGCTTCGGAATGTAACACACAAACTGAGTCCAATTTGAGACGTTGACGCACGGATGGAGCTAACTTGTTTCTACTGTCAGGAATCTTGTTCCAACACTTCAAATGTGTTGAAACAATAGTAGTGGAAGAATTCGAGTCTAATTACGAGGTCCGGTTGCGAAAAAGTCACAAGTTATAGGCTTCGGAATGTAACTCACAAACTCAGTCCAATTTCAGACGATGACGAACGGATGGAGCTAACTTGTTTCGACTGTCATGAATCTTGTTCCAACACTTCAAAAGTGTTGAAACAATAGTAATGGAAGAGTTTGAGTAAAATTACGAGGTCCGGTTGCGACAAAGTCACAAGTTATAGGCTTCGGAATGTAACAGTCAAACTGAGTCCAATTTGAGACGTTGACGCACGGATGGAGCTAACTTGTTTCTACTGTCACGAATCTTGTTCCAACAATTCAAATTTGTTAAAACAATAGTAATGGAAGAGTTTGAGTCAAATTACAAGGTCCGATTGCTAAAAAGCCATAAGTTATAGGCTTCGAAATGTAACACACAAACTTAGTCCAATTAAAGACATTGATGCACGGATGGAGCTAACTTCTTTCGACTGTCCCGAATCTTGTTCCAACACTTCAAATGTGTTGAAACAATAGTAATGGAAGAGTTTGAATAAAATTATGAGGTCCGGTTGCGACAAAGTCACAAGTTATAGGCTTCGGAATGTAACAAACAAACTGAGTCCAATTTGAGACGTTGACGCGCAGTTGGAGCTAACTTGTTTCTACTGTCCCGAATCTTGTTCTAACACTTCAAATGTGTTGAAACAATAGTAATGGAAGAGTTTGAGTAAAATTATGAGGTCCAGTTGCGACAAAGTCACAAGGTATAGGCTTCGGAATGTAACACACAAACTGAGTCCACTTTGAGACGTTGACGCACGGATGGAGCTAACTTGTTTCTACTGTCACGAATCTTGTTCCAACAATTCAAATTTGTCAAAACAATTGTAATGGAAGAGTTTGAGTCCAATTAAAAAGTCCGATTGCTAAAAAGCCATAAGTTATAGGCTTCGGGATGTAACACACAAACTGAGTCCGATTAAAAACATTGATGCACGGATGGAGCTAACTTGTTTCGACTGTCCCGAATCTTGTTCCAACACTTCAAATGTGTTGAAACAATTGTAGTGGAAGAGTTTGAGTCCAATTAGGAGTTCCGGTTTCGAAAAAGTCGCAAGTTATAGGCTTCGGAATGTAACAAACAAACTGAGTCCAATTATAGACATTGAGGCACGGATGGAGCTAACTTGTTTCGACGGTCCCAAATCTTGTTCCAACAGTTCAAATTTGTTGAAACAATAGTAATGGAAGAGTTTGAGTACAATTACGAGGTCTGGTTGCGAAAAAGTCACAAGTTATAGGCTTCAGAATGTGAGACACAAACTGAGTCTAATTTTAGATGTTGACGCACGGATGGAGCTAACTTGTTTCTACTGTCACGAATCTTGTTCCAACAATTCAAATTTGTTAAAACAATAGTAATGGAAGAGTTTGAGTTCAATTACCAGGTCCGATTGCTAAAAAGCCATAAGTTATAGGCTTCGAAATGTAACATACAAACTGAGTCCCATTTACGACGCTGACGCACGGATGGAGCTAACTTGTTTTGACTGTCCCGAATCTTGTTCCAACACTTCAAATGTGTTGAAACAATAGTAATGGAAGAGTTTGAGTAAAATTACGAGGTCCGATTGTGACAAAGTCACAAGTTATAGGCTTCGGAATGTAACACACAAACTGAGTCCAATTTGAGACGTTGACGCACGGATGGAGCTAACTTTTTTCTACTGTCCCGAATCTTATTCCAACACTACAAATCTGTTGAAACAATAGTAATGGAAGAGTTCCAGTCTAATTACGAGATCCGATTGCGAAAAAGTCACAAATTATAGGCTTAGGAATGTAACACACAAACTGAGTCCAATTTGAGATGTTGACGCACGGATGGAGCTAACTTGTTTCGACTATCCCAAATCTTGTTCCAACACTTCAAATCTGTTGAATCAATAGCAATGGAAGAGTTTGAGTCAAATTATGAGGTCCGATTGCGAAAAAGTCACAAGTTATAGGCTTCGGAATGTATCACACAAACTAAGTCCAATTTGAGACCTTGACGAACGGATGGAGCTAACTTGTTTCGACTGTTACGAATCTTGTTCCAACACTTCAAATGTGTTGAAACAATAGTAGTGGAAGAATTCGAGTCTAATTACGAGGTCCGGTTGCGAAAAAGTCACAAGTTATAGGCTTCGGAATGTAACTCACAAACTGAGTCAAATTTCAGACGATGACGAACGGATGGACCTAACTTGTTTCGACTGTCATGAATCTTGTTCCAACACTTCAAAAGTGTTCAAATAATAGTAATGGAAGAGTTTGAGTAAAATTACAAGGTCCGGTTGCGACAAAGTCACAAGTTATAGGCTTCGGAATGTAACACTCAAACTGAGTCCAATTTGAGACGTTGATGCACGGATGGAGCTAACTTGTTTCTACTGTCACGAATCTTGTTCCAACAATTCAAATTTGTTAAAAGAATAGTAATGGAAGAGTTTGAGTCCAATTACAAGGTCCGATTGCTAAAAAGCCATAAGTTATAGGCTTCGGAATGTAACACACAAACTGAGTCCAATTAAAGACATTGACGCACGGATGGAGCTAACTTCTTTCGCCTATCCCGAATCTTATTCCAACACTTCAAATGTGTTGAAACAATAGTAATGGAAGAGTTTGAGTTAAATTATGAGGTTCGGTTGCGACAAAGTCACAAGTTATAGGCTTCGGAATGTAACACACTAACTGAGTCCAATTTGAGACGTTGACGCACGGATGGAGGTAACTTGTTTCGACTATACCGAATCTTGTTCAACCACTTCAGATGTGTTGAAACAATAGTAATGGAAGAGTTTAAGTAAAATTACGAGGTCCGGTTGCGAAAAAGTCACAAGTTATATGCTTTGGAATGTAACACACAAACTGAGTCCAATTTCAGACGTTGACGTACGGATGGAGCTAACTTTGTTCGACTGTCATGAATCTTGTTCCAACACTTCAAAAGTGTTGAAACAATAGTAATGGAAGAGTTTGAGTCTAATTACGAGATCCGATTTCGAAAAAGTCACAAATTATAGGCTTAGGAATGTAAAACACGAACTGAGTCCAATTTCAGATGTTGATGCACGGATGGAGCTAACTTGTTTCGACTGTCCCAAATCTTGTTCCAACACTTCAAATCTGTTGAATCAATAGTAATAGAAGAGTTTGAGTCAAATTATGAGGTCCGGTTGCAAAAAAGTCACAAGTTATAGGCTTCGGAATGCATCACACAAACTAAGTCCAATTTGTGACGTTGACGAACGGATGGAGCTAACTTGTTTCGACTGTCACGAAACTTGTTCCAACACTTCAAATGTGTTGAAACAATAGTAATGGAAGAGTTTGAGTTCAATTACGAGGTCCGGTTGCGAAAAAGTCACAAGTTATAGGCTTCGGAATGTAACACACAAACTGAGTCCAATTAAGGACATTGACGCACGGACGGAGCTAACTTGTGTAGACTGTCCCGAATCTTGTTCCAACACTTCAAATGTGTTGAAACAGTAGTAATGGAAGAATTCGAGTCGAATTACGAGGTCCGATTGGGAAAAAGTCACAAGTTATAGGCTTCGGAACGTAACACACTAACTGAGTCCAATTTGAGACGTTGACGCACGGATGGAGCTAACTTGTTTCGACTGTCCCAAATCTTGTTCCAACACTTCAAATCTGTTGAAACAATAGTAATGGAAGAGTTTGAGTCCAATTACAAGGTCTGGTTGCGAAGAAGTCACAAGTTATAGGCTTCAGAATGTGAGACACAAACTGAGTCCAATTTGAGACGTTGACGCACGGATGGAGCTAACTTGTTTTGACTGTCCCGAATCTTGTTCCAACACTTCAAATGTGTTGAAACAATAGTAGTGGAAGAATTTGAGTCTAATTACGAGGTCCGGTTGCGAAAAAGTCACAAGTTATAGGTTTCGGAATGTATCACACAAACTAAGTCCAATTTGAGACCTTGACGAACGGATGGAGCTAACTTGTTTCGACTGTTACGAATCTTGTTCCAACACTTCAAATGTGTTGAAACAAAAGTAATGGAAGAGTTTGAGTTCAATTACGAGGTCCGGTTGCGAAAAAGTCACAAGTTATATGCTTCGGTATGTAACACACAAACTGAGTCCAATTAAAGACATTGACGCATGGATGGAGCTAACTTGTTTCGACTGTCCCGAATCTTCTTCCAACACTTCAAATGTGTTGAAACAATAGTAGTGGAAGAATTCGAGTGTAATTACGAGGTCCGGTTGCGAAAAAGTCACAAGTTATAGGCTTCGGAATGTAACACACAAACTGAGTCCAATTTGAGTTGTTGACGCACGGATGGAGCTAACTTGTTTCTACTGTCACGAATCTTGTTCCAACAATTCAAATGTCTTAAAAAAATAGTAATGTAATAGTTTGAGTCCAATTACGAGGTCCGATTGCTAAAAAGCCATAAGTTATAGTCTTCTGAATGTAACATACAAACCGAGTCCAATTTGAGACGTTGACGCACGGATAGAGCTAACTTGTTTCGACTGTCCCGAATCTTGTTCCAACACTTCAAATGTGTTGAAACAATTGTAATGGAAGAGTTTGATTCCAATTACGATTTTCGGTTGCGAAAAAGTCACAAGTTATAGGCTTCGGAATGTAACACACAAACTGAGTCTAATTTGAGATGTTGACGCACGGATGGAGCTAACTTGTTTCTACTATCACGAATCTTGTTCCAACAATTCAAATTTGTCAAAACAATTGTAATGGAAGAGTTTGAGTCCAATTACAAAGTCCGATTGCTAAAAAGCCATATATTATAGGCTTCGGAATGTAAAACACAAACTGAGTCCGATTAAAAACATTGATGCACGGATGGAGCTAACTTGTTTCGACTGTCCCGAATCTTGTTCCAACACTTCAAATGTGTTGAAACAATTGTAATGGAAGAGTTTGAGTCCAATTAGGAGGTCCGGTTGCGAAAAAGTCGCAAGTTATAGGCTTCGGAATGTAACAAAAAAACTGAGTCCAATTATAGACATTGAGGCACGGATGGAGATAACTTGTTTCGACGGTCCCAAATCTTGTTCCAACACTTCAAATTTGTTGAAACAATAGTAATGGAAGAGTTTGAGTACAATTACGAGGTCTGGTTGCGAAAAAGTCACAAGTTATAGGCTTCAGAATGTGAGACACAAACTGAGTCTAATTTGAGATGTTGACGCACGGATAGAGCTAACTTGTTTCTACTGTCACGAATCTTGTTCCAACAATTCAAATTTGTTAAAACAATAGTAATGGAAGAGTTTGAGTCCAATTACCAGGTCCGATTGCTAAAAAGCCATAAGTTATAGGCTTCGAAATGTAACATACAAACTGAGTCCAATTTGCGACGCTGACGCACGGATGGAGCTAACTTCTTTCGACTGTCCCGAATCTTGTTCCAACACTTCAAATGTGTTGAAACAACAGTAATGGAAGAGTTTGAGTAAAATTACAAGGTCCGGTTGTGACAAAGTCACAAGTTATAGGCTTCGGAATGTAACACACAAACTGAGTCCAATTTGAGACGTTGACGCACGGATGGACCTAACTTTTTTCTACTGTCCCGAATCTTGTTCCAACACTACAAATCTGTTGAAACAATAGTAATGGAAGAGTTCGAGTCTAATTACGAGATCCGATTGCGAAAAAGTCACAAATTATAGGCTTCGGAATGTAACACACAAACTGAGTCCAATTTGAGATGTTGACGCACGGATGGAGCTAACTTGTTTCGACTGTCCCAAATCTTGTTCCAACACTTCAAATCTGTTGAATCAATAGTAATGGAAGAGTTTGAGTCAAATTATGAGGTCCGATTGCGAAAAAGTCACAAGTTATAGGCTTCGGAATGTATCACACAAACTAAGTCCAATTTGAGACGTTGACGAACGGATAGAGCTAACTTGTTTCGACTGTTACGAATCTTGTTCCAACACTTCAAATGTGTTGAAACAATAGTAATGGAAGAGTTGGAGTTCAATTACGAGGTCCGGTTGCGAAAAAGTCACAAGTTATATGCTTCGGTATGTAACACACAAACTGAGTCCAATTAAAGACATTGACGCATGGATGGAGCTAACTTGTTTCGACTGTCCCGAATCTTCTTCCAACACTTCAAATGTGTTGAAACAATAGTAGTGGAAGAATTCGAGTCTAATTACGAGGTCCGGTTGCGAAAAAGTCACAAGTTATAGGCTTCGGAATGTAACACACAAACTGAGTCCAATTTGAGACGTTGACGCACGGATGGAGCTAACTTGTTTCTACTGTCACGAATCTTCTTCCAACAATTCAAATTTGTTAAAACAATAGTAATGGAAGAGTTTGAGTCCAATTACAAGGTCCGATTGCTAAAAAGCCATAAGTTATAGGCTTCGGAATGTAACACACAAACTGAGTCCAATTAAAGACATTGACGCACGGATGGAGCTAACTTCTTTCGCCTGTCCCGAATCTTGTTCCAACACTTCATATGTGTTGAAACAATAGTAATGGAAGAGTTTGAGTTAAATTATGAGGTTCGGTTGCGACAAAGTCACAAGTTATAGGCTTCGGAATGTAACACACTAACTGAGTCCAATTTGAGACGTTGACGCACGGATGGAGGTAACTTGTTTCGACTTTACCGAATCTTGGTCAACACTTCAGATGTGTTGAAACAATAGTAATGGAAGAGTTTAAGTTAAATTACGAGGTCCGGTTGCGACAAAGTCACAAGTTATATGCTTTGGAATGTAACACACAAACTGAGTCCAATTTCAGACGTTGACGTACGGATGGAGCTAACTTTGTTCGACTGTCATGAATCTTGTTCCAACACTTCAAAAGTGTTGAAACAATAGTAATGGAAGAGTTTGAGTCTAATTACGAGATCCGATTTCGAAAATGTCACAAATTATAGGCTTAGGAATGTAAAACACAAACTGAGTCCAATTTCAGATGTTGACGCACGGATGGAGCTAACTTGTTTCGACTGTCCCAAATCTTGTTCCAACACTTCAAATCTGTTGAATCAATAGTAATAGAAGAGTTTGAGTCAAATTATGAGGTCCGGTTGCGAAAAAGTCACAAGTTATAGGCTTCGGAATGTATCACACAAACTAAGTCCAATTTGTGACGTTGACGAACGGATGGAGCTAACTTGTTTCGACTGTCACGAAACTTGTTCCAACACTTCAAATGTGTTGAATCAATAGTAATGGAAGAGTTTGAGTTCAATTACGAGGTCCGGTTGCGAAAAAGTCACAAGTTATAGGCTTCGGAATGTAACACACAAACTGAGTCCAATGAAAGACATGGATGCACGGACGGAGGTAACTTGTTTCGACTATCCCGAATCTTGTTCCAACACTTCAAATGTGTTGAAACAGTAGTAATGGAAGAATTCGAGTCGAATTACGAGGTCCGATTGGGAAAAAGTCACAAGTTATAGGCTTCGGAACGTAACTCACTAACTGAGTCCAATTTGAGACGTTGACGCACGGATGGAGCTAACTTGTTTCGACTGTCCCAAATCTTGTTCCAACACTTCAAATCTGTTGAAACAATAGTAATGGAAGAGTTTGAGTCCAATTACAAGGTCTGGTTGCGAAGAAGTCACAAGTTATAGGCTTCAGAATGTGAGACACAAACTGAGTCCAATTTGAGACGTTGACGCACGGATGGAGCTAACTTGTTTCGACTGTCACGAATCTTGATCCAACACTTCAAATCTGTTGAAACAATAGTAATGGAATAGTTGGAGTCCAATTACGAGGTCTGATTGCGAAAAAGTCAAAAGTTATAGGCTTTGAAATGTAACTCACAAACTGAGTCCAATTAAAGACATTGACGCATGGATGGAGCTAACTTGTTTCGACTGTCCCGAATCTTGTTCCAACACTTCAAATGTGTTGAAACAATAGTAGTGGAAGAATTCGAGTCTAATTACGAGGTCCGGTTGCGAAAAAGTCACAAGTTATAGGCTTCGGAATGTAACTCACAAACTGAGTCCAATTTCAGACGATGACGAACGGATGGACCTAACTTGTTTCGACTGTCATGAATCTTGTTCCAACACTTAAAAAGTGTTCAAAAAATAGTAATGGAAGAGTTTGAGTAGAATTACAAGGTCCGGTTGTGACAAAGTCACAAGTTATAGGCTTCGGAATGTAACACTCAAACTGAGTCCAATTTGAGACGTTGATGCACGGATGGAGCTAACTTGTTTCTACTGTCACGAATCTTGTTCCAACAATTCAAATTTGTTAAAACAATAGTAATGGAAGAGTTTGAGTCCAATTACAAGGTCCGATTGCTAAAAAGCCATAAGTTATAGGCTTCGGAATGTAACACACAAACTGAGTCCAATTAAAGACATTGACGCACGGATGGAGCTAACTTCTTTCGCCTGTCCTGAATCTTGTTCCAACACTTCAAATGTGTTGAAACAATAGTAATGGAAGAGTTTGAGTTAAATTATGAGGTTCGGTTGCGACAAAGTCACAAGTTATAGGCTTCGGTATGTAACACACAAACTGAGTCCAATTAAAGACATTGACGCATGGATGGAGCTAACTTGTTTCGACTGTCCCGAATCTTCTTCCAACACTTCAGATGTGTTGAAACAATAGTAATGGAAGAGTTTAAGTAAAATTATGAGGTCCGGTTGCGACAAAGTCACAAGTTATATGCTTTGGAATGTAACACACAAACTGAGTCCAATTTCAGACGTTGACGTACGGATGGAGCTAACTTTGTTTGACTGTCACGAATCTTGTTCCAACAATTCAAATGTCTTAAAACAATAGTAATGTAATAGTTTGAGTCCAATTACGAGGTCCGATTGCTAAAAAGCCATAAGTTATAGTCTTCTGAATGTAACATACAAACTGAGACCAATTTGAGACGTTGACGCATGAATGGAGCTAACTTGTTTCTACTGTCACGAATCTTGTTCCAACAATTCAAATTTGTTAAAACAATAGTAATGGAAGAGTTTGAGTCCAATTACAAGGTCCGATTGCTAAAAAGCCATAAGTTATAGGCTTCGGAATGTAACACACAAACTGAGTCCAATTTGAGACGTTGACGCACGGATAGAGCTAACTTGTTTCTACTGTCACGAATCTTGTTCCAATAATTCAAATTTGTTAAAACATTAGTAATGGAAGAGTTTGAGTCCAATTACAAGGTCCGATTGCTAAAAAGCAATAAGTTATATGCTTCGGAATGCAACATACAAACTGAGACCAATTTGAGACGTTGACGCATGGATGGAGCTAACTTGTTTCTACTGTCACGAATCTTGTTCCAACAATTCAAATTTGTTAAAACAATAGTAATGGAAGAGTTTGAGTCCAATTACAAGGTCCGATTGCTAAAAAGCCATAAGTTATAGGCTTCGGAATGTAACACACAAACTGAGTGCAATTTGAGACGTTGACGCACGGATGGAGCTAACTTGTTTCGACTGTCCCAAATCTTGTTCCAACACTTCAAATCTGTTGAAACAATAGTAATGGAAGAGTTTGAGTCCAATTACAAGGTCTGGTTGCGAAGAAGTCACAAGTTATAGGCTTCAGAATGTGAGACACAAACTGAGTCCAATTTGAGACGTTGACGCACGGATGGAGCTAACTTGTTTCGACTGTCACGAATCTTGATCCAACACTTCAAATCTGTTGAAACAATAGTAATGGAATAGTTGGAGTCCAATTACGAGGTCTGATTGCGAAAAAGTCAAAAGTTATAGGCTTTGAAATGTAAATCACAAACTGAGTCCAATTAAAGACATTGACGCATGGATGGAGCTAACTTGTTTCGACTGTCCCAAATCTTGTTCCAACACTTCAAATGTGTTGAAACAATAGTAGTGGAAGAATTCGAGTCTAATTACGAGGTCCGGTTGCGAAAAAGTCACAAGTTATAGGCTTCGGAATGTAACTCACAAACTGAGTCCAATTTCAGACGATGACGAACGGATGGAACTAACTTGTTTCGACTGTCATGAATCTTGTTCCAACACTTCAAAAGTGTTCAAACAATAGTAATGGAAGAGTTTGAGTAAAATTACAAGGTCCGGTTGCGACAAAGTCACAAGTTATAGGCTTCGGAATGTAACACTCAAACTGAGTCCAATTTGAGACGTTGACGCACGGATGGAGCTAACTTGTTTCTACTGTCATGAATCTTGTTCCAACAATTCAAATTTGTTAAAACAATAGTAATGGAAGAGTTTGAGTCCAATTACAAGGTCCGATTGCTAAAAAGCCATAAGTTATAGGCTTCGGAATGTAACACACAAACTGAGTCCAATTAAAGACATTGACGCACGGATGGAGCTAACTTCTTTCGCCTATCCCGAATCTTGTTCCAACACTTCAAATGTGTTGAAACAATAGTAATGGAAGAGTTTGAGTAAAATTACGAGGTCCGGTTCCGACAAAGTCACAAGTTATAGGCTTGGGAATGTAACACACAAACTGAGTCCAATTTTAGACCTTGACGCACGGATGGAGCTAAGTTCTTTCTACTGTCACGAATCTTGTTGCAACAATTCAAATTTGTTAAAACAATAGTAATGGAAGAGTTTGGGTCCAATTACAAGGTCCGATTACTAAAAAGCCATAAGTTATAGGCTTCGGAATGTATCACACAAACTAAGTCAAATTTGAGACGTTGACGAACGGATGGAGCTAACTTGTTTCGACTGTTATGAATCTTGTTCCAACACTTCAAATGTGTTGAAACATTAGTAATGGAAGAGTTTGAGTTCAATTACGAGGTCCGGTTGCGAAAAAGTCACAAGTTATATGCTTCGGTATGTAACACACAAACTGAGACCAATTAAAGACATTGACGCATGGATGGAGCTAACTTGTTTCGACTATCCCGAATCTTGTTCCAACACTTCAAATGTGTTGAAACAATAGTAGTGGAAGAATTCGAGTCTAATTACGAGGTCCGGTTGCGAACAAGTCACAAGTTATAGGCTTCGGAATGTAACACACAAACTAAGTCCAATTTGAGACGTTGACGAACGGATGGAGCTAACTTGTTTCGACTGTTACGAATCTTGTTCCAACACTTCAAATGTGTTGAAACATTAGTAATGGAAGAGTTTGAGTTCAATTACGAGGTCCGGTTGCGAAAAAGTCACAAGTTATATGCTTCGGTATGTAACACACAAACTGAGTCCAATTAAAGACATTGACGCATGGATGGAGCTAACTTGTTTCGACTGTCCCGAATCTTCTTCCAACACTTCAAATGTGTTGAAACAATAGTAGTGGAAGAATTTGAGCCTAATTACGAGGTCCGGTTGCGAAAAAGTCACAAGTTATAGGCTTCGGAATGTAACACACAAACTAAGTCCAATTTGAGTCGTTGACGCACGGATGGAGCTAACTTGTTTCTACTGTCACGAATCTTGTTCCAACAATTTAAATGTGTTAAAACAATAGTAATGTAATAGTTTGAGTCCAATTACGAGGTCCGATTGCTAAAAAGCCATAAGTTATAGTCTTCTGAATGTAACATACAAACTGAGTCCAATTTGAGACGTTGACGCATAGATGGAGCTAACTTGTTTCTACTGTCACGAATCTTGTTCCAACAATTCAAATTTGTTAAAACAATTGTAATGGAAGAGTTTGAGTCCAATTACAAGGTCCAATTGCTAAAAAGCCATAAGTTATAGGCTTCGGAATATAACACACAAACTGAGTCCAATTTGAGACGTTGACACACGGATGGAGCTAACTTGTTTCTACTGTCACGAATCTTGTTCCAACAATTCAAATTTGTTAAAACAATAGTAATGGAAGAGTTTGAGTCCAATTACAAGGTCCGATTGCTAAAAAGCCATAAGTTATAGGCTTCGGAATGTAACACACAAACTGAGTCCAATTTGAGACGTAGACGCACGGATGGAGCTAACTTGTTTCGACTGTCACGAAACTTGTTCCAACACTTCAAATGTGTTGAAACAATAGTAATGGAAGAGTTTGAGTCTAATTACGAGATCCGATTTCGAAAAAGTCACAAATTATAGGCTTAGGAATGTAAAACACAAACTGAGTCCAATTTCAGATGTTGACGCACGGATGGAGCTAACTTGTTTCGACTATCCCAAATCTTGTTCCAACACTTCAAATCTGTTGAATCAATAGTAATAGAAGAGTTTGAGTCAAATTATAAGGTCCGGTTGCGAAAAAGTCACAAGTTATAGGCTTCGGAATGTATCACACAAACTAAGTCCAATTTGTGACGTTGACGAACAGATGGAGCTAACTTGTTTCGACTGTCACGAAACTTGTTCCAGCACTTCAAATGTGTTGAAACAATAGTAATGGAAGAGTTTGAGTTCAATTACGAGGTCCGATTGCGAAAAAGTCACAAGTTATAGGCTTCGGAATGTAACACACAAACTGATTTCAATTAAAGACATTGACGCACGGACGGAGCTAACTTGTTTCGACTGTCCCAAATTTTGTTCCAACACTTCAAATGTGTTGAAACAGTAGTAATGGAAGAATTCGAGTCGAATTACGAGGTCCGATTGGGAAAAAGTCACAAGTTATAGGCTTCGGAACGTAACACACTAATTGAGTCCAATTTGAGACGTTGACGCACGGATGGAGCTAACTTGTTTCGACTGTCCCAAATCCTGTTCCAACACTTCAAATCTGTTGAAACAATAGTAATGGAAGAGTTTGAGTCCAATTACAAGGTCTGGTTGCGAAGAAGTCACAAGTTATAGGCTTCAGAATGTGAGACACAAACTGAGTCCAATTTGAGACGTTGACGCACGGATGGAGCTAACTTGTTTCGACTGTCACGAATCTTGATCCAACACTTCAAATCTGTTGAAACAATAGTAATGGAATAGTTGGAGTCCAATTACGAGGTCCGATTGCGAAAAAGTCAAAAGTTATAGGCTTTGAAATGTAACTCACAAACTGAGTCCAATTAAAGACATTGACGCATGGATGGAGCTAACTTTTTTCGACTGTCCCGAATCTTGTTCCAACACTTCAAATGTGTTGAAACAATAGTAGTGGAAGAATTCGAGTCTAATTACGAGGTCCGGTTGCGAAAAAGTCACAAGTTATAGGCTTCGGAATGTAACTCACAAACTGAGTCCAATTTCAGACGTTGACACACGGATGGAGCTAACTTGTTTCGACTGTCATGAATCTTGTTCCAACACTTCAAAAGTGTTGAAACAATAGTAATGGAAGAGTTTGAGTAAAATTACGAGGTCCGGTTGTGACAAAGTCACAAGTTATAGGCTTCGGAATGTAACACTCAAACTGAGTCCAATTGGAGACGTTGACGCACGGATGGAGCTAACTTGCTTCTACTGTCACGAATCTTGTTCCAACAATTCAAATTTGTTAAAACAATAGTAATGGAAGAGTTTGAGTCCAATTACGAGGTCCGATTGCTAAAAAGCCATAAGTTATAGGCTTCGGAATGTAAAACACAAACTTAGTCCAATTAAAGACATTGATGCACGGATGGAGCTAACTTCTTTCGACTGTCCCGAATCTTGTTCCAACACTTCAAATGTGCTGAAACAATAGTAATGGAAGAGTTTGAATAAAATTATGAGGTCCGGTTGCGACAAAGTCACAAGTTATAGGCTTCGGAATGTAACAAACAAACTGAGTCCAATTTGAGACGTTGACGCACTGATGGAGCTAACTTGTTTCTACTGTCCCAAATCTTGTTCCAACACTTCAAATGTGTTGAAACAATAGATATGGAAGAGTTTGAGTAAAATTATGAGGTCCGGTTGCGACAAAGTCACAAGGTATAGGCTTCGGAATGTAACACACAAACTGAGTCCAATTTGAGACGTTGACGCACGGATGGAGCTAACTTGTTTCTACTATCACGAATCTTGTTCCAAGAATTCAAATGTTTGAAAACAATAGTAATGGAATAGTTTGAGTCCAATTACAAGGTCCGATTACTAAAAAGACATAAGTTATAGGCTTCGGAATGTAACATACAAATTGAGTCCAATTTGAGACGTTGACGCACGGATAGAGCTAACTTGTTTCGACTGTCCCGAATCTTGTTCCAACACTTCAAATGTGTTGAAACAATTGTAATGGAAGAGTTTGATTCCAATTACGATTTTCGGTTGCGAAAAAGTCACAAGTTATAGGCTTCGGAATGTAACACACAAACTGAGTCTAATTTGAGACGTTGACGCACGGATGGAGCTAACTTGTTTCTACTGTCACGAATCTTGTTCCAACAATTCAAATTTGTCAAAACAATTGTAATGGAAGAGTTTGAGTCCAATTACAAAGTCCGATTGCTAAAAAGCCATAAGTTATAGGCTTCGGAATGTAACACACAAACTGAGTCCGATTAAAAACATTGATGCACGGATGGAGCTAACTTGTTTCGACTGTCCCGAATCTTGTTCCAACACTTCAAATGTGTTGAAACAATTGTAATGGAAGAGTTCGAGTCGAATTACGAGGTCCGATTGGGAAAAAGTCACAAGTTATAGGTTTCGGAATGTAACACACTAACTGAGTCCAATTATAGACATTGAGGCACGGATGGAGCTAACTTGTTTCGACGGTCCCAAATCTTGTTCCAACACTTCAAATTTGTTGAAACAATAGTAATGGAAGAGTTTGAGTCAATTACGAAGTCTGGTTGCGAAAAAGTCACAAGTTATAGGCTTCAGAATGTGAGACACAAACTGAGTCTAATTTGAGATGTTGACGCACGGATGGAGCTAACTTGTTTCTACTGTCACGAATCTTGTTCCAACAATTCAAATTTGTTAAAACAATAGTAATGGAAGAGTTTGAGTCCAATTACCAGGTCCGATTGCTAAAAAGCCATAAGTTATAGGCTTCGAAATGTAACATACAAACTGAGTCCAATTTACGACGCTGACGCACGGATGCAGCTAACTTGTTTCGACTGTCCCGAATCTTGTTCCAACACTTCAAATGTGTTGAAACAACAGTAATGGAAGAGTTTGAGTAAAATTACGAGGTCCGGTTGTGACAAAGTCACAAGTTATAGGCTTCGGAATGTAACACACAAACTGAGTCCAATTTGAGACGTTGACGCACGGATGGAGCTAACTTTTTTCTACTGTCCCGAATCTTATTCCAACACTACAAATCTGTTGAAACAATAGTAATGGAAGAGTTCGAGTCTAATTACGAGATCCGATTGCGAAAAAGTCACAAATTATAGGCTTAGGAATGTAACACACAAACTGAGTCCAATTTGAGATGTTGACGCACGGATGGAGCTAACTTGTTTCGACTGTCCCAAATCTTGTTCCAACACTTCAAATCTGTTGAATCAATAGTAATGGAAGAGTTTGAGTCAAATTATGAGGTTCGATTGCGAAAAAGTCACAAGTTATAGGCGGAATGTATCACACAAACTAAGTCCAATTTGAGACGTTGATGAACGGATGGAGCTAACTTGTTTCGACTGTTACGAATCTTGTTCCAACACTTCAAATGTGTTGAAACAATAGTAATGGAAGAGTTTGAGTTCAATTACGAGGTCCGGTTGCGAAAAAGTCACAAGTTATATGCTTCGGTACGTAACACACAAACTGAGTCCAATTAAAGACATTGACGCATGGATGGAGCTAACTTGTTTCGACTGTCCCGAATCTTCTTCGAACACTTCAAATGTGTTGAAACAATAGTAGTGGAAGAATTCGAGTCTAATTACAAGGTCCGGTTGCGAAAAAGTCACAAGTTATAGGCTTCGGAATGTAACACACAAACTGAGTCCAATTTGAGTCGTTGACGCACGGATGGAGCTAACTTGTTTCTACTGTCACGAATCTTGTTCCAACAATTCAAATGTCTTAAAACAATAGTAATGTAATAGTTTGAGTCCAATTACGAGGTCCGATTGCTAAAAAGCCATAAGTTATAGTCTTCTGAATGTAACATACAAACCGAGTCTAATTTGAGACGTTGACGCATGGATGGAGCTAACTTGTTTCTACTGTCACGAATCTTGTTCCAACAATTCAAATTTGTTAAAACATTAGTAATGGAAGAGTTTGAGTCCAATTACAAGGTCCGATTGCTAAAAAGCCATAAGTTATAGGCTTCGGAATGTAACACACAAACTGAGTCCAATTTGAGCCGTTGACGCACGGATGGAGCTAACTTGTTTCTACTGTCACGAATCTTGTTCCAACAATTCAAATTTGTTAAAACATTAGTAATGGAAGAGTTTGAGTCCAATTACAAGGTCCGATTGCTAAAAATCCATAAGTTATATGCTTCGGAATGCAACAAACAAACTGAGTCCAATTTGAGACGTTGACGCACGGATGGAGCTAACTTGTTTCGACTGTCCCGAATCTTGTTCCAACACTTCAAATGTGTTGAAACAATAGTAGTGGAAGAATTCGAGTCTAATTACGAGGTCCGGTTGCGAAAAAGTCACAAGTAATAGGCTTCGGAATGTAACTCACAAACTCAGTCCAATTTCAGACGATGACGAACGGATGGACCTAACTTGTTTCGACTGTCATGAATCTTGTTCCAACACTTCAAAAGTGTTCAAACAATAGTAATGGAAGAGTTTGAGTTCAATTACGAGGTCCGGTTGCGACAAAGTCACAAGTTATAGGCTTCGGAATGTAACACTCAAACTGAGTCCAATTAAAGACATTGACGCATGGATGGAGCTAACTTGTTTCGACTGTCCCGAATCTTCTTCCAACACTTCAAATGTGTTGAAACAATAGTAGTGGAAGAATTCGAGTCTAATTACGAGGTCCGGTTACGAAAAAGTCACAAGTTATAGGCTTCGGAATGTAACACACAAACTGAGTCCAATTTGAGTCGTTAACGCACGGATGGAGCTAACTTGTTTCTACTGTCACGAATCTTGTTCCAACAATTCAAATGTCTTAAAACAATAGTAATGTAATAGTTTGAGTCCAATTACGAGATCCGATTGCTAAAAAGCCATAAGTTATAGTCTTCTGAATGTAACATACAAACCGAGTCCAATTTGAGACGTTGACGCATGGATGGAGCTAACTTGTTTCTACTGTCACGAATCTTGTTCCAACAATTCAAATTTGTTGAAACAATTGTAGTGGAAGAATTCGAGTCTAATTACGAGGTCCGGTTGCGAAAAAGTCACAAGTTATAGGCTTCGGAATGTAACTCACAAACTCAGTCCAATTTCAGACGATGACGAACGGATGGACCTAACTTGTTTCGACTGTCATGAATCTTGTTCGAACACTTCAAAAGTGTTCAAACAATAGTAATGGAAGAGTTTGAGTAAAATTACAAGGTCCGGTTGCGACAAAGTCACAAGTTATAGGCTTCGGAATGTAACACTCAAACTGAGTCCAATTTGAGACGTTGATGCACGGATGGAGCTAACTTGTTTCTACTGTCCCGAATCTTGTTCCAACAATTAAAATTTGTTAAAACAATAGTAATGGAAGAGTTTGAGTCCAATTACAAGGTCCGATGGCTACAAAGTCATAAGTTATAGGCTTCGGAATGTAACACACAAACTGAGTCCAATTAAAGACATTGACGCACGGATGGAGCTAACTTCTTTCGCCTGTCCCGAATCTTGTTCCAACACTTCAAATGTGTTGAAACAATAGTAATGGAAGAGTTTGAGTTAAATTATGAGGTTCGGTTGCGACAAAGTCACAAGTTATAGGCTTCGGAATGTAACACACTAACTTAGTCCAATTTGAGACGTTGACGCACGGATGGAGGTAACTTGTTTCGACTATACCGAATCTTGTTCAACCACTTCAGATGTGTTGAAACAACAGTAATGGAAGAGTTTAAGTAAAATTACGAGGTCCGGTTGCGACAAAGTCACAAGTTATATGCTTTGGAATGTAACTCACAAACTGAGTCCAATTTCAGACGTTGACGTACGGATGGAGCTAACTTTGTTCGACTGTCATGAATCTTGTTCCAACACTTCAAAAGTGTTGAAACAATAGTAATGGAAGAGTTTGAGTCTAATTACGAGATCCGATTTCGAAAAAGTCAAAAATTATAGGCTTAGGAATGTAAAACAGAAACTGAGTCATATTTCAGATGTTGATGCACGGATGGAGCTAACTTGTTTCGACTGTCCCAAATCTTGTTCCAACACTTCAAATCTGTTGAAACAATAGTAATGCAAGAGTTTGAGTAAAATTATGAGGTCCGGTTGAGACAAAGTGACAAGGTATAGGCTTCGGAATGTAACACACAAACTGAGTCCAATTTGAGACGTTGACGCACGGTTGGAGCTAACTTGTTTCTACTGTCACGAATCTTGTTCCAAGAATTCAAATGTTTGAAAACAATAGTAATGGAATAGTTTGAGTCCAATTACAAGGTCCGATTACTAAAAAGACATAAGTTATAGGCTTCGGAATGTAACATACAAATTGAGTCCAATTTTAGACGTTGACGCACGGATAGAGCTAACTTGTTTCGACTGTCCCGAATCTTGTTCCAACACTTCAAATGTGTTGAAACAATTGTAATGGAAGAGTTTGATTCCAATTACGATTTTCGGTTGCGAAAAAGTCACAAGTTATAGGCTTCGGAATGTAACACACAAACTGAGTCTAATTTGAGACGTTGACGCACGGATGGAGCTAACTTGTTTCTACTGTCACGAATCTTGTTCCAACAATTCAAATTTGTCAAAACAATTGTAATGGAAGAGTTTGAGTCCAATTACAAAGTCCGATTGCTAAAAAGCCATAAGTTATAGGCTTCGGAATGTAACACACAAACTGAGTCCGATTAAAAACATTGATGCACGGATGGAGCTAACTTGTTTCGACTGTCCCGAATCTTGTTCCAACACTTCAAATGTGTTGAAACAATTGTAATGGAAGAGTTCGAGTCGAATTACGAGGTCCGATTGGGAAAAAGTCACAAGTTATAGGTTTCGGAACGTAACACACTAACTGAGTCCAATTATAGACATTGAGGCACGGATGGAGCTAACTTGTTTCGACGGTCCCAAATCTTGTTCCAACACTTCAAATTTGTTGAAACAATAGTAATGGAAGAGTTTGAGTACAATTACGAGGTCTGGTTGCGAAAAAGTCACAAGTTATAGGCTTCAGAATGTGAGACACAAACCGAGTCTAATTTGAGATGTTGACGCACGGATGGAGCTAACTTGTTTCTACTGTCACGAATCTTGTTCCAACAATTCAAATTTGTTAAAACAATAGTAATGGAAGAGTTTGAGTCCAATTACCAGGTCCGATTGCTAAAAAGCCATAAGTTATAGGCTTCGAAATGTAACATACAAACTGAGTCCAATTTACGACGCTGACGCACGGATGGAGCTAACTTGTTTCGACTGTCCCGAATCTTGTTCCAACACTTCAAATGTGTTGAAACAACAATAATGGAAGAGTTTGAGTAAAATTACGAGGTCCGGTTGTGACAAAGTCACAAGTTATAGGCTTCGGAATGTAACACTCAAACTAAGTCCAATTTGTGACGTTGACGAACGGATGGAGCTAACTTGTTTCGACTGTCACGAAACTTGTTCCAGCACTTCAAATGTGTTGAAACAATAGTAATGGAAGAGTTTGAGTTCAATTACGAGGTCCGGTTGCGAAAAAGTCACAAGTTATAGGCTTCGGAATGTAACACACAAACTGATTTCAATTAAAGACATTGACGCACGGACGGAGCTAACTTGTTTTGACTGTCCCGAATCTTGTTCCAACACTTCAAATGTGTTGAAACAGTAGTAATGGAAGAATTCGAGTCGAATTACGAGGTCCGATTGGGAAAAAGTCACAAGTTATAGGTTTCGGAACGTAACACACTAACTGAGTCGAATTATAGACATTGAGGCACGGATGGAGCTAACTTGTTTCGACGGTCCCAAATCTTGTTCCAACACTTCAAATTTGTTGAAACAATAGTAATGGAAGAGTTTGAGTACAATTACGAGGTCTGGTTGCAAAAAAGTCACAAGTTATAGGCTTCAGAATGTGAGACACAAACTGAGTCTAATTTGAGATGTTGACGCACGGATGGAGCTAACTTGTTTCTACTGTCACGAATCTTGTTCCAACAATTCAAATTTGTTAAAACAATAGTAATGGAAGAGTTTGAGTCCAATTACCAGGTCCGATTGCTAAAAAGCCATAAGTTATAGGCTTCGAAATGTAACATACAAACTGAGTCCAATTTACGACGCTGACGCACGGATGGAGCTAACTTGTTTCGACTGTCCCGAATCTTGTTCCAACACTTCAAATGTGTTGAAACAACAGTAATGGAAGAGTTTGAGTAAAATTACGAGGTCCGGTTGTGACAAAGTCACAAGTTATAGGCTTCGGAATGTAACACACAAACTGAGTCCAAATTGAGACGTTGACGCACGGATGGAGCTAACTATTTTCTACTGTCCCGAATCTTATTCCAACACTACAAATCTGTTGAAACAATAGTAATGGAAGAGTTCGAGTCTAATTACGAGATCCGATTGCGAAAAAGTCACAAATTATAGGCTTAGGAATGTAACACACAAACTGAGTCCAATTTGAGATGTTGACGCACGGATGGAGCTAACTTGTTTCGACTGTCCCAAATCTTGTTCCACCACTTCAAATCAGTTGAATCAATAGTAATGGAAGAGTTTGAGTCAAATTATGAGCTCCGATTGCGAAAAAGTCACAAGTTATAGGCTTCGGAATGTATCACACAAACTAAGTCCAATTTGAGACGTTGACGAACGGATGGAGCTAACTTGTTTCGACTGTTACGAATCTTGTTCCAACACTTCAAATGTGTTGAAACAATAGTAATGGAAGAGTTTGAGTTCAATTACGAGGTCCGGTTGCGAAAAAGTCACAAGTTATATGCTTCGGTATGTAACACACAAACTGAGTCCAATTAAAGACATTGACGCATTGATGGAGCTAACTTGTTTCGACTGTCCCGAATCTTCTTCCAACACTTCAAATGTGTTGAAACAATAGTAGTGGAAGAATTCGAGTCTAATTACGAGGTCCGGTTGCGAAAAAGTCACAAGTTATAGCCTTCGGAATGTAATACACAAACTGAGTCCAATTTGAGTCGTTGACGCACGGATGGAGCTAACTTGTTTCTACTGTCACGAATCTTGTTCCAACAATTCAAATGTCTTAAAACAATAGTAATGTAATAGTTTGAGTCCAATTACGAGGTCCGATTGCTAAAAAGCCATAAGTTATAGTCTTCTGAATGTAACATACAAACCGAGTCCAATTTGAGACGTTGACGCATGGATGGAGCTAACTTGTTTCTACTGTCACGAATCTTGTTCCAACAATTCAAATTTGTTAAAACAATAGTAATGGAAGAGTTTGAGTCCAATTACAAGGTCCGATTGCTAAAAAGCCATAAGTTATAGGCTTAGGAATGCAACATACAAACTGAGTCCAATTTGAGACGTTGACGCACGGATGGAGCTAACTTGTTTCGACTGTCCCGAATCTTGTTCCAACACTTCAAATGTGTTGAAACAATAGTAGTGGAAGAATTCGAGTCTAATTACGAGGTCCGGTTGCGAAAAAGTCACAAGTTATAGGCTTCGGAATGTAACTCACAAACTCAGTCCAATTTCAGACGATGACGAACGGATGGACCTAACTTGTTTCGACTGTCATGAATCTTGTTTGAACACTTCAAAAGTGTTCAAACAATAGTAATGGAAGAGTTTGAGTAAAATTACAAGGTTCGGTTGCGACAAAGTCACAAGTTATAGGCTTCGGAATGTAACACTCAAACTGAGTCCAATTTGAGACGTTGATGCACGGATGGAGCTAACTTGTTTCTACTGTCCCGAATCTTGTTCCAACAATTCAAATTTGTTAAAACAATAGTAATGGAAGAGTTTGAGTCCAATTACAAGGTCCGATTGCTAAAAAGTCATAAGTTATAGGCTTCGGAATGTAACACACAAACTGAGTCCAATTAAAGACATTGACGCACGGATGGAGCTAACTTCTTTCGCCTGTCCCGAATCTTGTTCCAACACTTCAAATGTGTTGAAACAATAGTAATGGAAGAGTTTGAGTTAAATTATGAGGTTCGGTTGCGACAAAGTCACAAGTTATAGGCTTCGGAATGTGACACACTAACTGAGTCCAATTTGAGACGTTGACGCACGGATGGAGGTAACTTGTTTCGACTATACCGAATCTTGTTCAACCACTTCAGATGTGTTGAAACAATAGTAATGGAAGAGTTTAAGTAAAATTACGAGGTCCGGTTGCGACAAAGTCACAAGTTATATGCTTTGGAATGTAACACACAAACTGAGTCCAATTTCAGACGTTGACGTACGGATGGAGCTAACTTTGTTCGACTGTCATGAATCTTGTTCCAATACTTCAAAAGTGTTGAAACAATAGTAATGGAAGAGTTTGAGTCTAATTACGAGATCCGATTTCGAAAAAGTCACAAATTATAGGCTTAGGAATGTAAAACACAAACTGAGTCATATTTCAGATGTTGATGCACGGATGGAGCTAACTTGTTTCGACTGTCCCAAATCTTGTTCCAACACTTCAAATCTGTTGAATCAATAGTAATAGAAGAGTTTGAGTCAAATTATGAGGTCCGGTTGCGAAAAAGTCACAAGTTATAGGCTTCGGAATGCATCACACAAACTAAGTCCAATTTGTGACGTTGACAAACGGATGGAGCTAACTTGTTTCTACTGTCACGAATCTTGTTCCAACAATCCAAATTTGTTAAAACAATAGTAATGGAAGAGTTTGAGTCCAATTAGGAGGTCCGATTGCTAAAAAGCCATAAGTTATAGGCTTCGGAATGTAACACACAAACTGAGTCCAATTAAGGACATTGACGCACGGACGGAGCTAACTTGTTTCGACTGTCCCGAATCTTGTTCCAACACTTCAAATGTGTTGAAACAGTAGTAATGGAAGAATTCGAGTCGAATTACGAGGTCCGATTGGGAAAAAGTCACAAGTTATAGGCTTCGGAACGTAACACACTAACTGAGTCCAATTTGAGACGTTGACGCACGGATGGAGCTAACTTGTTTCGACTGTCCCAAATCTTGTTCCAACACTTCAAATCTGTTGAAACAATAGTAATGGAAGAGTTTGAGTCCAATTACAAGGTCTGGTTGCGAAGAAGTCACAAGTTATAGGCTTCAGAATGTGAGAAACAAACTGAGTCCAATTTGAGACGTTGACGCACGGATGGAGCTAACTTGTTTCGACTGTCACGAATCTTGATCCAACACTTCAAATCTGTTGAAACAATAGTAATGGAATAGTTGGAGTCCAATTACGAGGTCCGATTGCGAAAAAGACAAAAGTTATAGGCTTTGAAATGTAACTCACAAACTGAGTCCAATTAAAGACATTGACGCATGGATGGAGCTAACTTGTTTCGACTGTCCCGAATCTTGTTCCAACACTTCAAATGTGTTGAAACAATAGTAGAGGAAGAATTCAAGTCTAATTACGAGGTCCGGTTGCGAAAAAGTCACAAGTTATAGGCTTCGGAATGTAACTCACAAACTGAGTCCAATTTCAGACGTTGACGCACGGATGGAGCTAACTTGTTTCGACTGTCATGAATCTTGTTCCAACACTTCAAAAGTGTTGAAACAATAGTAATGGAAGAGTTTGAGTAAAATTACGAGGTCCGGTTGCGACAAAGTCACAAGTTATAGGCTTCGGAATGTAACACTCAAACTGAGTCCAATTTGAGACGTTGACGCACGGATGGAGCTAACTTGTTTCTACTGTCACGAATCTTGTTCCAACAATTCAAATTTGTTAAAACAATAGTAATGGAAGAGTTTGAGTCCAATTACGAGGTCCGATTGCTAAAAAGCCATAAGTTATAGGCTTCGGAATGTAACACACAAACTGAGTCCAATTAAAGACATTGACGCACGGATGGAGCTAACATCTTTCGCCTGTCCCGAATCTTGTTCCAACACTTCAAATGTGTTGAAACAATAGTGATGGAAGAGTTTGAGTAAAATTACGAGGTCCGGTTGCGACAAAGTAACAAGTTATAGGCTTGGGAATGTAACACACAAACTGAGTCCAATTTTAGACCTTGACGCACGGATGGAGCTAAGTTCTTTCTACTGTCACGAATCTTGTTGCAACAATTCAAATTTGTTAAAACAATAGTAATGGAAGAGTTTGAGTCCAATTACAAGGTCCGATTGCTAAAAAGCCATAAGTTATAGGCTTCGGAATGTATCACACAAACTAAGTCCAATTTGAGACGTTGACGAACGGATGGAGCTAACTTGTTTCGACTGTTACGAAATCTTGTTCCAACACTTCAAATGTGTTGAAA
Source organism: Euptelea pleiosperma (assembly GCA_035048495.1). Classification (NCBI taxonomy): domain Eukaryota; kingdom Viridiplantae; phylum Streptophyta; class Magnoliopsida; order Ranunculales; family Eupteleaceae; genus Euptelea; species Euptelea pleiosperma. The sequence continues at coordinate 234,121 of JASUTR010000243.1, forward strand.
CAATAGTAATGGAAGAGTTTGAGTTCAATTACGAGGTCCGGTTGCGAAAAAGTCACAAGTTATATGCTTCGGTATGTAACACACAAACTGAGTCCAATTAAAGACATTGACGCATGGATGGAGCTAACTTGTTTCGACTATCCCGAATCTTCTTCCAACACTTCAAATGTGTTGAAACAATAGTAGTGGAAGAATTCGAGTCTAATTACGAGGTCCGGTTGCGAAAAAGTCACAAGTTATAGGCTTCGGAATGTAACACACAAACTAAGTCCAATTTGAGACGTTGACGAACGGATGGAGCTAACTTGTTTCGACTGTTACGAATCTTGTTCCAACACTTCAAATGTGTTGAAACAATAGTAATGGAAGAGTTTGAGTTCAATTATGAGGTCCGGTTGCGAAAAAGTCACAAGATATATGCTTCGGTATGTAACACACAAACAGAGTCCAATTAAAGACATTGACGCATGGATGGAGCTAACTTGTTTCGACTGTCCCGAATCTTCTTCCAACACTTCAAATGTGTTGAAACAATAGTAGTGGAAGAATTTGAGTCTAATTACGAGGTCCGGTTGCGAAAAAGTCACAAGTTATAGCCTTCGGAATGTAACACACAAACTGAGTCCAATTTGAGTCGTTGACGCACGGATGGAGCTAACTTGTTTCTACTTTCACGAATCTTGTTCCAATAATTTAAATGTGTTAAAACAATAGTAATGTAATAGTTTGAGTCCAATTACGAGGTCCGATTGCTAAAAAGCCATAAGTTATAGTCTTCTGAATGTAACATACAAACTGAGTCCAATTTGAGACGTTGACGCATGGATGGAGCTAACTTGTTTCTACTGTCACGAATCTTGTTCCAACAATTCAAATTTGTTAAAACAATTGTAATGGAAGAGTTTGAGTCCAATTACAAGGTCCAATTGCTAAAAAGCCATAAGTTATATTCTTCGGAATGTAACACACAAACTGAGTCCAATTTGAGACGTTGACGCACGGATGGAGCTAACTTGTTTCTACTGTCACGAATCTTGTTCCAACAATTCAAATTTGTTAAAACATTAGTAATGGAAGAGTTTGAGTCCAATTACAAGGTCCGATTGCTAAAAAGCCATAAGTTATAGGCTTCGGAATGTAACACACAAACTGAGTCCAATTTGAGACGTTGACGCTGATATTCGCTCAAAAGTGCTTATTTTAAGCAATTATCCTTTTAGCGTTATTGCATTCTCCTACGTAAAATACTCTATTTACCTACTTTTCTACGTAAGAGTCTCTTCTGCTGCGTAGAACACACTTTTCTGGACGAAATGGTATATTTGCATGCATTAAACACATTTTCGGAAGGCTAGATATAAAGCCGTTCTGATTAAGTCTCATTACGTGCTTCTTTTATCGCAGGAAACCCGATTGGAGAATTTTAAGGATTGTGGGCCCACAACTGACTGCCAGAGCCTTTAATCAAAGCATAAAGAGCCAACAGGCTATGACAGGCCAAGTACGGGTCGAGGCAGAGGATCACAGAGCCGGCCAAGAACCAAAAGGTCGGAAGAGTTGATGATGAACAAAAGGCACCCCCAAGATTTGATTATGAAGATCTAGGCAAATTTTAAGAGCCTATGATCACAAAGTCAAGAGCTAACATGGCTTACAAATAAGCGCAAATCACATATGAGCCAGAAGGGATATTGAAGATCCAAACACAAATTGATAGTGGGTCATGTTACTAGGCCAGTGGAGCAAAACAACATCATCAAGGGTGAGCCAGGATGTGAGACCAAGTTGATAAGCCACGACACTAAGCCAAGATACCAACTTGTTAAAGTGGTGATCAAGCAGAGGGTATAAAGGAAAAAGTCGAAAAGCAAGTCCAAAGAACTCGATATGCTTGGATAATATGAATACAGTTTTGGATATGTGGTGGCCTAATACACTGTATAGTGTTCACACGCATGGAACAACATCAAATGGTCCAATTTATTGAAAGTCGATGACCTTGGGGTCCACAAAGGACGCATGGCATGGTAGCATGCCATGGAGGATTGCTAGAAATCAAATGATGATGAAGGATGGCAGTTCCCATTAAATGGTGTTGAAATATGGACAATATACATTGGACTAAGCGGGCCCATTCCTCGTGGAGCCCAGCCCATACAAGAAAATATTCCCATAAGGTAAGAAAAAGGTGGTTTTCAAATTAGAAGGCTGGTTTTGCAAAAGAAGGGAATTTCTTGAAGAAACTTAGGATACAACTATGGAAAGTCCTAAGATTTTTTTTGAAGCAAAGGGAAGTTGGTTGTGGCTAGACATCTAGCATATATATTTGGACCAAAACCCTAATGGGTTTCTCTCCCACGTTCTCATACTCTCTCCACGTTTTTCACTCTTCCCAATCGATCTCTTCCCTTCCCTTCTCCCACGTTCCTTCTTCTCCCCCACGTTCCACAACTAGAACCACCCCTGATCTCCAAGCATCTTCCATAGGAGCAACAGCCTCCACCTTGCTCCCCCCATCACCACCTGCTGCTGCTCCAACGGACTGCCATTAGCCTTCATCTCCAACGCCTGGTAGTTCCTCTCCAACGGACTGAATAACCCCTCCATCTCCTCCAAGCTGGTGCATCTCCTGCCACTCCCTTGCCGCCCCACAAAGTGGTTCTGTCTCTCCCCTTGCACAGAAACGTCACCTGCAGTCCTCCACCTTGCCGGATTTGAGATTCAAAAGAGAAAAAAAAAAAAAAAAAAAAAGAGGCCGCCCTTCTCTTCTTCTCCGACGTCTCAACCCATCTCTCTTCACTCTCCTCATTCCCTCCACTGTTTCCACCTGCAGCGGCCTCCCTTCAAGCTTCAAAGCTTGCTGCAAACAAAAAAAAAAAAAAAAAAAAAATTTTTTTAGATCACCGGAGTTGCAGGTTGCAACTCCGGCAACCTCCATTACCACCGTCTCCAACTCTTCTTGTTGGCGTCGGGCATCGCACTACAACACCGCAGCCCCCTCCTTTCTCCCTACCGTCACCTCCTGCACTTCTCTTCATCATCTCCAGGAGGAACAAAAAAAAAAAAAAAAAAAAAAGAAAAGAGCTCGCCGGAGTTGCAGAACTCCGGCAATCTCCATTAAAACCGGCGACCTGCACCACTTTTCTCCCTTTTCTCCCAAAAACACCACTTCAGCCTCTCCTAAAAATCACAGCCTTTATCCTCCTCCTCTTCTACACCATTTTCTTTTAAACCCAAGCCGTTAGAACCCAAAAAAAAAAAAAAAAAAATTTTCATCTCCAACCACCACCGTTTCTCTCCACAGCCACGCACACCAGCAGAAACTCTATCACACTTCAATCCCAGCAGCCACACCAGAGAAGAAGAGGGAGGAGGTGAGATCGCACTCACCAGGCTGCCTTCTTTCTATCATAGAAGGATCAAACCCGAAATCTCCACCAAGCTACCGCCCCCTCCTTCCATCAGCGCTCCACGTTGCCGGACTGCACCTCGCTGCCCTTGCTCCAGCAATCTTCCATCCTCCTTCAACACCTCACAGTCCAGCCGCCCTCCACGATTTCCATTGGAGATCCATCTCCCTCCATTGTTGCAGCATCAAAGCTGAAACCACCTGCCGCATCCTCCATCTTCATCAACACGTACTCACCATTGAACTGGGCGTCCTCTCTTGCCGGCCTTGCTTCACCGTCCATCACCATCACGCCTCCACCACCTGCCAATTCGGGTTTCCAGACCGTGCTTCTCACCACCTCCACGCCTTCCCCAATAAGTTGTTTGCCACTCATCATCTCCCGTTGGTAAGCTAGCAAGATTCTCTCTCCCTAGTTTTCTCTCTCTAAATTAGTTTTCTCTCTCTAGATAGTTTAATCTTACTTGCTTTCTTTTTGTCATGTTTGTATTAAAGCTCAACAGTTTTGTAATTTGATATATTAGTTTTAATGAAGAAGTTTTAGTTTGGTAATTTGTTCTAAATTTTGTCATTAATCTAAAGAATGGTTCTCTTAACTTCTCTCTAAAAAGATGAATGTTTTAAAATCACTACCACCATTCTCACCTCTCCATATTTTCTACAATATCCATGTTTTCTTGATAAAAATCCGTCATTGCATGTTCATGAGTCGCGCGAACTAACCCCGAGTGCGGATCGACATCCGACACGAATCCCTATACAAATCTCTGCATTTTACAGGATAATCGGATCAATTTACAAATGTGTTGAAGTTAGGGTTTCCGTAACCAACGACACGGAAAAATCCTACTTTCAAATGGCGCCGCTGCCGCTCGGGTGACCGGAAGTGCGAAAAAGGACGTAAAGACGGAATTGGAAAGTTGCTGAAGCGAAAAGCTGCTCAATTTGGACAGCCTGACCTTTTCGGGAAACTTTCTATTTTTTGTTTTTGTTGATTTTTAGCAGTTTTTAAATTACTATTTTTAATGCCTCGGATGGCCGAGTGCAATTTGTAATAATTTAGGAATTTTACTGCTTTCCATATAACTGCTAGATCTTGTTCTAGGGTTTTTTAGAAACCCTAGATTAAGTGGAAATTACCAAAAAAATTAAAAAATCAAAATTCAAAAAAATTAGGGTTTTATATTCTGCAGATTTTTAGAAATCACCAATCAAGGATTTGAGATTTTTGGAAAGATTCCAAAATCTTTATACTCTGCTTAATTAGGGTTTCCCCTCTTAGAAGTTTCCTCTTTAGAAGAATTTCTATCTTTAGAAATCTTCCGAATTTGGAAAAGTCTGCAAAAGGAAACATCCCAAATCTAGCAGAATTTCAATTTTGGGAAATTTCCCAAAATTATAAGGGATCTCGCAATCAAATCTTTCTTGGAAGATCTCCACAGTTCGGTGAAAGTAGGGTTTTTCCGCGTCGTTGGTTACGGAAACCCTAACTTCAACACAATTTGTAATATTATCCGATTATCCTGTAAAATTCAAAGATTCTGTATAGGGATTCGTGTCGGATGTCGGTCCGCACTCGGGGTTAGTTAGCGCATGCAAGAACATGAAATGACGGCTTTCTTTATAGAAATTGCTCTGAATTTGAAAGTAGGTATTTTCCGCGTCGTTGGTACGGAAACCCTAACTTCAACAATATTTGTAATTTTTATCCGATTATCCTGCAAAATTGATAGATTTGTATAGGGATTCGTGTCGGATGTCGATCCGCACTCGGGATTAGTCGGATTAGCGCGAATAAGAACATAAAATGACAGATAATATACAAGAGAAACGTGGAAAGATGAGAATGGCGAGTCGAGATTAAAAAAAAAATCCAAATAAGATCCAGAGAAGACTAAATTATCGAAATCAAATTGCATTAATCAAACTGTTGCTTACATTAAATAAATGACAGAAATAAATAAAGCGGTAAATCTATTCTAGAAAGCATGTAAGAAAGCATGTAAAGAGAATTTTTAGAGAGAGAGGAAGAAGGTAGAGAGAGAATTTTCACACCTCGGTCGTTTACCGGCCGACAAGGTAGAGGTGAGAGAAAAACTCACCCTCTTGCATTCACCGAACGGAGTCAGTGGTGCAAAAAGGCGATCAGCCTGGGGAAGTAGTGAGAGGATCTAAAAATAGACTTAGAGAGAAATCTCACTCTAGAGAGAGAACATGGGATTAGGGATGTCACGTCCCTTCCATGTCGTCTAGAGAGAGAAAGTAAGAGAACTAGGTAGAGAGAGAAAGTCACTAACTCTAGAGAGAGAAAGTGAAATGTACAGAGAGACTAGGATTTCTAGAGAGAGGAGAAATCCTAGAGAGAGAAAGTAAGAGAAGAGAGAGAAAGTACCTCATAGTACTTACCATTGGGTTAGATCGGCCACTTAGAAGAGATTGGCCAGAGTTTTGGCTAAGTGGTGGTTCCGATATGCATGGTGTATGAGATGGAGCATGAGAGATGCAACTGGTGAAGGCAGGTTTGACCACGGCTAAGGAGTGCCAAGGGAAGGTATGTGCTGCAGAGCACTTGCAGGTTGCTGATTTCGATGGTGGAGGAAATTTTGGTCTGCAAGACAGCAAGGAGATGGCTCCGTGACAAGGGTGGTTGCACCTGCAAGTGGCCAAGAGGGTGGTGTTGCACACACGCATGAGCAGGTAGTGAAAGGCGTGATTGCAGGTGGTATTGGGTATTGCAACCGGTGGAGATCGCCTTCTCCAACCTGTCACGTTGCTGGTTTTAATGGCAGCAACCGGGTGGAGAGGAGCATGGCCAGAATAAAGAAGAAGTGGCTGTAGATGAAACCTTGGAGAGGTGCTGGAGGTGGTTGTAAATGGTAGAAGGTTCAGACTGAACCTGCTGGTGTGGGAGAAGGTTTCGCATGGTGATGTTGTAGGTCTGAACCAGCAAGTTGTTCTGATGGAGGAGAAGCTTTGACTAGTGTTGCATAGTGGAAGGAACTGCTGGCTAATCTGCATCTTGGAGGTCGTGAGTTGCAAGGAGAGGAGCAATACCTGTAGTGGAGAAGAAGTGGTAGAAGAGGACGGTGGAGTTTACAGTTCCGACGATCAAATTCGCCGGAGTTGCAGGTTTTGACCTGCGTTAATGGTGGCGAAGTTGTGATGATGTGGAAGAGATGACTGAAGCGTGGAGAAGAGGAGGGAAGAGATGGTCGTCCAATCCAGAACCGTGGAAGGGAGAGAAGTGGATAGAGATGGGAGATGGGGGAGGATGGAGTTCCAACTGTGCTGTACGAACAGCAGCAGTGCAGGCGGACATGCAGGCTAGGAGGTGACGCTGGAATGCATGGCAACAGCGGGCGGAGATCGCAAGAGGCGGACGGTGAAGAAGGAATGGAGGCAGCCGTTGAGACGGTGATTGGTAGAGCTCTGGCCATGGAAGGAGGCGGATTTGCAGGATCGTGTTGGTTGTGCTCACCCGTTCTCTAATGGTGGTGGCTTTTGGGAGATCCCTGCTGCCGTTGATGGTGTTGCAGGCTTGCTACCTTGTTGAATCGGCAAGAATGGAGCAGGTGCATGCCCGTGGAGATGTGGGAGCAGCAGGTTAGGACGTCCCCCACTCCTTCTTTCTTTGTTTTGGCCCTCGTTTTATGGAGAGGAGTTACTGGTTCTTGGTCATTTCGACGGCCTTGGGGGAGGAGAAGATGGTTGCTGGTCGCCAATGAAGGTAATGGTGTGGTGACTGCTTGACTTCAAGAATGTGGTGCAAGAGTTTGCGAGTAGAGAGGAGCGTCCTTGCTTGAGGAGAAGAGATCAAGAGCTTGGGACCGTCCAAGCTTTTAGCCCCCCCCTTGGAGAAGAGAATCTCCCCTCCATAAATGGAAACCGTGGGCCTCTCTTTTAAGAGAGGGAAAGATATCCCTGGCCAAGATTTTAGCCATTTTCGTTTAAAAGAAAGAGAGGTTTAATCCTCCTTTTGCCAAAAATGGGAAGTTGCCTCTTTGTGAAAATATGTCCACCCCTTGCATGGATTCCTCCAATCTTCCTTTTTCAAAAGAATCTTTCAAAATATCAAGTTTCGAATTTAGAATCTTTGTGAGATAAGGGTCAATTTTAGAAACTGTGGGGTCCGCCTTAAATCAAGCAAGGATGTGGGGTCCACCAAGTGGCAGGCCGTGGGTCACAGATGACCAGGCCCATATGATTTGAACATGGGATGATGAGGGCCATTAGATTTCTAAGATGGTGCCATCAATGATAGGAGGAATAATCGAATGCTTTGCTGACGATCGGATGGTAGAAGTGGACGGTGATGATCGGACATATCATCATCTGATGGAGATTAGCCAAGGTAGGCTGTAGGATTGATAGATTGCGAAGGGATAGAGGATAAGATGGTTGACATTGAGAATAGAGAGGGAGAGAGAATGAGGGTTTAGAGAGAGGAGAGAGAAAATTACACAAAATGGAGATAAAATGTTAGCAGAGGGTCTGGAACCCTGGTCTCTGACTTGGTCTTCTACATGCTTTACCAACTGAGCAGGCACTCATCTTGTTTTAATTGATAAGCTTTAATCTCCTTAGTATCTTCTCGGGGTGCTTGGCTCTCCTTCTCTCTTGATTTTCTCTCAGGCTTTTTTGACTTTCTGGATCATCCCACTCTTGGCCTATATCTTCTTATCCTCAGTCCACTAGTTCTTTATGCTTTGATCAAAGGCTTTGGCCGTCAATTGTGGGCTTCAATGATTGATCCTGGGTCCGTAAGTCTCGAAAATCGCCCGATCGGGTTTCCTACAATAACGAGAAGCACGTAATGAGACTTAATCAAAACGGCTTCATATCTAGACTTTCAGAAAATGTGTTTAATGCATGCAAATATACCATTTCGTCCAGAAAAGTGTGTTCTACGCAACACAAGAGACTCTTACGTAGAAAAGTAGGTAAATAGAGTATTTTACGTAGGAGAATGCAATAACGCTAAAAGGATAATTGCTTAAAATAAGCACTTTTGAGCGAATATCACAACCCCCAACCAGCATATTGCCAATCCTTGGCAATTAGTGCGAAATAAATGAGCTTAAAAGGGCTCTGCACATGCTGCACACTTTTTCATATTAGCTCCGGGAAAACACCGTTCGTCAAATTATTGAATGGATGCAAAAACAGTTACATGCTAGCGAAGAGTTTGAAAGTTTTGGCAAGACTACAGACTGATAATCATGACCCAGAATAGTCAGACTCTGCGTGTGTGTGTGCTCAACATTCTCATCATCCGACAGTAAAGATTTCCAGATCACCTCTAAGTTTTTCTGCCTCGACCTCAAATCTCACATGTTTAGCACTCAGAATAGAATCACACAAGAAGGGTTTTCTTCTTTTCTCTCAATTTATATGTGAGGAGATGTATTTAAGAGAGGCAAAAGATCTCACATACGTTTTATTTGAAGGAAGGACATCTTTAACAGAAGAAGATCTCATGATTGGAATACCACTTCACTCGGGAACGTCAGATCAAACTCTATAGCTTCTCTTTCTCCAATCTCCACATTTTATGATCGTACTATCCTAGAATCAAGTAGGACTTTCCTGGGTTGTAATGAGGCTTAGGTCAGGTGTAGAGAGATAAAGGGATACAGGATTTCAAAGATCTTGAGAGGATATTGTCATTTTCTTGCATTTTTCCTGCGACGTAACACCATTATCTGGTTCTTTTTCCTTTTTTCATATTTTTCTCTTGTTCTTGATATTTTTGAGACTGCTCAATTTCTTTTCAGCACTTTTTCATACTTTCTTTCCATATTTTGTTTTCAGCTTGAACCACTTTCTTTTCCTTTTGATTTTTCTTCTTTACTTTTCTTTTCACGGTACACCCACATCAGTTATTTTTTTATCCTTCTCAAAAGTAGGGTAGCTAGTAACACTTCGTAGCTGAACTGGGTTTTTGGTTAATGGGCTTACAAAGAAAAGGCTTTTATAGAAGGGTTCAAGGGGTTTCTAGTGAAGTATAATTCAGGTGAGTAAAAAGGCTGAATGGTTCAGAAAAAATGGCCTAAATCATTTTCTAGGGTTTGCACTATCATGTATACTGTCTTGACTGGATACAGAGAAGGTTCTGTCGTAGTAATCCAATGTTGATGTCGTTCCGAGTTTTATGATCGAAGCAAAAGATAATGAGATCTCTCAACGAATATTGTGGGCATGAAGAATAGTGAGTCATCTTGTGACTCAGAATTGTTGTATAACACTCTGAATTGATTAAAGGCTTGAAAGCTCACTGGGTTAGGTCTCCACAATTCTTCTCACAGGATCTCTAGAATTTCTAAACTTAGGATGACTCTGATATTGATAGTGTACAATTGTGCCGAATATGAGTTTTTCTGAGTTTTCAAACCTGCTGTAGTCACGCTTGAATTGACTCAACGCTAACTTTAAACAAAAATTGACATCCTCAATACTGACTTAACGGAGGTTTTTTTTAGCTAATCAAAGTCAGGGTATTTGACACATTTTTGAAATTCTAGAAAACTTTTGGAGAACATCGGAAATCACCCCAAAAACAAGTATTTTTTTTTATCAAAATGAAGACATGAGTTTTGGTAAATACCCACCCCCAACCAAAATACAGCACCGTCCTCGGTGCTCATGACCGGGACATAAAATGATGAAAAATCGGTGACGATGATGCAAAAGTTCAGGGAGGATGTTACCAAGTCGGCAGAAACTCGACAGTGTGTGGTACCTGATGATCGGGAGAATGAATGTACCTGCATTTTCAGAGATATAACAGTAATAATAAATGCATGAGACTCATGTACTCTAGGAATACCGGAATTGCCTTTCCGAAAGCGCTAAGTTTTACGTCTTCAGCCAGACACAATGGGGGTGATAAGCACCCCCAACCAATTTGAAGCATAGGGAGACTGAGTGAGTCATCAGTCATCCAGCTCATCAGTTGGAGCAGGAACGCTTCCAATCGAGCTAACCCAACCCAGCAGTAGTACAGGTAGGTTCTTTCTCAGTTAAGACTGAGAGGGTTCTCTGGCCGTTGTTAGCAGAGCCGCAAACTCATAAAGAGGAGCGGGTATGGGAGAACAGAAGTGGGTCTCTCATCAGTAAGAGACCTAGCAAGGGATTCTCTGACCATGGTTAGCAGAGCCGAAGACACAATGTGTATCGGGGATGGATTTATTGGAGCAGACTCCAGTGGGGTTGACAGTAAGCACCCCTATCCAGTATAAAATGCAGTGAGACTGAAATGATCATCAGTCGTAAGAGATTGGATCGATGAGATCCGTCTGCCTGGTCTCTCATCAGTAAGAGACCAATGGCAAAGGAAGAGTGTTGAAGATTGAAGGACTCTCAGATCGAGTCAAACAATGGGGCAGTTGAACCCATATAAATAAGCTTCAGACTAGGTTACAAAGAGACACTGGGTTTGAGATCCTTCATGATGCACATAGAGCAAGCAAGATAATCCTATTCTAAACAATCAGGATATATTTTAGGCATTATCTTGTTAGTTTTGGGGTTAGAGTAGATTATGACAGTGGGCGGACCACTGGTTTATCTTTTAACCGCCGGACTAACTGTTTTGCACTCAGAGGTTCTCACCAGGCTACACTCTTCAGAGCGAATCCTTTAGTACTAACTCTAGTTAACAACAAGGCAATCCGAAGCCTAGACAGACGTGCGGCACAATGGCTGTCTTAAGTACGTCCCAGACTAACCGGATTGGTCAAGTGTATAAGAAGAGTGTTCCCTCGGGTTAAGCTAGGGTTGGTGCGTGTTCCTAGTCCACACGCAACTAACCGCCGAATAATCCAAGATGCCACGTCGAGCTCAGTGTACTTGAGTAGCAGGGACTTATGGGTGTGTTAGACAACAGGGACCCGCGCTCGTGGTCTTATTTCGATTGGATGTTAAGCGGGTTCGCTTTGTGTGGATTTTTCCTCGAACACCGGGCTAACTGGCTCTACTTCTTGATTCTTTTTATTATAGATGGATCTTGGGGATCAAATCAGATGGAATGATGAGGTGGGTGATGAAATCCCACCAGTTGTAAAAGAGCTGGGTCTGCTCGATTAATGTTCAATTATTAACGGCCACGCCACGCAAGTCGAATAGTATGTATGCGAAAGCAAATAGACAAGCGGCAATGATTCACCCAAATTGCTCTGTATCGCACTCAAGGCGAGGATAGAGACTTACCTCCCGTGGGCCACGCCACGGGGTCGCCTCTTTGGGGTAGGGAGGGGTATCCTTCATGAGCATGGGCCCGACTCCTCCTAAGTGAGCTTTCGCTCCCTACCCGCAGTTAGATTCGCAATCCTGCATACGAATTAGTATATGATATGGGTCCAGGGTGTGGGAATATTTTTTTGGAATGTCCCTGCCTAGGGTGGGTAAGCAATCAATCAATCAATTAGGCAGGGTAAATTGGAAAGTTACTATTCATGAGAGTTGACTAAACAACTATCAACCCCCTAATAGACCTTTCCAATTTAAGAGTTTCTCCAAGTTAGGAAAATTCCCTAAAAGTAGAAGTTTCCTAAATCTGAAAACTTACTAAACTTAGGGTTTCTTCCTGTGTTGGAAACCTTCCAAAAAGGGGGCCTTCCATAGTTAGAAATCCTCTAAAAATAAGAATTGCTAATTATGGAATTTCGTCCGATTTGGAAACTATCCAAATAAGCTTAATTCCAATTTGAAATTTCCCAGGAATGGAAACCGTGCAAAAATGGAAATTTCCCGATTCGGAAAGTATCCAAAAATGCAATCTTCCCATATGCGAATATCCTAAAATGTGCAGAAATAGAAACTACCATTTTTCAATTTTTTTTTGATTTTTTTGGTATTTTTTTCACTTAATCTAGGGTTTCTAAAAAACCCTAGAACAAGATCTAGCAGTTTATATGGAAAGTAGTAAAATTCCTAAATTATTACAACTTTGCACTCGGCCTTCCGAGCCATTAAAAATAGTAATTTAAAAGACTGCTAAAAATCACTAAAAACAAAAAAATAGAAAGTTTTCCGAAAAGGTCGGGCTGTGCAAATTGAGCAGCTTTCCGCTTCGGCAACTTTCCAATTCCGTTTTTACGTCCTTTTTCGCACTCCCGAACACCCGAGCGGCAACGGCGCCATTTGAAAGTAGGTATTTTCCGCGTCGTTGGTACGGAAACCCTAACTTCAACAATATTTGTAATTTTTATCCGATTATCCTGCAAAATTGATAGATTTGTATAGGGATTCGTGTCGGATGTCGATCCGCACTCGGGATTAGTCGGATTAGCGCGAATAAGAACATAAAATGACAGATAATATACAAGAGAAACGTGGAAAGATGAGAATGGCGAGTCGAGATTAAAAAAAAAATCCAAATAAGATCCAGAGAAGACTAAATTATCGAAATCAAATTGCATTAATCAAACTGTTGCTTACATTAAATAAATGACAGAAATAAATAAAGCGGTAAATCTATTCTAGAAAGCATGTAAGAAAGCATGTAAAGAGAATTTTTAGAGAGAGAGGAAGAAGGTAGAGAGAGAATTTTCACACCTCGGTCGTTTACCGGCCGACAAGGTAGAGGTGAGAGAAAAACTCACCCTCTTGCATTCACCGAACGGAGTCAGTGGTGCAAAAAGGCGATCAGCCTGGGGAAGTAGTGAGAGGATCTAAAAATAGACTTAGAGAGAAATCTCACTCTAGAGAGAGAACATGGGATTAGGGATGTCACGTCCCTTCCATGTCGTCTAGAGAGAGAAAGTAAGAGAACTAGGTAGAGAGAGAAAGTCACTAACTCTAGAGAGAGAAAGTGAAATGTACAGAGAGACTAGGATTTCTAGAGAGAGGAGAAATCCTAGAGAGAGAAAGTAAGAGAAGAGAGAGAAAGTACCTCATAGTACTTACCATTGGGTTAGATCGGCCACTTAGAAGAGATTGGCCAGAGTTTTGGCTAAGTGGTGGTTCCGATATGCATGGTGTATGAGATGGAGCATGAGAGATGCAACTGGTGAAGGCAGGTTTGACCACGGCTAAGGAGTGCCAAGGGAAGGTATGTGCTGCAGAGCACTTGCAGGTTGCTGATTTCGATGGTGGAGGAAATTTTGGTCTGCAAGACAGCAAGGAGATGGCTCCGTGACAAGGGTGGTTGCACCTGCAAGTGGCCAAGAGGGTGGTGTTGCACACACGCATGAGCAGGTAGTGAAAGGCGTGATTGCAGGTGGTATTGGGTATTGCAACCGGTGGAGATCGCCTTCTCCAACCTGTCACGTTGCTGGTTTTAATGGCAGCAACCGGGTGGAGAGGAGCATGGCCAGAATAAAGAAGAAGTGGCTGTAGATGAAACCTTGGAGAGGTGCTGGAGGTGGTTGTAAATGGTAGAAGGTTCAGACTGAACCTGCTGGTGTGGGAGAAGGTTTCGCATGGTGATGTTGTAGGTCTGAACCAGCAAGTTGTTCTGATGGAGGAGAAGCTTTGACTAGTGTTGCATAGTGGAAGGAACTGCTGGCTAATCTGCATCTTGGAGGTCGTGAGTTGCAAGGAGAGGAGCAATACCTGTAGTGGAGAAGAAGTGGTAGAAGAGGACGGTGGAGTTTACAGTTCCGACGATCAAATTCGCCGGAGTTGCAGGTTTTGACCTGCGTTAATGGTGGCGAAGTTGTGATGATGTGGAAGAGATGACTGAAGCGTGGAGAAGAGGAGGGAAGAGATGGTCGTCCAATCCAGAACCGTGGAAGGGAGAGAAGTGGATAGAGATGGGAGATGGGGGAGGATGGAGTTCCAACTGTGCTGTACGAACAGCAGCAGTGCAGGCGGACATGCAGGCTAGGAGGTGACGCTGGAATGCATGGCAACAGCGGGCGGAGATCGCAAGAGGCGGACGGTGAAGAAGGAATGGAGGCAGCCGTTGAGACGGTGATTGGTAGAGCTCTGGCCATGGAAGGAGGCGGATTTGCAGGATCGTGTTGGTTGTGCTCACCCGTTCTCTAATGGTGGTGGCTTTTGGGAGATCCCTGCTGCCGTTGATGGTGTTGCAGGCTTGCTACCTTGTTGAATCGGCAAGAATGGAGCAGGTGCATGCCCGTGGAGATGTGGGAGCAGCAGGTTAGGACGTCCCCCACTCCTTCTTTCTTTGTTTTGGCCCTCGTTTTATGGAGAGGAGTTACTGGTTCTTGGTCATTTCGACGGCCTTGGGGGAGGAGAAGATGGTTGCTGGTCGCCAATGAAGGTAATGGTGTGGTGACTGCTTGACTTCAAGAATGTGGTGCAAGAGTTTGCGAGTAGAGAGGAGCGTCCTTGCTTGAGGAGAAGAGATCAAGAGCTTGGGACCGTCCAAGCTTTTAGCCCCCCCCTTGGAGAAGAGAATCTCCCCTCCATAAATGGAAACCGTGGGCCTCTCTTTTAAGAGAGGGAAAGATATCCCTGGCCAAGATTTTAGCCATTTTCGTTTAAAAGAAAGAGAGGTTTAATCCTCCTTTTGCCAAAAATGGGAAGTTGCCTCTTTGTGAAAATATGTCCACCCCTTGCATGGATTCCTCCAATCTTCCTTTTTCAAAAGAATCTTTCAAAATATCAAGTTTCGAATTTAGAATCTTTGTGAGATAAGGGTCAATTTTAGAAACTGTGGGGTCCGCCTTAAATCAAGCAAGGATGTGGGGTCCACCAAGTGGCAGGCCGTGGGTCACAGATGACCAGGCCCATATGATTTGAACATGGGATGATGAGGGCCATTAGATTTCTAAGATGGTGCCATCAATGATAGGAGGAATAATCGAATGCTTTGCTGACGATCGGATGGTAGAAGTGGACGGTGATGATCGGACATATCATCATCTGATGGAGATTAGCCAAGGTAGGCTGTAGGATTGATAGATTGCGAAGGGATAGAGGATAAGATGGTTGACATTGAGAATAGAGAGGGAGAGAGAATGAGGGTTTAGAGAGAGGAGAGAGAAAATTACACAAAATGGAGATAAAATGTTAGCAGAGGGTCTGGAACCCTGGTCTCTGACTTGGTCTTCTACATGCTTTACCAACTGAGCAGGCACTCATCTTGTTTTAATTGATAAGCTTTAATCTCCTTAGTATCTTCTCGGGGTGCTTGGCTCTCCTTCTCTCTTGATTTTCTCTCAGGCTTTTTTGACTTTCTGGATCATCCCACTCTTGGCCTATATCTTCTTATCCTCAGTCCACTAGTTCTTTATGCTTTGATCAAAGGCTTTGGCCGTCAATTGTGGGCTTCAATGATTGATCCTGGGTCCGTAAGTCTCGAAAATCGCCCGATCGGGTTTCCTACAATAACGAGAAGCACGTAATGAGACTTAATCAAAACGGCTTCATATCTAGACTTTCAGAAAATGTGTTTAATGCATGCAAATATACCATTTCGTCCAGAAAAGTGTGTTCTACGCAACACAAGAGACTCTTACGTAGAAAAGTAGGTAAATAGAGTATTTTACGTAGGAGAATGCAATAACGCTAAAAGGATAATTGCTTAAAATAAGCACTTTTGAGCGAATATCAGAATTCAATGCAGGGGTGAGAATGGTGGAGAGCGATTGGATTTAAAACAATTTTTTTTTTTTTTTTGCGAACCATGAAATTTAACAAGGAAGCAGATACGTCAACACTAAGAAAATTAATTCTACAATAGAAATCAACACAAACAATTAACTTTTATTAAAAATTTCATAAATAACAATGCTTTTGAATAATCAAATTACATTAGAAAGTAGAAAAACTATCTAGAAAACATGTAAAACCTAGAGAGACGAAGATGAATCTATCCTAGAGAGAGAAACTAAGGGAGGAGAGAGAAAAATAGAGAAAAGACTTACCCACTTACCAAATGTTCAACCCATGATGTTGCTGCCCAAAGAGCAATGAATCGTGGTTGAAAGGATGGCTTGTGAAGGTGCATGCCCAATAGGTGGAGATGGAGATGAACATGAAAGATGAGGAGACCACGGCCATGAAAGTGATCTTCCGGAGATGTAGCCCGAACCAGCCATGAAGATGGCAACGCTTTGATGGTGATAACCCCCTACCTGATTTAGGACCGTTAGTTAGCTAGCATACATGGGGAGGAACCCGAAGTGCAAGTTGTGCAGCACGGACAGCAAGTGGATTTGCCGACTTTCAAACCATGGAGATACGGCAGCAAGGTGGTTGTCTTCTCCCGTTGTTGCTGCTCAAGAGGAGGAGATGAGAGGCAGGCTGTAATGGCTTGGAGAGAAGACGTTGGGTTGTGAGAGAGAGATTGGAGATTGCTGGCCGGAGTTGCAGGCTGCAACTCCGGTTATAGAGATGAAGAAGACGGTGGTTGCAGGCGGAGGAAATGGTGCTGCACGCAGCAGCAAGGGGAATGGATGAAGAAGAAGAAGGAACAGGAGGAGAAGGCGCGGCGCAGGTAGAAGAGAAGAAGGCGGTATGGAGGGCGGTCGCGCAGGCGGGTTGAAAAGGACGAACCAGTCCGGCGAGCACGCTGGTTGCTTGCCGAAGTTGTTGGAAGGGGCGGTAGAGAAGGGAGAATCCGCCAGAGAACACGCGCGCAGGTGGGGAGAAGAAGAAGAAGCGGAAGAAGAAGAAGAAGAAGAAGAAGAAGAAGGAGGAGCGGCCGGAGTTGCAGGTTCTCGCCGGAAAAAAAAAAGGAGAAAGAAAAAAAAAAGAAGAAGAAAGGAAGAAGAAGAAAGAGAGGAAAAGGTCGGGGGGGAAGGGAAAGGATGGGGGGAGAGAAAGGAGAAGATTTGAGGGGGATTAGGGTTTTGAAATTAGGGTTCGTCCCCCTCCTTCCCCTTTTTAAAGCTTCCCTATTTCCTTTAATGGAAATAGGGGGTTTTTGAAAATAAAAAAAAATAAGAAAAATATATATATATTTTTTTTAAGTAAAACACTACTTTTTTATGGGGAATCTCCCCAATTAGTGGACCCCCCCCATTTAATTAAAATTATTTTGAAATTCGCGGGGTCCACTAACTGGTCGGACAGCGGGTCGATGAAGATGGGCCCGGCTACTGGCCCACATGGACTGATGATGTCCATCGTCTCACAAGATGATGTGACAGGCATTCTGAAGGCGATCGGATGGATGGTGACTTGATTGGGACCCAGATTGGTAGATCGACGGATGTAGAGAGATCCAACGGTCCGATTGAAGATCCAATGGTCCGATGGAAGATCCAACGGTCAGAAAGCTAAGGGAGATGAGATAGAGCCGATGGGCAGGAGTTCTGGGGGTTAGGTTAGTAGATTCGAGGACCGAGAGATGAAGAGAGAGAGAGAATAAGGAGAGATGAGAGAAAAAGTATCAAAAAAAATGGAAAAAAACACTGGCGGAGGGTCTGGAACCCTGGTCTTCACTGTGACCATCCTCACGCTTCTCCAGTAGAGTCGACTATCATTCTTTGCTGACTCATGTGGCTTTAAACGCTTTGGTCCGTCTCTTGGTCATTGGCTCTCCTGCTCTCTTCGTTCTTTGGGCCGGCTTTTTGGTCCTCATAGTTGGCCCATATCTTTTAGTCATAGCATGTGGGCTCTTTAAGCTTTGATAATGGGCTTTCCTGATCGATCGATGTGGGCTCGCAAGTCTCGAGAAATGTCCCATCGGGGTTTCCTGCGACAGAAGAAGCGCGTAATGAGACTCTATCAGAATGACTACATGTCTAGACTTCCGAAAATGTGTTTAATGCATGCAAATATACCATTTCGTCCAGAAAAGTGTGTTCTACGCAACACAAGAGACTCTTACGTAGAAAAGTAGATAAATAGAGTATTTTAACGTGGGAGAATGTAATAACGCTAACAGGATAATTGCTTAAAATAAGCACTTTTGAGCGAATATCATTCGGGAAACTTTCCAATCTAGGTATTTTCCAATCTGGGAATTCCTAAATTTTAACCCATCTCGAATTTGGAAACTCATTCAAAAACTTGCCTAAATTCAGTGCTTGTTCAGTGAACCCTAAAAAGGCAAGGATCTTCCAAATAGAATCCCACATACCTAGACCGTGCGATCTAACTGTTTCTGCAGGAACACGATCCAGTGTGGGTAGAGAGCGAAAGCTCAAAGAGGTGGAGTCGGGCCCAAGCCCATTAGGATACCCCTCTCTAACCCACGGAGGAGACCCCGTGGCGTGGCCCACGGGAGGTAAGTCTCTATCCTCGCCTTGAGTGCGATACAGAGCATATTGAGTGCATCATTGCCGCTTGTCTATTTGCTTTCGCATCCATATTCTTCGACTTGCGTGGCGTGGCCGTTAATCAATCAACTCTAAGAGAGCAGACCCAGCTCCAAATTGAAACTGGTGGGATTTCATCACCCACCTCATCATTCCAACTGATTTGATCCCAAGGCTCCATTTAATTAAAAAGAATCAAGAAGTAGAGCCAATTAGCCCGGTGTTCGAGGAAAAATCCACGCAAAGCGAACCCGCTTAACATCCAATCGAAATAAGACCACGAGCGCGGGTCCCTGTTGTCTAACACACCCATAAGTCCCTGCTACTCAAGTACACTGAGCTCGACGTGGCATCTTGGACTATTCGGCGGTTAGTTACGTGTGGACTAGGAACACGCACCAACCCTAGCTTAACCCGAGAGAACACTCTTCTTATACACTTGACCAATCCGGTTAGTCTGGGACGTACTTAAGTCAGCCATTGTGCCGCACGTCTGTCTAGGCTTCGGATTGCCTTGTTGTTAACTAGAGCTAGTACTAAAGGATTCGCTCTGAAGAGTGTAGCCTGGTGAGAACCTCTGAGTGCAAAACAGTTAGTCCGGCGGTTAAAAGATAAACCAGTGGTCCGCCCACTGTCATAATCTACTCTAGCCCCAAAACTAACAAAGATAATTCCTAAAATATATCCTGATTGCTTAGAATAGGATTATCTGTGCTTGGTGTGCATCATTTAGGATACTGTTCCTCTCTGGCAACTTTTTGCCAAGTATAGAGCTTGCCTCATTCGCGTATGCCCGTTTGGAATCGTCCGAACAAACGCTTGGTTCGATCTGAGAATCACGTCCCTACAGTGGATCCTCCACTGAATTCTTCCCCATCTCTTTCCCCACCCGCCTCCCCCAGTACTACTACCTTTGTAGTCATTGCAGTCGAACGACCTCTTATCGAGACGTTCGCTCCTATCTCTGCCAATCCGCCCACTTGCATTGTTCTACCACCTACTACGGCGGTACAATTTGAGATCAGGCCACAGACGATCCAAATGCTGCCAACCTTTAGTGGTCTCCCAAGAGAAGACCCATATTCCCATATTAGGGAATTCCAACATGTCATCCTACTTTTCAAGAATCAGAACCTCGATGATGACAATGTCCGTCTGCGAGTTTTCCCATTCTCGCTCAAAGACCAAGCCTCAGATTGGCTCTACTCCTTACCCGCTGATTCAATCAGCAGTTGGAAAGAGTTGGTGGGCAAATTCATGTCTAAATTCTACCCCATGACTCGGACCAACCAAATGAAGCAACTCATCCAGGACTTTCGACAAAAGTCCGATGAGAAATTTTTTGAAGCGTGGGATAGATTCCAAGACTACCTGACTAAGTGTCCCCACCATAGCATCGACAAGGGCAATCTTGTCCACGTCTTCTATAAGGGACTTACTGATGAGTCCCGGACCATGGTAGAGTCAATGTGCCAAGGAAAATTCCTGCACCAAACTCCGACCGATGCATACAAATTCTTGGGAGAGTTAGGAGAAAACTCTCAACATTGGACGACTGACTCAGAGTTTAGTCGAACCACTTCGGTCCAAAGGACAACCAAGGGACATGATGCTACAGCTGATACTGAGCTTCGATCAGTCATTCAAGAGTTGAGCAAGTCAGTCTCGGCACTGGCTGTGTCTGTACAAAAACCTACTCAACAATCTACCCCAGTCATGCATGTGGGACACGAGAGCCCTATGGAATCCTGTACCCTCTGTCTGCAACCCTCCCATACTACTGAGCATTGTCCTTTGAATGAAGGGTGGTCTAATCCTCTTCAGGAAGAAGTTTGTGCTTTCAGCACATACAAACCACCCACTCAGAACTCGTATAGTCAATCTTATCATCCGGACACGAGAAACCACCCTAACTTTTCTTGGAGGCCTCAGTCTACTCAACCACAAGCTCAACCTCCACGTCAACCTCAGGGCATGTATCCTCCTGGGTTCAATCAACCCAATAGGCAATTCAATCAGGGTCAGTACCAGCAGAATCAGTACCCATCTACTCAGAACCAGCAATTCCAACAGGGTCAATACTCTGGACAACAGAGCACATTTCAGAATCAGCAAAGAGTTCCCCAGAACTTTCAGAACCAACCGATTGTCCCAACTAATTCTCCAGCCTATAACTATAATGCCCCAATGAGCTCGAGTCGCGAATTGGTGCCTCAGCTCCCATTAGCTGCCCCCCAACAGTCGGTCCCCAAATCTGGTATCGAAGACCTTCTAGCTCAACTCATTACTCAGCAACAACAATCTATGCAACGCCTAGAGCAACAGCAACAGCAATCCATGCTTCGTCTAGAGCAACGTCTAGGTAACTTGGAAGCTGAGAAAGCTAAGGGGATCTTTCCTAGCCAACCCATTGCCAACCCTAAAGGAAATGCCAAAGGGGCAGTATATGAGATCGGATCCCAATCTCAAAGCCAGAATGAGAATTGTCAAGGGGAGGTGCAAGCTGTAACCACCCTACGATCTGGAAAAACTGTGGACATGGGAGTCCAACCACCACCGGTGCCATCTCCAGCACCCATCACTCGCACCGTGGAAACTAGTCCAAATCCTACCTCTGCTTCTTCTACCTCTGCACCAACATCAGATATCCCTGTGCAAAAATCTAAGGTTAAAGACAAATCCATTTGTCGAGTAAAGCCTCCCTTCCCGGACAGACTTGTCCAAGATAAGCGGGATCAGCAATTCTCTGAGATCTTAGATGTCTTTAAAGACGTCCAGATCAATATCCCATTCCTTTCTGCTATCAAGCAAATCCCTTCCTATGCCAAATTCCTCAAGGACTTGTGCACAGTTAAGCGGCGTACGCATGTACCCAAAGCTGCCTTCTTGGCCGAAAAAGCTACCGCGTTCATTCAACGCAACAGTGTGATCAAACACAAGGATCCAGGTAGCCCAACTGTCCAATGTGAAATTGGCGACAACTTTAGCTGCACTGCCTTGCTAGATTTAGGGGCTAGCGTTAACCTCATACCGTTCTCGGTATATCAGCAGTTAGGACTGAAAGATATGAAGCCTACCAATGTCACCCTGAAATTAGCTGATCAGTCCATCAAGATTCCTAGAGGAATTATTGAAGATGTCCTAGTAAAAGTCGCTGACTTTTATTATCCTGTGGACTTTATCATTCTAGACACCGAGCCATGTCAGGATAACCGCATTCCGGTCATCTTAGGCCGTCCATTCCTTGCCACCGCGAACGCACACATCGGGTGCCGGGACGGAAACATGTCCATTGCTTTCGGTAACCTCAAAGCTGAGGTCAACATCTTTCGTTTAATGCAACAAGATGCCGATCGCGAAGTGACCGATGAAATGTGTGCCGTTGAGAGTCTAATCCCGGACTCCACCGAAGATATTCTTAAGCAGTGTCTAGAACACTTTGGAGCTGACTTTGCAACAGAGTCAGCTATTTCTGATCTCAATGATCTTTTGGAGACTGCTCCACTGATAGAGATCCCCGCTCCTCTCATCGAGTTCGAGCCTCTGATAACCATGGCCAGAGAACCCATCCTTCCTTTACCTACTGAAGTCAAACCTCTTCAATCCGTGTCTTCTGTGACACCTATTTCTACTCCATCTGCTCCAATATTGGAGCTTAAGCCTCTTCCCACAGATCTTTCCTATGCCTATCTTGGTCCTAAGGAAACCTACCCTGTCATTATTGCTTCCGCTTTGTCTGAGAGTGAACGTAAGAAACTTCTCGAGCTGCTCAACGAGCACAAATCTGCGATAGGTTGGACTATAGATGATATTCGAGGCATAGACCCCTCGGTGTGCCAACATCACATCTATCTCGAGGATGAATCCAAAACCTCTCGAGAACACCAGAGGAGGTTGAACCCCGTCTTGAAGGATGTAGTCCGGGACGAGGTCCTTAAACTGTTAGATGCGGGTATCATTTATCCCATCTCCGATAGCAAATGGGTGAGTCCTATTCATGTCGTCCCTAAAAAGGCAGGATTCACAGTCGTGGAAAATGAGAACAAGGAAATGGTAACCCAGCGCCTGAAGAAAGGGTGGAGAGTCTGCATCGATTACCGACGACTCAACACCAACACTAGGAAGGACCATTTTCCTTTACCCTTCATAGACCAAATGTTGGAGAGATTAGCAGGTCACTCCTATTACTGCTTCCTCGATGGTTACTCAGGGTATAATCAAATACCCATCGCCCCTGAGGATCACGAGAAGACAACTTTCACCTGTCCCTTTGGCACTTTTGCCTACAAGCGCATGCCCTTTGGCCTCTGCAATGCACCCGCAACCTTTCAAAGGTGTATGATGAGCATATTCTCTGACATGGTGGAAAAATTCCTCGAAGTCTTTATGGACGACTTCTCAGTTTTTGGGTCATCCTTTGATGACTGTCTGACCCATCTAGGGCTGGTACTTCAACGCTGTCAGGACAAGCGACTTGTCCTCAATTGGGAGAAATGCCACTTCATGGTGAAGAAAGGCATAGTTCTGGGACATGTCATTTCCCATCAGGGCATTGAGGTCGACAAAGCTAAAATCGATATCATCTCGACCTTGCCCATTCCTAAGTCCGTACGTGACATCCGTTCCTTTTTGGGACACGGAGGATTCTATAGGCGATTCATCAAGGACCTCTCTCAAATCGCTCGACCTCTGTCCCATCTTCTAGCTAAAGATAGTCCTTTCGACTTTAATGCTGACTGTGTCAAGGCATTTGAGCGTCTCAAATCTGAGCTCACTACTGCGCCCATTATCCGTCCCCCGGATTGGACTCTACCTTTCGAGGTAATGTGCGATGCTTCTGACTACGCGTTAGGCGCTGTTCTAGGGCAGAGAGTTGACAAAAGGTCACACGTGATCTACTACGCGAGCAAAACTCTTAACTCTGCCCAAATGAATTACTCCACCACTGAGAAAGAACTCCTGGCGGTAGTCTTCGCCCTTGATAAATTCCGTCAGTACCTCTTAGCCACTAAGGTGGTTGTGTACACTGATCATGCAGCCCTTCGTTATCTCATGTCGAAAAAGGAAACCAAACCTCGATTAATTCGATGGATACTCTTACTGCAGGAATTCGACCTCGAGATTATGGATAAGAAAGGAACTGAGAATGTAGTGGCTGATCACTTGTCTAGACTGACTTTAGAGTCATCCTTCGACACCCAGCCCATCCCTGAAACCTTTCCAGACGAACAACTGTTCGCCATCTCTGTTAATCCTTGGTATGCTGACATTGTCAACTACCTTGTCACCGAAGAAATGCCATCACACTGGTCAAAACAGGACAAAAACCAATTCCTAGCAAGAGTTAAGTACTACTCTTGGGATGACCCTTATTTGTATAAATACTGTCCTGACCAGATCATTCGTCTCTGTGTCCCTGAGTCGGACCAACTCAGTATCTTGTCCTCGTGTCATGACCAACCTTGTGGTGGTCATTTCAGTACTAAGAAAACTGCAGAAAAAGTCTTGCAATGCGGCTTCTACTGGCCTACACTATTTAAAGATGCCCATATCTACTGCAAAACCTGTCCTAATTGCCAGCATCTAGGCCGCATCTCCCAGAGGAACATGATGCCCCTCACTCCCATCCAGGTCGATGAAATATTTGACATTTGGGGCATCGACTTCATGGGCCCCTTTCCCATTTCCTATGGTTTTGAGTACATTCTCCTTGCGGTAGACTATGTATCCAAATGGATAGAAGCCATTCCCACCAAGACCAATGACCACAAAGTGGTGGTCAAATTCCTAAAGGAGTTCATCTTCGCTCGATTCGGTGCCCCTAAGGCAATCATTAGTGATGGGGGCACCCATTTCTGCAATAAGATATTCGAGAACTTAATGAAGAAGTATGGGGTAACCCACAAGGTTGCCCTAGCTTATCATCCGCAGACTAGTGGTCAAGTGGAGGTTTCTAATCGTCAGATCAAGCAGATCTTGGAGAAGACAGTCAATACCACACGTAAAGACTGGTCTACTCGTATCACTGATGCTTTATGGGCATACAGAACCGCCTACAAGACCCCACTCAATATGTCTCCCTATCGTCTGGTCTTTGGGAAACCCTGTCATCTTCCGGTAGAGATTGAACATCGTGCCCTGTGGGCCATTAAGAAGCTCAACTTCGACCTAGACTCTGCAGGGGAGGAGAGAAAACTTCAAATGAATGAGTTAGAAGAACTCAGAAATGATGCCTACAACTTGTCCAAGAATTACAAAGCCAAAATGAAGTGGATACATGACAAGAGCATCCTCAGGAAAGAGTTCCAGCCAGGACAGAAGGTCCTTCTTTATAATTCTCGTCTCCATCTCTTCCCTGGGAAACTGAAATCTAGGTGGACCGGTCCTTATACGGTCACCGCAGTCACACCCTTTGGGGCAATCACTATTGAGGATCCCAAGGATCACTCCTCTTTTCAGGTCAATGGGCAGCGTCTAAAACAGTTCCATGAACTTGACGTATTGTTCATTCAGACTTTTGAGATCGATCTCATCGATCCTACCTATGTCGACTGATGATCTACTCAGTCTCCTGTGCTCCAACTTGGTTGGGGGTGCCTGTCACCCCCGTCATGTCTGGCTGAAGACGTAAAACTTAGCGCTTTCGGAAAGGCAATTCCGGTATTCCTAGAGTACATGAGTCTCATGCATTTGTTATTACTGTTATATCTCTGGAAATGCAGGTACAGTCATTCTTCCGATCATCAGGTACCACACACTGTCGAGTTTCTGCCGACTTGGTAACATCTGAAAATAGGATTTTTCCGCGTCGTTGGTTTCGGAAATCCTAGATCTCAACAATATTTGTAATTATCCGATTCTTTTTCACTCAAATCCTGCAAAAATCACAGGGTTGTACAGTGGCTCGTGTCGGATGTCGATCCGCACTCGGGGTTAGTTTGCGTAATTCAACGACATGAAATGACGGATTTTTATCAAGAAAACATGGAGAGGTGAGAATGGCGATGGATTTAAAACATTCTTAGTGATTTTTAGAGAGAGAAATTACCACAAATAATCAAAAACACAAAAGTAAACTAACAAATGCAAAAATAATAATTTTATTCATCCTCAATGAGTCTTACAAAATCAAACTAAATTCAAAAATTAACCTAGAAAACCATAAAAATTAGAGAGAGAAATGAGAAAATGTAGAGAGAGAAACATCTAAGAAGGCTATCCTAGAGAGAGAAAATATGGGGGAGAGAGAAAGTGGAGAGATCTAGAGAGAGAAGAGAACTCTTACCTTGGAGTGGAGACGAATCAGCAAGGATGGGCAGCAATTAAAGACAAGAAGCTTTACCTCTTCCCACCTTCATTCTTCTTTACTCTTTTTTTTTTTTTTTTTTTTTTTTTTTTTTTTTTTTTTTTTTTTTTTTTTTTGAATTTGCAGGCGTTGGAGGCTTGGGCTGTTTGCTAGTGAGGGATGACGATGGGTTGCTGAACAGCCAACCCAGATGAGGAAGACGTGAGGTGGTTGCAGCAGGTGTGAGCGTCACGATGGAGAAGCAGGTTCCGGCGACCAAAGAGATATGCAGGCGGTTTGGTAAAAGCTCGCTACACTTGGCAGCAAGCTTTTACGGTGGAAGGAGGGGGCAATACATGGATGGCGGTAAAAGCTGCTGGAGCAGCTGGCGGAATGGAGAGATGGACAGCAGGCGGTAATGGAGGTTACCGGATTTAATGTTGTTCGCCGGAGTTGCAGGTTGCAACTCCGGTAATCTTCTTTTTTTTTTTTTTTTTTTTCTGTTTTCGTTTCTTCCTTTGAAAGAAAGAAGATGAGAGGGAACACAGGCGATGAGGACTACTGGTGAAGGTGCCGACTAAGGGAAGTGTTGCTGTGGGAGTTGCAGGCGGACCTGCAACTCTTGGTGGAGGCGGTAATGGAGGTTGCCGGAGTTGCAACCTGCAACTCCGGTGATCTTAAATTTTTTTTTTTTTTTTTTTTTGTTCAACAGCTTGGGGAGTTCAGAGGGATGGAAGAGGGCGGCTTAGAGTGGGAAGAGAGGAGAGAAGAGGAGAGTGGGACGGTGAAAGGAGAAGGTGATGAAGGGGGCGGCCAGCTAAAGATAGAAAAAAAAATCAATCCCTTGGTCTAACGGCTTTGGGGCTTTTATAACTTGTTTCTAAAAGCGTGGGAGAGAGCCTTGGGTCCGATTTAGGGTTTTTCTCCTCAAAGAAAAACGTGGAGTCCCCCCTTTGTGGAGATCGTTCCCTCTTAAGCGTGGGGCCCTTGTGGGGATTTAAAAAAAACGCCCAAAGATTTCCCAAAAATCCATCACTAGCTACCCCCATCTTTTAGAAACTTTCATATGAAAACTTCTTTTTTTAAAAAAAATATTTTTATAAAATATCATCTTTTACATGCCCAACACCTAGTTTTCTTCTAGGATAAAATCTCCCTCCTTTTTTGAAAACCACAAATTCCTTTTTTTGAAGAAATATTTGTCTTTAAAAAAAAATCTTTGTTTCATAAATCTTTTCCAAAATTTATTCTCCTATCCTTCATCTTCTTTAAAAACCATTTCCTATCCATGCTAGGCATGTGGGTCCAACGGAATGGCTGGGCAGTGAGTAATGGGCCCGCACTGCATCTTGGCTTAAGCCCATAGGATTGAATATGAAGTGACTGAGCGATCGTATGGTAGAGATGGAGGGTGATGATCGGGCGATGGAGATTGGCCAAGGTAGGCCGTAGGATTGAGTGATTGAGGAGGGAGAAAGGATCAGATGATTTGGATTGTGAGTAAAGAGAGAACGAAGATTTAGAGAGAGGAGAGAGAAAATAATAAAAAAAAACTGCTAGCAGAGGGTTTGGAACCCTGGTCTCTGACTTGGTCTTTTGCATGCTTTACCAACTGAGCTAGTCCTCAACTTGTGTTAGTTGATAAGCTTTAATTTCCTTAGTCTCTTCTTTAAGGGCTTGTCTCTCCTTCTCCCTTTGTCGTCTCTCGACTCTTTTGCTCTCTCTGGCTCTTCTTCTCTCTTTGGCCTACATTTTCTTGTCCAAGTCCACTGGCTTTTTATGCTTTGATTAAAGGCATTGTAGGTTGATTGTGGGCCCACCAGTCTTGAGAACCGTCTGATCGGGTTTCCTGCGACAAAAGAAGCGCGTAATGAGACTCAATCAGAACGGCTTTATATCTAGACTTCCAAAAATGTGTTTAATGCATGCAAATATACCATTTCGTCCAGAAAAGTGTATTTTACGCAATGAGATAGACTCTTACGTAGAAAAGTGGATAATTAGAGCAGTTTTACGTAGGAGAGTGCGATAACGCTAACAGGATAAGTGCTTAAAATAAGCACTTTTGAGCGAATATCACAACCCCCAACCAGCATATTGCCAATCCTTGGCAATTAGTGCGAAATACATGAGCTTAAAAGGGCTCTGCACATGCTGCACACTTTTTCATATTAGCTCAGGGAAAACCCCGTTCGTCAAATCATTGAATGGATGCAAAAACAGTTACATGCTAGCGAAGAGTTGGAAAGTTTTGGCAAGACTACAGACTGATAATCATGACCCAGAATAGTCAGACTCTGCGTGTGTGTGTGCTCAACGTTCTCATCATCCGACAGTAAAGATTTCCAGATCACCTCTAAGTTTTTATGCCTCAACCTCAAATCTCACATGTTTAGCACTCAGAATAGAATCACACAAGAAGGGTTTTCTTCTTTTCTCTCAATTTATATGTGAGGAGATGTATTTAATATAAAGAGGCAAAAGATCTCACATATGTTTTATTTGAAGGAAGGACATCTTTAATAGAAGAAGATCTCATGATTGGAATACCACTTCACTCGGGAACGTCAGATCAAACTCTATAGCTTCTCTTTCTCCAATCTCCACATTTTATGATCGTACTATCCTAGAATCAAGTAGGACTTTCCTGGGTTGTAATGAGGCTTAGGTCAGGTGTAAAGAGATAAAGTAATACAGGATTTCAAAGATCTTGAGAGGATATTGCCATTTTCTTGAATTTTTCCTGCGACGTAACACCATTATCTGGTTCTTTTTCCTTTTTTCGTATTTTTCTCTTTTTCTTGATATTTCTGAGACTGCTCAATTTCTTTTCAGCTCTTCTTCATACTTTCTTTCTATATTTTGTTTTTGGCTTGAACCACTTTCTTTTCCTTTTGATTCTTCTTCTTTACTTTTCTTTTTCACGGTACACCCACATCAGTTATTCTTTTGTCCATCTCAAAATAAGGGTAGCCAGTCATGTTTCGTAGCTGGACTGGATTTTAGGTTGATGGGTTTGCAAATAAAAGGCTTTTATAGAACGGCTCAAGGGGTTTCTAGTGAAGTATAATTCAGGTGAGTAAAAAGGCTGAATGGTTCAGAAAAAATGGCCTAAATCATTTTCTAGGGTTTGCACTATCATGTATACTGTCTTGACTGGATACAGAGAAGGTTCTGTCGTAGTAATCCAATGTTGATGTCGTTTCGAGTTTTATGATCGAAGCAAAAGATAATGAGATCTCTCAACGAATATTTCGGGCATGAAGAATAGTGAGTCATCCATTGACTCAGGATTATTGTATAACTCTCTAAAATGATTAAAGGCTCGGAAGCTCACTGGGTTAGGTCTCCACAATTCTTCTCACAGGATTTCTAGAGTTTCCAAACTTAGGATGACTCTGATGTTGATAGTGTACAATTGTGCTGAATCTGATTTTTTCTAAGTTTTCAAACCTGCTGTAGTCACACTTGACTTGACTCAATGCTAACTTTAAACAAAAATTGACATCCTCAATACTGACTTAACGAAGGTTTTTAGCTAATCAAATTCAGGGTATTTGACACATTTTTGAAATTCTAGAAAATTTTTGGAGAACATCGGAAATCACCCAAAAAATAAGAAAAATTTTTGTTTTTTTTTTTTTTTTTTTTTTTTTTTTATAAAGACATGAGTTTTGGTAAATACCCACCCCCAACCAAAATATAGCACCGTCCTCGGTGCTCAATACCGGGACATAATCAGAGATGATGATGCAAAGATTCAGGAAGGATGTTACCAAGTCGGCAGAAACTCGACAGTGTGTGGTACCTGATGATCGGAAGAATGAATGTACCTGCATTTCCAGAGATATAACAGTAATAACAAATGCATGAGACTCATGTACTCTAGGAATACCGGAATTGCCTTTCCGAAAGCGCTAAGTTTTACGTCTTCAGCCAAACATGATGGGGGTATATCAAGTACCCCCAACCAAGTTGGAGCACAGGAGACTGAGTGGATCATCAGTCGACATAGACAGGATCGATGAGATCGATCTCAAAAGTCTGAATGAACAATACGTCAAGTTCATGGAACTGTTTTAGACGCTGCCCATTTACCTGGAATGAGGAGTGATCCTTGGGATCCTCAATAGTGATTGCCCCGAAGGGTGTGACTGCTGTGACCGTATAAGGACCTGTCCACCTAGATTTCAGTTTTCCAGGGAAGAGATGAAGACGAGAATTATAAAGAAGGACCTTCTGTCCTGGATGGAACTCTTTCCTAAGGATGCTCTTGTCATGTATCCACTTCATTTTGGCTTTGTAATTCTTGGACAAGTTGTAGGCATCATTTCTGAGTTCTTCTAACTCATTCATTTGAAGTTTTCTCTCCTCCCCTGCAGATTCGAGGTCGAAGTTGAGTTTCTTAATGGCCCATAGGGCACGATGTTCAATCTCTACCGGTAGATGACAAGGTTTCCCAAAGACGAGACGATAGGGAGACATATTGAGTGGGGTCTTGTAGGCGGTTCTGTATGCCCATAAAGCATCGGTGAGACGAGTAGACCAGTCTTTACGTGTGGTATTGACTGTCTTCTCCAAGATCTGCTTGATCTGACGATTAGAAACCTCCACTTGACCACTAGTTTGCGGATGATAAGCTAGGGCAACCTTGTGGGTTACCCCATACTTTTTCATTAATTTCTCGAATATCCTATTGCAGAAATGGGTGCCCCCATCACTAATGATGGCCTTAGGGGCACCGAATCTGGCGAAGATGAACTCCTTTAGGAATTTGACTACCACTTTGTGGTCATTGGTCTTGGTGGGAATGGCTTCTATCCATTTGGATACATAGTCTACCGCAAGGAGAATGTACTCAAAACCATAGGAAACTGGAAAGGGGCCCATGAAGTCGATGCCCCAAATGTCAAATATTTCATCGACCTGGATGGGAGTGAGGGGCATCATGTTCTTCTGGGAGATGCGGCCTAGATGCTGACAATTAGGACAGGTTTTGCTGTAGATGTGGGCATCTTTAAATAATGTGGGCCAGTAGAATCCGCATTGCAGCACTTTTTCTGCAGTCTTCTTAGTGCTGAAATGACCACCACAAGGTTGGTCATGGCACGAGGATAAGATATTGAGTTGGTCCGACTCAGGGACACAGAGACGAATGATCTGGTCAGGACAGTATTTATACAAATAAGGATCATCCCAAGAGTAGTACTTAACTCTTGCTAGGAATTGGCTTTTGTCCTGTTTTGACCAGTGTAAAGGCATTTCTTCGGTGACAAGGTAGTTGACAATATCACCTGCAGTCCTCCACCTTGCCGGATTTGAGATTCAAAAGAGAAAAAAAAAAAAAAAAAAAAAAAGAGGCCGCCCTTCTCTTCTTCTCCGACGTCTCAACCCATCTCTCTTCACTCTCCTCATTCCCTCCACTGTTTCCACCTGCAGCGGCCTCCCTTCAAGCTTCAAAGCTTGCTGCAAACAAAAAAAAAAAAAAAAAAAAAATTTTTTTAGATCACCGGAGTTGCAGGTTGCAACTCCGGCAACCTCCATTACCACCGTCTCCAACTCTTCTTGTTGGCGTCGGGCATCGCACTACAACACCGCAGCCCCCTCCTTTCTCCCTACCGTCACCTCCTGCACTTCTCTTCATCATCTCCAGGAGGAACAAAAAAAAAAAAAAAAAAAAAAGAAAAGAGCTCGCCGGAGTTGCAGAACTCCGGCAATCTCCATTAAAACCGGCGACCTGCACCACTTTTCTCCCTTTTCTCCCAAAAACACCACTTCAGCCTCTCCTAAAAATCACAGCCTTTATCCTCCTCCTCTTCTACACCATTTTCTTTTAAACCCAAGCCGTTAGAACCCAAAAAAAAAAAAAAAAAAAAAAAAAAAATTTTCATCTCCAACCACCACCGTTTCTCTCCACAGCCACGCACACCAGCAGAAACTCTATCACACTTCAATCCCAGCAGCCACACCAGAGAAGAAGAGGGAGGAGGTGAGATCGCACTCACCAGGCTGCCTTCTTTCTATCATAGAAGGATCAAACCCGAAATCTCCACCAAGCTACCGCCCCCTCCTTCCATCAGCGCTCCACGTTGCCGGACTGCACCTCGCTGCCCTTGCTCCAGCAATCTTCCATCCTCCTTCAACACCTCACAGTCCAGCCGCCCTCCACGATTTCCATTGGAGATCCATCTCCCTCCATTGTTGCAGCATCAAAGCTGAAACCACCTGCCGCATCCTCCATCTTCATCAACACGTACTCACCATTGAACTGGGCGTCCTCTCTTGCCGGCCTTGCTTCACCGTCCATCACCATCACGCCTCCACCACCTGCCAATTCGGGTTTCCAGACCGTGCTTCTCACCACCTCCACGCCTTCCCCAATAAGTTGTTTGCCACTCATCATCTCCCGTTGGTAAGCTAGCAAGATTCTCTCTCCCTAGTTTTCTCTCTCTAAATTAGTTTTCTCTCTCTAGATAGTTTAATCTTACTTGCTTTCTTTTTGTCATGTTTGTATTAAAGCTCAACAGTTTTGTAATTTGATATATTAGTTTTAATGAAGAAGTTTTAGTTTGGTAATTTGTTCTAAATTTTGTCATTAATCTAAAGAATGGTTCTCTTAACTTCTCTCTAAAAAGATGAATGTTTTAAAATCACTACCACCATTCTCACCTCTCCATATTTTCTACAATATCCATGTTTTCTTGATAAAAATCCGTCATTGCATGTTCATGAGTCGCGCTAACTAACCCCGAGTGCGGATCGACATCCGACACGAATCCCTATACAAATCTCTGCATTTTACAGGATAATCGGATCAATTTACAAATGTGTTGAAGTTAGGGTTTCCGTAACCAACGACACGGAAAAATCCTACTTTCAGACGCACGGATGGAGCTAACTTGTTTCGACTGTCACGAAACTTGTTCCAACACTTCAAATGTGTTGAAACAATAGTAATGGAAGAGTTTGAGTCTAATTACGAGATCCGATTTCGAAAAAGTCACAAATTATAGGCTTAGGAATGTAAAACACAAACTGAGTCCAATTTCAGATGTTGACGCACGGATGGAGCTAACTTGTTTCGACTGTCCCAAATCTTGTTCCAACACTTCAAATCTGTTGAATCAATAGTAATAGAAGAGTTTGAGTCAAATTATGAGGTCCGGTTGCGAAAAAGTCACAAGTTATAGGCTTCGGAATGTATCACACAAATTAAGTCCAATTTGTGACGTTGACGAACGGATGGAGCTAACTTGTTTCGACTGTCACGAAACTTGTTCCAGCACTACAAATGTGTTGAAACAATAGTAATGGAAGAGTTTGAGTTCAATTACGAGGTCCGGTTGCGAAAAAGTCACAAGTTATAGGCTTCGGAATGTAACACACAAACTGATTTCAATTAAAGACATTGACGCACGGACGGAGCTAACTTGTTTTGACTGTCCCGAATCTTGTTACAACACTTCAAATGTGTTGAAACAGTAGTAATGGAAGAATTCGAGTCGAATTACGAGGTCCGATTGGGAAAAAGTCACAAGTTATAGGTTTCGGAACGTAACACACTAACTGAGTCTAATTTGAGACGTTGACGCACGGATGGAGCTAACTTGTTTCGACTGTCCCAAATCTTGTTCCAACACTTCAAATCTGTTGAAACAATAGTAATGGAAGAGTTTGAGTCCAATTACAAGGTCTGGTTGCGAAGAAGTCACAAGTTATAGGCTTCAGAATGTGAGACACAAACTGAGTCCAATTTGAGACGTTGACGCACGGATGGAGCTAACTTGTTTCGACTGTCACGAATCTTGATCCAACACTTCAAATCTGTTGAAACAATAGTAATGGAATAGTTGGAGTCCAATTACGAGGTCCGATTGCGAAAAAGTCAAAAGTTATAGGCTTTGAAATGTAACTCACAAACTGAGTCCAATTAAAGACATTGACGCAGGGATGGAGCTAACTTGTTTCGACTGTCCCGAATCTTGTTCCAACAATTCAAATGTGTTGAAACAATAGTAGTGGAAGAATTCGAGTCTAATTACAAGGTCCGGTTGCGAAAAAGTCACAAGTTATAGGCTTCGGAATGTAACTCACAAACTGAGTCCAATTTCAGACGTTGACGCACGGATGGAGCTAACTTGTTTCGACTGTCATGAATCTTGTTGCAACACTTCAAAAGTGTTGAAACAATAGTAATGGAAGAGTTTGAGTAAAATTACGAGGTCCGGTTGCGACAAAGTCACAAGTTATAGGCTTCGGAATGTAACACTCAAACTGAGTCCAATTTGAGACGTTGACGCACGGATGGAGCTAACTTGTTTCTACTGTCACGAATCTTGTTCCAACAATTCAAATTTGTTAAAACAATAGTAATGGAAGAGTTTGAGTCCAATTACGAGGTCCGATTGCTTAAAAGCCATAAGTTATAGGCTTCGGAATGTAACACACAAACTTAGTCCAATTAAAGACATTGATGCACGGATGGAGCTAACTTCTTTCGACTGTCCCGAATCTTGTTCCAACACTTCAAATGTGTTGAAACAATAGTAATGGAAGAGTTTGAATAAAATTATGAGGTCCGGTTGCGACAAAGTCACAAGTTATAGGCTTCGGAATGTAACAAACAAACTGAGTCCAATTTGAGACGTTGACGCACGGATGGAGCTAACTTGTTTCTACTGTCCCGAATCTTGTTCCAACACTTCAAATGTGTTGAAACAATAGTAATGGGAGAGTTTGAGTAAAATTATGAGGTCCGGTTGCGACAAAGTCACAAGGTATAGGCTTCGGAATGTAACACACAAACTGAGTCCAATTTGAGACGTTGACGCACGGATGGAGCTAACTTGTTTCTACTGTCACGAATCTTGTTCCAACACTTCAAATGTGTTGAAACAATAGTAATGGGAGAGTTAGAGTAAAATTATGAGGTCCGGTTGCGACAAAGTCACAAGGTATAGGCTTCGAAATGTAACACACAAACTGAGTCCAATTTGAGACGTTGACGCACGGATGGAACTAACTTGTTTCTACAGTCACGAATCTTGTTCCAAGAATTCAAATGTTTGAAAACAATAGTAATGGAATAGTTTGAGTCCAATTAAAAGGTCCGATTACTAAAAAGCCATAAGTTATAGGCTTCGGAATGTAACATACAAATTGAGTCCAATTTGAGACGTTGACGCACGGATAGAGCTAACTTGTTTCGACTGTCCCGAATCTTGTTCCAACACTTCAAATGTGTTGAAACAATTGTAATGGAAGAGTTTGATTCCAATTACGATTTTCGGTTGCGAAAAAGTCACAAGTTATAGGCTTCGGAATGTAACACACAAACTGAGTCTAATTTGAGACGTTGACGCACGGATGGAGCTAACTTGTTTCTACTGTCACGAATCTTGTTCCAACAATTCAAATTTGTCAAAACATTTGTAATGGAAGAGTTTGAGTCCAATTACAAAGTCCAATTGCTAAAAAGCCATAAGTTATAGGCTTCGGAATGTAACACACAAACTGAGTCCGATTAAAAACATTGATGTACGGATGGAGCTAACTTGTTTCGACTGTCCCGAATCTTGTTCCAACACTTCAAATGTGTTGAAACAATTGTAATGGAAGAGTTTGAGTCCAATTAGGAGTTCCGGTTGCGAAAAAGTCGCAAGTTATAGGCTTCGGAATGTAACAAACAAACTGAGTCCAATTATAGACATTGAGGCACGGATGGAGCTAACTTGTTTCGACGGTCCCAAATCTTGTTCCAACACTTCAAATTTGTTGAAACAATAGTAATGGAAGAGTTTGAGTACAATTACGAGGTCTGGTTGCGAAAAAGTCACAAGTTATAGGCTTCAGAATGTGAGACACAAACTGAGTCTAATTTGAGATGTTGACGCACGGATGGAGCTAACTTGTTTCTACTGTCGCGAATCTTGTTCCAACAATTCAAATTTGTTAAAACAATAGTAATGGAAGAGTTTGAGTCCAATTACCAGGTCCGATTGCTAAAAAGCCATAAGTTATAGGCTTCGAAATATAACATACAAACTGAGTCCAATTTACGACGCTGACGCACGGATGGAGCTAACTTGTTTCGACTGTCCGGAATCTTGTTCCAACAATTCAAATGTGTTGAAACAACAGTAATGGAAGAGTTTGAGTAAAATTACGAGGTCCGGTTGTGACAAAGTCACAAGTTATAGGCTTCGGAATGTAACACACAAACTGAGTCCAATTTGAGACGTTGACGCACGGATGGAGCTAACTTTTTTCTACTGTCCCGAATCTTATTCCAACACTACAAATCTGTTGAAACAATTGTAATGGAAGAGTTCGAGTCTAATTACGAGATCCGATTGCGAAAAAGTCACAAATTATAGGCTTAGGAATGTAACACACAAACTGAGTCCAATATGAGATGTTGACGCACGGATGGAGCTACCTTGTTTCGACTGTCCCAATCTTGTTCCAACACTTCAAATCTGTTGAATCAATAGTAATGGAAGAGTTTGAGTCAAATTATGAGGTCCGATTGCGAAAAAGTCACAAGTTATAGGCTTCGGAATGTATCACACAAACTGAGTCCAATTTGAGACGTTGACGAACGGATGGAGCTAAATTGTTTCGACTGTTACGAATCTTGTTCCAACACTTCAAATGTGTTGAAACAATAGTAATGGAAGAGTTTGAGTTCAATTACGAGGTCCGGTTGCGAAAAAGTCACAAGTTATATGCTTCTGTATGTAACACACAAACTGAGTCCAATTAAAGACATTGACGCATGGATGGAGCTAACTTGTTTCGACTGTCCCGAATCTTCTTCCAACACTTCAAATGTGTTGAAACAACAGTAATGGAAGAGTTTGAGTAAAATTACGAGGTCCGGTTGTGACAAATTCACAAGTTATAGGCTTCGGAATGTAACACACAAACTGAGTCCAATTTGAGACGTTGACGCACGGATGGAGCTAACTTTTTTCTACTGTCCCGAATCTTATTCCAACACTACAAATCTGTTGAAACAATAGTAATGGAAGAGTTCGAGTCTAATTACGAGATCCGATTGCGAAAAAGTCACAAATTATAGTCTTCGGAATGTAACACACAAACTGAGTCCAATTTGATTCGTTGACGCACGGATGGAGCTAACTTGTTTCTACTGTCACGAATCTTGTTCCAACAATTCAAATGTCTTAAAACAATGTAATAGTTTGAGTCCAATTACGAGGTCCGATTGCTAAAAAGCCATAAGTTATAGTCTTCTGAATGTAACATACAAACCGAGTCCAATTTGAGACGTTGACGCATGGATGGAGCTAACTTGTTTCTACTGTCACGAATCTTGTTCCAACAATTCAAATTTGTTAAAACAATAGTAATGGAAGAGTTTGAGTCCAATTACAAGGTCCGATTGCTAAAAAGCCATAAGTTATAGGCTTCGGAATGTAACACACAAACTGAGTCCAATTTGAGACGTTGACGCACGGATGGAGCTAACTTGTTTCTACTGTCACGAATCTTGTTCCAACACTTCAAATGTGTTGAAACAATAGTAGTGGAAGAATTCGAGTCTAATTACAAGGTCCGGTTGCGAAAAAGTCACAAGTTATAGGCTTCGGAATGTAACTCACAAACTCAGTCCAA
This sequence comes from Euptelea pleiosperma, assembly GCA_035048495.1. Classification (NCBI taxonomy): domain Eukaryota; kingdom Viridiplantae; phylum Streptophyta; class Magnoliopsida; order Ranunculales; family Eupteleaceae; genus Euptelea; species Euptelea pleiosperma. The sequence continues at coordinate 271,631 of JASUTR010000243.1, forward strand.
TTTCAGACGATGACGAACGGATGGAGCTAACTTGTTTCGACTGTCATGAATCTTGTTCCAACACTTCAAAAGTGTTGAAACAATAGTAATGGAAGAGTTTGAGTAAAATTACGAGGTCCGGTTGCCACAAAGTCACAAGTTATAGGCTTCGGAATGTAACACTCAAACTGAGTCCAATTTGAGACGTTGACGCACGGATGGAGCTAACTTGTTTCTACTGTCACGAATCTTGTTCTAACAATTCAAATTTGTTAAAACAATAGTAATGGAAGAGTTTGAGTCCAATTACGAGGTCCGATTGCTAAAAAGCCATAAGTTATAGGCTTCGGAATGTAACACACAAACTTAGTCCAATTAAAGACATTGATGCACGGATGGAGCTAACTTCTTTCGACTGTCCCGAATCTTGTTCCAACACTTCAAATGTGTTGAAACAATAGTAATGGAAGAGTTTGAATAAAATTATGAGGTCCGGTTGCGACAAAGTCACAAGTTATAGGCTTCGGAATGTAACTAACAAACTGAGTCCAATTTGAGACGTTGATGCACGGATGGAGCTAACTTGTTTCTACTGTCCCGAATCTTGTTCCAACAATTAAAATTTGTTAAAACAATAGTAATGGAAGAGTTTGAGTCCAATTACAAGGTCCGATTGCTAAAAAGTCATAAGTTATAGGCTTCGGAATGTAACACACAAACTGAGTCCAATTAAAGACATTGACGCACGGATGGAGCTAACTTCTTTCGCCTGTCCCGAATCTTGTTCCAACACTTCAAATGTGTTGAAACAATAGTAATGGAAGAGTTTGAGTTAAATTATGAGGTTCGGTTGCGACAAAGTCACAAGTTATAGGCTTCGGAATGTAACACACTAACTGAGTCCAATTTGAGACGTTGATGCACGGATGGAGGTAACTTGTTTCGACTATACCGAATCTTGTTCAACCACTTCAGATGTGTTGAAACAACAGTAATGGAAGAGTTTAAGTAAAATTACGAGGTCCGGTTGCGACAAAGTCACAAGTTATATGCTTTGGAATGTAACACACAAACTGAGTCCAATTTCAGACGTTGACGTACGGATGGAGCTAACTTTGTTCGACTGTCATGAATCTTGTTCCAACACTTCAAAAGTTTTGAAACAATAGTAATGGAAGAGTTTGAGTCTAATTACGAGATCCGATTTCGAAAAAGTCAAAAATTATAGGCTTAGGAAGGTAAAACACAAACTGAGTCATATTTCAGATGTTGATGCACGGATGGAGCTAACTTGTTTCGACTGTCCCAAATCTTGTTCCAACACTTCAAATCTGTTGAATCAATAGTAATAGAAGAGTTTGAGTCAAATTATGAGGTCCGGTTGCGAAAAAGTCACAAGTTATAGGCTTCGGAATGCATCACACAAACTAAGTCCAATTTGTGACGTTGACGAACGGATGGAGCTAACTTGTTTCGACTGTCACGAAACTTGTTCCAACACTTCAAATGTGTTGAAACAATAGTAATGGAAGAGTTTGAGTTCAATTACGAGGTCCGGTTGCGAAAAAGTCACAAGTTATAGGCTTCGGAATGTAACTCACAAACTGAGTCCAATTTCAGACGTTGACGCACGGATGGAGCTAACTTGTTTCGACTGTCATGAATCTTGTTGCAACACTTCAAAAGTGTAGAAACAATAGTAATGGAAGAGTTTGAGTAAAATTACGAGGTCCGGTTGCGACAAAGTCACAAGTTATAGGCTTCGGAATGTAACACTCAAACTGAGTCCAATTTGAGACGTTGACGCACGGATGGAGCTAACTTGTTTCTACTGTCACGAATCTTGTTCCAACAATTCAAATTTGTTAAAACAATAGTAATGGAAGAGTTTGAGTCCAATTACGAGGTCCGATTGCTAAAAAGCCATAAGTTATAGGCTTCGGAATGTAACACACAAACTGAGTCCAATTAAGGACATTGACGCACGGACGGAGCTAACTTGTTTCGACATCCCGAATCTTGTTCCAACACTTCAAATGTGTTGAAACAGTAGTAATGGAAGAATTCGAGTCGAATTACGAGGTCCGATTGGGAAAAAGTCACAAGTTATAGGCTTCGGAACGTAACACACTAACTGAGTCCAATTTGATACGTTGACGCACGGATGGAGCTAACTTGTTTCGACTGTCCCAAATCTTGTTCCAACACTTCAAAAATGTTGAAACAATAGTAATGTAATAGTTTGAGTCCAATTACAAGGTCTGGTTGCGAAGAAGTCACAAGTTATAGGCTTCAGAATGTGAGACACAAACTGAGTCCAATTTGAGACGTTGACGCACGGATGGAGCTAACTTGTTTCGACTGTCACGAATCTTGATCCAACACTTCAAATCTGTTGAAACAATAGTAATGGAATAGTTGGAGTCCAATTACGAGGTCCGATTGCGAAAAAGTCAAAAGTTATAGGCTTTGAAATGTAACTCACAAACTGAGTCCAATTAAAGACATTGACGCATGGATGGAGCTAACTTGTTTCGACTGTCCCGAATCTTGTTCCAACACTTCAAATGTGTTGAAACAATAGTAGTGGAAGAATTCGAGTCTAATTACGAGGTCCGGTTGCGAAAAAGTCACAAGTTATAGGCTTCGGAATGTAACTCACAAACTGAGTCCAATTTCAGACGTTGACGCACGGATGGAGCTAACTTGTTTCGACTGTCATGAATCTTGTTCCAACACTTCAAAAGTGTTGAAACAAAAGTAATGGAAGAGTTTGAGTAAAATTACGAGGTCCGGTTGCGACAAAGTCACAAGTTATAGGCTTCGGAATGTAACACTCAAACTAAGTCCAATTTGTGACGTTGACGAACGGATGGAGCTAACTTGTTTCGACTGTCACGAAACTTGTTCCAGCACTTCAAATGTGTTGAAACAATAGTAATGGAAGAGTTTGAGTTCAATTACGAGGTCCGGTTGCGAAAAAGTCACAAGTTATAGGCTTCGGAATGTAACACACAAACTGATTTCAATTAAAGACATTGACGCACGGACGGAGCTAACTTGTTTTGACTGTCCCAAATCTTGTTCCAACACTTCAAATGTGTTGAAACAGTAGTAATGGAAGAATTCGAGTCGAATTACGAGGTCCGATTGGGAAAAAGTCACAAGTTATAGGTTTCGGAACGTAACACACTAACTGAGTCCAATTATAGACATTGAGGCACGGATGGAGCTAACTTGTTTCGACGGTCCCAAATCTTGTTCCAACACTTCAAATTTGTTGAAACAATAGTAATGGAAGAGTTTGAGTACAATTACGAGGTCTGGTTGCAAAAAAGTCACAAGTTATAGGCTTCAGAATGTGAGACACAAACTGAGTCTAATTTGAGATGTTGACGCACGGATGGAGCTAACTTGTTTCTACTGTCACGAATCTTGTTCCAACAATTCAAATTTTTTAAAACAATAGTTATGGAAGAGTTTGAGTCCAATTACCAGGTCCGATTGCTAAAAAGCCATAAGTTATAGGCTTCGAAATGTAACATACAAACTGAGTCCAATTTATGACGCTGACGCACGGATGGAGCTAACTTGTTTCGACTGTCCCGAATCTTGTTCCAACACTTCAAATGTGTTGAAACAAAAGTAATGGAAGAGTTTGAGTAAAATTACGAGGTCCGGTTGTGACAAAGTCACAAGTTATAGGCTTCGGAATGTAACACACAAACTGAGTCCAAATTGAGACGTTGACGCACGGATGGAGCTAACTTTTTTCTACTGTCCCGAATCTTATTCCAACACTACAAATCTGTTGAAACAATAGTAATGGAAGAGTTCGAGTCTAATTACGAGATCCGATTGCGAAAAAGTCACAAATTATAGGCTTAGGAATGTAACACACAAACTGAGTCCAATTTGAGATGTTGACGCACGGATGGAGCTAACTTGTTTCGACTGTCCCAAATCTTGTTCCAACACTTCAAATCAGTTGAATCAATAGTAATGGAAGAGTTTGAGTCAAATTATGAGGTCCGATTGCGAAAAAGTCACAAGTTATAGGCTTCGGAATGTATCACACAAACTAAGTCCAATTTGAGACGTTGACGAACGGATGGAGCTAACTTGTTTCGACTGTTACGAATCTTGTTCCAACACTTCAAATGTGTTGAAAAAATAGTAATGGAAGAGTTTGAGTTCAATTACGAGGTCCGGTTGCGAAAAAGTCACAAGTTATATGCTTCGGTATGTAACACACAAACTGAGTCCAATTAAAGACATTGACGCATTGATGGAGCTAACTTATTTCGACTGTCCCGAATCTTCTTCCAACACTTCAAATGTGTTGAAACAATAGTAGTGGAAGAATTCGAGTCTAATTACGAGGTCCGGTTGCGAAAAAGTCACAAGTTATAGCCTTCGGAATGTAATACACAAACTGAGTCCAATTTGAGTCGTTGACGCACGGATGGAGCTAACTTGTTTCTACTGTCACGAATCTTGTTCCAACAATTCAAATGTCTTAAAACAATAGTAATGTAATAGTTTGAGTCCAATTACGAGGTCCGATTGCTAAAAAGCCATAAGTTATAGTCTTCTGAATGTAACATACAAACCGAGTCCAATTTGAGACGTTGACGCATGGATGGAGCTAACTTGTTTCTACTGTCACGAATCTTGTTCCAACAATTCAAATTTGTTAAAACAATAGTAATGGAAGAGTTTGAGTCCAATTACAAGGTCCGATTGCTAAAAAGCCATAAGTTATAGGCTTAGGAATGCAACATACAAACTGAGTCCAATTTGAGACGTTGACGCACGGATGGAGCTAACTTGTTTCGACTGTCCCGAATCTTGTTCCAACACTTCAAATGTGTTGAAACAATAGTAGTGGAAGAATTCGAGTCTAATTACGAGGTCCGGTTGCGAAAAAGTCACAAGTTATAGGCTTCGGAATGTAACTCACAAACTCAGTCCAATTTCAGACGATGACGAACGGATGGACCTAACTTGTTTCGACTGTCATGAATCTTGTTCGAACACTTCAAAAGTGTTCAAACAATAGTAATGGAAGAGTTTGAGTAAAATTACAAGGTTCGGTTGCGACAAAGTCACAAGTTATAGGCTTCGGAATGTAACACTCAAACTGAGTCCAATTTGATACGTTGATGCACGGATGGAGCTAACTTGTTTCTACTGTCCCGAATCTTGTTCCAACAATTCAAATTTGTTAAAACAATAGTAATGGAAGAGTTTGAGTCCAATTACAAGGTCCGATTGCTAAAAAGTCATAAGTTATAGGCTTCGGAATGTAACACACAAACTGAGTCCAATTAAAGACATTGACGCACGGATGGAGCTAACTTCTTTCGCCTGTCCCGAATCTTGTTCCAACACTTCAAATGCATTGAAACAATAGTAATGGAAGAGTTTGAGTTAAATTATGAGGTTCGGTTGCGACAAAGTCACAAGTTATAGGCTTCGGAATGTAACACACTAACTGAGTCCAATTTGAGACGTTGACGCACGGATGGAGGTAACTTGTTTCGACTATACCGAATCTTGTTCAACCACTTCAGATGTGTTGAAACAATAGTAATGGAAGAGTTTAAGTAAAATTACGAGGTCCGGTTGCGACAAAGTCACAAGTTATATGCTTTGGAATGTAACACACAAACTGAGTCCAATTTCAGACATTGACGTACGGATGGAGCTAACTTTGTTCGACTGTCATGAATCTTGTTCCAATACTTCAAAAGTGTTGAAACAATAGTAAAGGAAGAGTTTGAGTCTAATTACGAGATCCGATTTCGAAAAAGTCACAAATTATAGGCTTAGGAATGTAAAACACAAACTGAGTCATATTTCAGATGTTGATGCACGGATGGAGCTAACTTGTTTCGACTGTCCCAAATCTTGTTCCAACACTTCAAATCTGTTGAATCAATAGTAATAGAAGAGTTTGAGTCAAATTATGAGGTCCGGCTGCGAAAAAGTCACAAGTTATAGGCTTCGGAATGCATCACACAAACTAAGTCCAATTTGTGACGTTGACGAACGGATGGAGCTAACTTGTTTCGACTGTCACGAAACTTGTTCCAACACTTCAAATGTGTTGAAACAATAGTAATGGAAGAGTTTGAGTTCAATTACGAGGTCCGGTTGCGAAAAAGTCACAAGTTATAGGCTTCGGAATGTAACTCACAAACTGAGTCCAATTTCAGACGTTGACGCACGGATGGAGCTAACTTGTTTCGACTGTCATGAATCTTGTTGCAACACTTCAAAAGTGTTGAAACAATAGTAATGGAAGAGTTTGAGTAAAATTACGAGGTCCGGTTGCGACAAAGTCACAAGTTATAGGCTTCGGAATGTAACACTCAAACTGAGTCCAATTTGAGACGTTGACGCACGGATGGAGCTAACTTGTTTCTACTGTCACGAATCTTGTTCCAACAATTCAAATTTGTTAAAACAATAGTAATGGAAGAGTGTGAGTCCAATTACGAGGTCCGATTGCTAAAAAGCCATAAGTTATAGGCTTCGGAATGTAACACACAAACTTAGTCCAATTAAAGACATTGATGCACGGATGGAGCTAACTTCTTTCGACTGTCCCGAATCTTGTTCCAACACTTCAAATGTGTTGAAACAATAGTAATGGAAGAGTTTGAATAAAATTATGAGGTCCGGTTGCGACAAAGTCACAAGTTATAGGCTTCGGAATGTAACAAACAAACTTAGTCCAATTTGAGACGTTGACGCACGGATGGAGCTAACTTGTTTCTACTGTCCCGAATCTTGTTCCAACACTTCAAATGTGTTGAAACAATAGTAATGGGAGAGTTTGAGTAAAATTATGAGGTCCGGTTGCGACAAAGTCACAAGGTATAGGCTTCGGAATGTAACACACAAACTGAGTCCAATTTGAGACGTTGACGCACGGATGGAGCTAACTTGTTTCTACTGTCACGAATCTTGTTCCAACACTTCAAATGTGTTGAAACAATAGTAATGGGAGAGTTTGAGTAAAATTATGAGGTCCGGTTGCGACAAAGTCACAAGGTATAGGCTTCGGAATGTAACACACAAACTGAGTCCAATTTGAGACGTTGACGCACGGATGGAACTAACTTGTTTCTACAGTCACGAATCTTGTTCCAAGAATTCAAATGTTTGAAAACAATAGTAATGGAATAGTTTGAGTCCAATTACAAGGTCCGATTACTAAAAAGCCATAAGTTATAGGCTTCGGAATGTAACATACAAATTGAGTCCAATTTGAGACGTTGACGCACGGATAGAGCTAACTTGTTTCGACTGTCCCGAATCTTGTTCCAACACTTCAAATGTGTTGAAACAATTGTAATGGAAGAGTTTGATTCCAATTACGATTTTCGGTTGCGAAAAAGTCACAAGTTATAGGCTTCGGAATGTAACTCACAAACTGAGTCCAATTTCAGACGTTGACGCACGGATGGAGCTAACTTGTTTCGACTGTCATGAATCTTGTTGCAACACTTCAAAAGTGTTGAAACAATAGTAATGGAAGAGTTTGAGTAAAATTACGAGGTCCGGTTGCGACAAAGTCACAAGTTATAGGCTTCGGAATGTAACACTCAAACTGAGTCCAATTTGAGACGTTGACGCACGGATGGAGCTAACTTGTTTCTACTGTCACGAATCTTGTTCCAACAATTCAAATTTGTTAAAACAATAGTAATGGAAGAGTTTGAGTCCAATTACGAGGTCCGATTGCTAAAAAGCCATAAGTTATAGGCTTCGGAATGTAACACACAAACTTAGTCCAATTAAAGACATTGATGCACGGATGGAGCTAACTTCTTTCGACTGTCCCGAATCTTGTTCCAACACTTCAAATGTGTTGAAACAATAGTAATGGAAGAGTTTGAGTAAAATTACGAGGTCCGGTTGCGACAAAGTCACAAGTTATAGGCTTCGGAATGTAACACTCAAACTAAGTCCAATTTGTGACGTTGACGAACGGATGGAGCTAACTTGTTTCGACTGTCACGAAACTTGTTCCAGCACTTCAAATGTGTTGAAACAATAGTAATGGAAGAGTTTGAGTTCAATTACGAGGTCCGGTTGCGAAAAAGTCACAAGTTATAGGCTTCGGAATGTAACACACAAACTGATTTCAATTAAAGACATTGACGCACGGACGGAGCTAACTTGTTTTGACTGTCCCAAATCTTGTTCCAACACTTCAAATGTGTTGAAACAGTAGTAATGGAAGAATTCGAGTCGAATTACGAGGTCCGATTGGGAAAAAGTCACAAGTTATAGGTTTCGGAACGTAACACACTAACTGAGTCCAATTATAGACATTGAGGCACGGATGGAGCTAACTTGTTTCGACGGTCCCAAATCTTGTTCCAACACTTCAAATTTGTTGAAACAATAGTAATGGAAGAGTTTGAGTACAATTACGAGGTCTGGTTGCAAAAAAGTCACAAGTTATAGGCTTCAGAATGTGAGACACAAACCGAGTCTAATTTGAGATGTTGACGCACGGATGGAGCTAACTTGTTTCTACTGTCACGAATCTTGTTCCAACAATTCAAATTTTTTAAAACAATAGTAATGGAAGAGTTTGAGTCCAATTACCAGGTCCGATTGCTAAAAAGCCATAAGTTATAGGCTTCGGAATGTAACACTCAAACTGAGTCCAATTTGAGACGTTGACGCACGGATGAAGCTAACTTGTTTCTACTGTCACGAATCTTGTTCCAACAATCCAAATTTGTTAAAACAATAGTAATGGAAGAGTTTGAGTCCAATTACGAGGTCCGATTGCTAAAAAGCCATAAGTTATAGGCTTCGGAATGTAACACACAAACTGAGTCCAATTAAGGACATTGACGCACAGACGGAGCTAACTTGTTTCGACTGTCCCGAATCTTGTTCCAACACTTCAATTGTGTTGAAACAGTAGTAATGGAAGAATTCGAGTCGAATTACGAGGTCCGATTGGGAAAAAGTCACAAGTTATATGCTTCGGAACGTAACACACTAACTGAGTCCAATTTGAGACGTTGACGCACGGATGGAGCTAACTTGTTTCGACTGTCCCAAATCTTGTTCCAACACTTCAAATCTGTTGAAACAATAGTAATGGAAGAGTTTGAGTCCAATTACAAGGTCTGGTTGCGAAGAAGTCACAAGTTATAGGCTTCAGAATGTGAGACACAAACTGAGTCCAATTTGAGACGTTGATGCACGGATGGAGCTAACTTGTTTCGACTGTCACGAATCTTGATCCAACACTTCAAATCTGTTGAAACAATAGTAATGGAATAGTTGGAGTCCAATTACGAGGTCCGATTGCGAAAAAGTCAAAAGTTATAGGCTTTAAAATGTAACTCACAAACTGAGTCCAATTAAAGACATTGACGCATGGATGGAGCTAACTTGTTTCGACTGTCCCGAATCTTGTTCCAACACTTCAAATGTGTTGAAACAATAGTAGTGGAAGAATTCAAGTCTAATTATGAGGTCCGGTTGCGAAAAAGTCACAAGTTATAGGCTTCGGAATGTAACTCACAAACTGAGTCCAATTTCAGACGTTGACGCACGGATGGAGCTAACTTGTTTCGACTGTCATGAATCTTGTTCCAACACTTCAAAAGTGTTGAAACAATAGTAATGGAAGAGTTTGAGTAAAATTACGAGGTCCGGTTGCGACAAAGTCACAAGTTATAGTCTTCGGAATGTAACACTCAAACTGAGTCCAATTTGAGACGTTGACGCACGGATGGAGCTAACTTGTTTCTACTGTCACGAATCTTGTTCCAACAATTCAAATTTGTTAAAACAATAGTAATGGAAGAGGTTGAGTCCAATTACGAGGTCCGATTGCTAAAAAGCCATAAGTTATAGGCTTCGGAATGTAACACACAAACTGAGTCCAATTAAAGACATTGACGCACGGATGGAGCTAACTTCTTTCGCCTGTCCCGAATCTTGTTGCAACACTTCAAATGTGTTGAAACAATAGTGATGGAAGAGTTTGAGTAAAATTACGAGGTCCGGTTGCGACAAAGTAACAAGTTATAGGCTTGGGAATGTAACACACAAACTGAGTCCAATTTTAGACCTTGACGCACGGATGGAGCTAAGTTCTTTCTACTGTCACGAATCTTGTTGCAACAATTCAAATTTGTTAAAACAATAGTAATGGAAGAGTTTGAGTCCAATTACAAGGTCCGATTGCTAAAAAGCCATAAGTTATAGGCTTCGGAATGTATCACACAAACTAAGTCCAATTTGAGACGTTGACGAACGGATGGAGCTAACTTGTTTCGACTGTTACGAATCTTGTTCCAACACTTCAAATGTGTTGAAACAATAGTAATGGAAGAGTTTGAGTTCAATTACGAGGTCCGGTTGCGAAAAAGTCACAAGTTATATGCTTCGGTATGTAACACACAAACTGAGTCCAATTAAAGACATTGACGCATGGATGGAGCTAACTTGTTTCGACTATCCCGAATCTTCTTCCAACACTTCAAATGTGTTGAAACAATAGTAGTGGAAGAATTCGAGTCTAATTACGAGGTCCGGTTGCGAAAAAGTCACAAGTTATAGGCTTCGGAATGTAACACACAAACTAAGTCCAATTTGAGACGTTGACGAACGGATGGAGCTAACTTGTTTCGACTGTTACGAATCTTGTTCCAACACTTCAAATGTGTTGAAACAATAGTAATGGAAGTGTTTGAGTTCAATTATGAGGTCCGGTTGCGAAAAAGTCACAAGATATATGCTTCGGTATGTAACACACAAACAGAGTCCAATTAAAGACATTGACGCATGGATGGAGCTAACTTGTTTCGACTGTCCCGAATCTTCCTCCAACACTTCAAATGTGTTGAAACAATAGTAGTGGAAGAATTTGAGTCTAATTACGAGGTCCGGTTGCGAAAAAGTCACAAGTTATAGCCCTCGGAATGTAACACACAAACTGAGTCCAATTTGAGTCGTTGACGCACGGATGGAGCTAACTTGTTTCTACTGTCACGAATCTTGTTCCAACAATTTAAATGTGTTAAAACAATAGTAATGTAATAGTTTGAGTCCAATTACGAGGTCCGATTGCTAAAAAGCCATAAGTTATAGTCTTCTGAATGTAACATACAAACTGAGTCCAATTTGAGACGTTGACGCATGGATGGAGCTAACTTGTTTCTACTGTCACGAATCTTGTTCCAACAATTCAAATTTGTTAAAACAATTGTAATGGAAGAGTTTGAGTCCAATTACAAGGTCCAATTGCTAAAAAGCCATAAGTTATAGGCTTCGGAATGTAACACACAAACTGAGTCCAATTTGAGACGTTGACGCACGGATGGAGCTAACTTGTTTCTACTGTCACGAATCTTGTTCCAACAATTCAAATTTGTTAAAACATTAGTAATGGAAGAGTTTGAGTCCAATTACAAGGTCCGATTGCTAAAAAGCCATAAGTTATAGGCTTCGGAATGTAACACACAAACTTAGTCCAATTTGAGACGTTGACGCACGGATGGAGCTAACTTGTTTCGACTGTCACGAAACTTGTTCCAACACTTCAAATGTGTTGAAACAATAGTAATGGAAGAGTTTGAGTCTAATTACGAGATCCGATTTCGAAAAAGTCACAAATTATAGGCTTAGGAATGTAAAACACAAACTGAGTCCAATTTCAGATGTTGACGCACGGATGGAGCTAACTTGTTTCGACTGTACCAAATCTTGTTCCAACACTTCAAATCTGTTGAATCAGTAGTAATAGAAGAGTTTGAGTCAAATTATGAGGTCCGGTTGCGAAAAAGTCACAAGTTATAGGCTTCGGAATGTATCACAAAAACTAAGTCCAATTTGTGACGTTGACGAACGGATGGAGCTAACTTGTTTCGACTGTCACGAAACTTGTTCCAACACTTCAAATGTGTTGAAACAATAGTAATGGAAGAGTTTGAGTTCAATTACGAGGTCCGGTTGCGAAAAAGTCACAAGTTATAGGCTTCGGAATGTAACTCACAAACTGAGTCCAATTTCAGACGTTGACGCACGGATGGAGCTAACTTGTTTCGACTGTCATGAATCTTGTTGCAACACTTCAAAAGTGTTGAAACAATAGTAATGGAAGAGTTTGAGTAAAATTACGAGGTCCGGTTGCGACAAAGTCACAAGTTATAGGCTTCGGAATGTAACACTCAAACTGAGTCCAATTTGAGACGTTGACGCACGGATGGAGCTAACTTGTTTCTACTGTCACGAATCTTGTTCCAACAATTCAAATTTGTTAAAACAATAGTAATGGAAGAGTTTGAGTCCAATTACGAGGTCCGATTGCGAAAAAGCCATAAGTTATAGGCTTCGGAATGTAACACACAAACTTAGTCCAATTAAAGACATTGATGCACGGATGGAGCTAACTTCTTTCGACTGTCCCGAATCTTGTTCCAACACTTCAAATGTGTTGAAACAATAGTAATGGAAGAGTTTGAATAAAATTATGAGGTCCGGTTGCGACAAAGTCACAAGTTATAGGCTTCGGAATGTAACAAACAAACTGAGTCCAATTTGAGACGTTGACGCACGGATGGAGCTAACTTGTTTCTACTGTCCCGAATCTTGTTCCAACACTTCAAATGTGTTGAAACAATAGTAATGGGAGAGTTTGAGTAATATTTTGAGGTCCGGTTGCGACAAAGTCACAAGGTATAGGCTTCGGAATGTAACACACAAACTGAGTCCAATTTGAGACGTTGACGCACGGATGGAGCTAACTTGTTTCTACTGTCCCGAATCTTGTTCCAACACTTCAAATGTGTTGAAACAATAGTAATGGGAGAGTTTGAGTAAAATTATGAGGTCCGGTTGCGACAAAGTCACAAGGTATAGGCTTCGGAATGTAACACACAAACTGAGTCCAATTTGAGACGTTGACGCACGGATGGAACTAACTTGTTTCTACAGTCACGAATCTTGTTCCAAGAATTCAAATGTTTGAAAACAATAGTAATGGAATAGTTTGAGTCCAATTACAAGGTCCGATTACTAAAAAGCCATAAGTTATAGGCTTCGGAATGTAACATACAAATTGAGTCCAATTTGAGACGTTGACGCACGGATAGAGCTAACTTGTTTCGACTGTCCCGAATCTTGTTCCAACACTTCAAATGTGTTGAAACAATTGTAATGGAAGAGTTTGATTCCAATTACGATTTTCGGTTGCGAAAAAGTCACAAGTTATAGGCTTCGGAATGTAACACACAAACTGAGTCTAATTTGAGACGTTGACGCACGGATGGAGCTAACTTGTTTCTACTGTCACGAATCTTGTTCCAACAATTCAAATTTGTCAAAACAATTGTAATGGAAGAGTTTGAGTCCAATTACAAAGTCCGATTGCTAAAAAGCCATAAGTTATAGGCTTCGGAATGTAACACACAAACTGAGTCCGATTAAAAACATTGATGCACGGATGGAGCTAACTTGTTTCGACTGTCCCGAATCTTGTTCCAACACTTCAAATGTGTTGAAACAATTGTAATGGAAGAGTTTGAGTCCAATTAGGAGTTCCGGTTGCGAAAAAGTCGCAAGTTATAGGCTTCGGAATGTAACAAACAAACTGAGTCCAATTATAGACATTGAGGCACGGATGGAGCTAACTTGTTTCGACGGTCCCAAATCTTGTTCCAACACTTCAAATTTGTTGAAACAATAGTAATGGAAGAGTTTGAGTACAATTACGAGGTCTGGTTGCGAAAAAGTCACAAGTTATAAGCTTCAGAATGTGAGACACAAACTGAGTCTAATTTGAGATGTTGACGCACGGATGGAGCTAACTTGTTTCTACTGTCGCGAATCTTGTTCCAACAATTCAAATTTGTTAAAACAATAGTAATGGAAGAGTTTGAGTCCAATTACCAGGTCCGATTGCTAAAAAGCCATAAGTTATAGGCTTCGAAATATAACATACAAACTGAGTCCAATTTACGACGCTGACGCACGGATGGAGCTAACTTGTTTCGACTGTCCCGAATCTTGTTCCAACAATTCAAATGTGTTGAAACAACAGTAATGGAAGAGTTTGAGTAAAATTACGAGGTCCGGTTGTGACAAAGTCACAAGTTATAGGCTTCGGAATGTAACACACAAACTGAGTCCAATTTGAGACGTTGACGCACGGATGGAGCTAACTTTTTTCTACTGTCCCGAATCTTATTCATACACTACAAATCTGTTGAAACAATTGTAATGGAAGAGTTCGAGTCTAATTACGAGATCCGATTGCGAAAAAGTCACAAATTATAGGCTTAGGAATGTAACACACAAACTGAGTCCAATTTGAGACGTTGACGCACGGATGGAGCTAACTTTTTTCTACTGTCCCGAATCTTATTCATACACTACAAATCTGTTGAAACAATTGTAATGGAAGAGTTCGAGTCTAATTACGAGATCCGATTGCGAAAAAGTCACAAATTATAGGCTTAGGAATGTAACACACAAACTGAGTCCAATTTGAGATGTTGACGCACGGATGGAGCTAACTTGTTTCGACTATCCCAAATCTTGTTCCAACACTTCAAATCTGTTGAATCAATAGTAATGGAAGAGTTTGAGTCAAATTATGAGGTCCGATTGCGAAAAAGTCACAAGTTATAGGCTTCGGAATGTATCACACAAACTAAGTCCAATTTGAGACGTTGACGAACGGATGGAGCTAACTTGTTTCGACTGTTACGAATCTTGTTCCAACACTTCAAATGTGTTGAAACAATAGTAATGGAAGAGTTTGAGTTCAATTACGAGGTCCGGTTGCGAAAAAGTCACAAGTTATATGCTTCGGTATGTAACACACAAACTGAGTCCAATTAAAGACATTGACGCATGGATGGAGCTAACTTGTTTCGACTGTCCCGAATCTTCTTCCAACACTTCAAATGTGTTGAAACAACAGTAATGGAAGAGTTTGAGTAAAATTACGAGGTCCGGTTGTGACAAAGTCACAAGTTATAGGCTTCGGAATGTAACACACAAACTGAGTCCAATTTGAGACGTTGACGCACGGATGGAGCTAACTTTTTTCTACTGTCCCGAATCTTATTCCAACACTACAAATCTGTTGAAACAATAGTAATGGAAGAGTTCGAGTCTAATTACGAGATCCGATTGCGAAAAAGTCACAAATTATAGGCTTCGGAATGTAACACACAAACTGAGTCCAATTTGAGTCTTTGACGCACGGATGGAGCTAACTTGTTTCTACTGTCACGAATCTTGTTCCAACAATTCAAATGTCTTAAAACAATAGTAAGGTAATAGTTCGAGTCCAATTACGAGGTCCGATTGCTAAAAAGCCATAAGTTATAGTCTTCTGAATGTAACATACAAACCGAGTCCAATTTGAGACGTTGACGCATGGATGGAGCTAACTTGTTTCTACTGTCACGAATCTTGTTCCAACAATTCAAATTTGTTAAAACAATAGTAATGGAAGAGTTTGAGTCCAATTACAAGGTCCGATTGCTAAAAAGCCATAAGTTATAGGCTTCGGAATGTAACACACAAACTGAGTCCAATTTGAGACGTTGACGCACGGATGGAGCTAACTTGTTTCTACTGTCACGAATCTTGTTCCAACACTTCAAATGTGTTGAAACAATAGTAGTGGAAGAATTCGAGTCTAATTACGAGGTCCGGTTGCGAAAAAGTCACAAGTTATAGGCTTCGGAATGTAACTCACAAACTCAGTCCAATTTCAGACGATGACGAACGGATGGAGCTAACTTGTTTCGACTGTCATGAATCTTGTTCCAACACTTCAAAAGTGTTGAAACAATAGTAATGGAAGAGTTTGAGTAAAATTACGAGGTCCGGTTGCGACAAAGTCACAAGTTATAGGCTTCGGAATGTAACACTCAAACTGAGTCCAATTTGAGACGTTGACGCACGGATGGAGCTAACTTGTTTCTACTGTCACGAATCTTGTTCTAACAATTCAAATTTGTTAAAACAATAGTAATGGAAGAGTTTGAGTCCAATTACGAGGTCCGATTGCTAAAAAGCCATAAGTTATAGGCTTCGGAATGTAACACACAAACTTAGTCCAATTAAAGACATTGATGCACGGATGGAGCTAACTTCTTTCGACTGTCCCGAATCTTGTTCCAACACTTCAAATGTGTTGAAACAATAGTAATGGAAGAGTTTGAATAAAATTATGAGGTCCGGTTGCGACAAAGTCACAAGTTATAGGCTTCGGAATGTAACAAACAAACTGAGTCCAATTTGAGACGTTGACGCACGGATGGAGCTAACTTGTTTCTACTGTCCCGAATCTTGTTCCAACACTTCAAATGTGTTGACACAATAGTAATGGAAGAGTTTGAATAAAATTATGAGGTCCGGTTGCGACAAAGTCACAAGGTATAGGCTTCGGAATGTAACACACAAACTGAGTCCAATTTGAGATGTTGACGCACGGATGGAGCTAACTTGTTTCTACTGTCACGAATCTTGTTCCAAGAATTCAAATGTTTGAAAACAATAGTAATGGAATAGTTTGAGTCCAATTACAAGGTCCGATTACTAAAAAGCCATAAGTTATAGGCTTCGGAATGTAACATACAAATTGAGTCCAATTTGAGACGTTGACGCACGGATAGAGCTAACTTGTTTCGACTGTCCCGAATCTTGTTCCAACACTTCAAATGTGTTGAAACAATTGTAATGGAAGAGTTTGATTCCAATTACGATTTTCGGTTTCGAAAAAGTCACAAGTTATAGGCTTCGGAATGTAACACACAAACTGAGTCTAATTTGAGACGTTGACGCACGGATGGAGCTAACTTGTTTCTACTGTCACGAATCTTGTTCCAACAATTCAAATTTGTCAAAACAATTGTAATGGAAGAGTTTGAGTCCAATTAAAAAGTCCGATTGCTAAAAAGCCATAAGTTATAGGCTTCGGAATGTAACACACAAACTGAGTCCGATTAAAAACATTGATGCACGGATGGAGCTAACTTGTTTCGACTGTCCCGAATCTTGTTCCAACACTTCAAATGTGTTGAAACAATTGTAATGGAAGAGTTTGAGTCCAATTAGGAGTTCCGGTTTCGAAAAAGTCGCAAGTTATAGGCTTCGGAATGTAACAAACAAACTGAGTCCAATTATAGACATTGAGGCACGGATGGAGCTAACTTGTTTCGACGGTCCCAAATCTTGTTCCAACACTTCAAATTTGTTGAAACAATAGTAATGGAAGAGTTTAAGTACAATTACAAGGTCTGGTTGCGAAAAAGTCACAAGTTATAGGCTTTAGAATGTGAGACACAAACTGAGTCTAATTTGAGATGTTGACGCACGGATGGAGCTAACTTGTTTCGACTGTCCCAAATCTTGTTCCAACACTTCAAATCTGTTGAATCAATAGTAATAGAAGAGTTTGAGTCAAATTATGAGGTCCGGTTGCGAAAAAGTCACAAGTTATAGGCTTCGGAATGTATCACACAAACTAAGTCCAATTTGTGACGTTGACGAACGGATGGAGCTAACTTGTTTCGACTGTCACGAAACTTGTTCCAGCACTTCAAATGTGTTGAAACAATAGTAATGGAAGAGTTTGAGTTCAATTACGAGGTCCGGTTGCGAAAAAGTCACAAGTTATAGGCTTCGGAATGTAACACACAAACTGATTTCAATTAAAGACATTGACGCACCGACGGAGCTAACTTGTTTTGACTGTCCCGAATCTTGTTACAACACTTCAAATGTGTTGAAACAGTAGTAATGGAAGAATTCGAGTCGAATTACGAGGTCCGATTGGGAAAAAGTCACAAGTTATAGGTTTCGGAACGTAACACACTAACTGAGTCTAATTTGAGACGTTGACGCACGGATGGAGCTAACTTGTTTCGACTGTCCCAAATCTTGTTCCAACACTTCAAATCTGTTGAAACAATAGTAATGGAAGAGTTTGAGTCCAATTACAAGGTCTGGTTGCGAATAAGTCACAAGTTATAGGCTTCAGAATGTGAGACACAAACTGAGTCCAATTACAAGGTCTGGTTGCGAAGAAGTCACAAGTTATAGGCTTCAGAATGTGAGACACAAACTGAGTCCAATTTGAGACGTTGACGCACGGATGGAGCTAACTTGTTTCGACTGTCACGAATCTTGATCCAACACTTCAAATCTGTTGAAACAATACTAATGGAATAGTTGGAGTCCAATTACGAGGTCCGATTGCGAAAAAGTCAAAAGTTATAGGCTTTGCAATGTAACTCACAAACTGAGTCCAATTAAAGACATTGACGCAGGGATGGGGCTAACTTGTTTCGACTGTCCCGAATCTTGTTCCCACAATTCAAATGTGTTGAAACAATAGTAGTGGAAGAATTCGAGTCTAATTACGAGGTCCGGTTGCGAAAAAGTCACAAGTTATAGGCTTCGGAATGTAACTCACAAACTGAGTCCAATTTCAGACGTTGACGCACGGATGGAGCTAACTTGTTTCGACTGTCATGAATCTTGTTGCAACACTTCAAAAGTGTTGAAACAATAGTAATGGAAGAGTTTGAGTAAAATTACGAGGTCCGGTTGCGACAAAGTCACAAGTTATAGGCTTCGGAATGTAACACTCAAACTGAGTCCAATTTGAGACGTTGACGCACGGATGGAGCTAACTTGTTTCTACTGTCACGAATCTTGTTCCAACAATTCAAATTTGTTAAAACAATAGTAATGGAAGAGTTTGAGGAAATTACGAGGTCCGATTGCTAAAAAGCCATAAGTTATAGGCTTCGGAATGTAACACACAAACTTAGTCCAATTAAAGACATTGATGCACGGATGGAGCTAACTTCTTTCGACTGTCCCGAATCTTGTTCCAACACTTCAAATGTGTTGAAACAATAGTAATGGAAGAGTTTGAATAAAATTATGAGGTCCGGTTGCGACAAAGTCACAAGTTATAGGCTTCGGAATGTAACAAACAAACTGAGTCCAATTTGAGACGTTGACGCACGGATGGAGCTAACTTGTTTCTACTGTCCCGAATCTTGTTCCAACACTTCAAATGTGTTGAAACAATAGTAATGGGAGAGTTTGAGTAAAATTATGAGGTCCGGTTGCGACAAAGTCACAAGGTATAGGCTTCGGAATGTAACACACAAACTGAGTCCAATTTGAGACGTTGACGCACGGATGGAGCTAACTTGTTTCTACTGTCACGAATCTTGTTCCAACACTTCAAATGTGTTGAAACAATAGTAATGGGAGAGTTTGAGTAAAATTATGAGGTCCGGTTGCGACAAAGTCACAAGGTATAGGCTTCGGAATGTAACACACAAACTGAGTCCAATTTGAGACGTTGACGCACGGATGGAACTAACTTGTTTCTACAGTCACGAATCTTGTTCCAAGAATTCAAATGTTTGAAAACAATAGTAATGGAATAGTTTGAGTCCAATTACAAGGTCCGATTACTAAAAAGCCATAAGTTATAGGCTTTGGAATGTAACATACAAATTGAGTCCAATTTGAGACGTTGACGCACGGATAGAGCTAACTTGTTTCGACTGTCCCGAATCTTGTTCCAACACTTCAAATGTGTTGAAACAATTGTAATGGAAGAGTTTGATTCCAATTACGTTTTTCGGTTGCGAAAAAGTCACAAGTTATAGGCTTCGGAATGTAACACACAAACTGAGTCTAATTTGAGACGTTGACGCACGGATGGAGCTAACTTGTTTCTACTGTCACGAATCTTGTTCCAACAATTCAAATTTGTCAAAACAATTGTAATGGACGAGTTTGAGTTCAATTACCAGGTCCGATTGCTAAAAAGCCATAAGTTATAGGCTTCGGAATGTAACACACAAACTGAGTCCGATTAAAAACATTGATGCACGGATGGAGCTAACCTGTTTCGACTGTCCCAAATCTTGTTCCAACACTTCAAATTTGTTGAAACAATAGTAATCGAAGAGTTTGAGTACAATTACGAGGTCTGGTTGCGAAAAAGTCACAAGTTATAGGCTTCAGAATGTGAGACACAAACTGAGTCTAATTTGAGATGTTGACGCACGGATGGAGCTAACTTGTTTCTACTGTCGCGAATCTTGTTCCAACAATTCAAATTTGTTAAAACAATAGTAATGGAAGAGTTTGAGTCCAATTACCAGGTCCGATTGCTAAAAAGCCATAAGTTATAGGCTTCGAAATATAACATACAAACTAAGTCCAATTTACGACGCTGACGCACGGATGGAGCTAACTTGTTTCGACTGTCCCGAATCTTGTTCCAACAATTCAAATGTGTTGAAACAACAGTAATGGAAGAGTTTGAGTAAAATTACGAGGTCCGGTTGTGACAAAGTCACAAGTTATAGGCTTCGGAATGTAACACACAAACTGAGTCCAATTTGAGACGTTGACGCACGGATGGAGCTAACTTTTTTCTACTGTCCCGAATCTTATTCCAACACTACAAATCTGTTGAAACAATTGTAATGGAAGAGTTCGAGTCTAATTCCGAGATCCGATTGCGAAAAAGTCACAAATTATAGGCTTAGGAATGTAACACACAAACTGAGTCCAATTTGAGATGTTGACGCACGGATGGAGCTAACTTGTTTCGACTATCCCAAATCTTGTTCCAACACTTCAAATCTGTTGAATCAATAGTAATGGAAGAGTTTGAGTCAAATTATGAGGTCCGATTGCGAAAAAGTCACAAGTTATAGGCTTCGGAATGTATCACACAAACTAAGTCCAATTTGAGACGTTGACGAACGGATGGAGCTAACTTGTTTCGACTGTTACGAATCTTGTTCCAACACTTCAAATGTGTTGAAACAATAGTAATGGAAGAGTTTGAGTTCAATTACGAGGTCCGGTTGCGAAAAAGTCACAAGTTATATGCTTCGGTATGTAACACACAAACTGAGTCCAATTAAAGACATTGACGCATGGATGGAGCTAACTTGTTTCGACTGTCCCGAATCTTCTTCCAACACTTCAAATGTGTTGAAACAACAGTAATGGAAGAGTTTGAGTAAAATTACGATGTCCGGTTGTGACAAAGTCACAAGTTATAGGCTTCGGAATGTAACACACAAACTGAGTCCAATTTGAGACGTTGACGCACGGATGGAGCTAACTTGTTTCGACTGTCATGAATCTTGTTCCAACACTTCAAAAGTGTTGAAACAATAGTAATGGAAGAGTTTGAGTAAAATTACGAGGTCCGGTTGCGACAAAGTCACAAGTTATAGGCTTCGGAATGTAACACTCAAACTGAGTCCAATTTGAGACGTTGACGCACGGATGGAGCTAACTTGTTTCTACTGTCACGAATCTTGTTCTAACAATTCAAATTTGTTAAAACAATAGTAATGGAAGAGTTTGAGTCCAATTACGAGGTCCGATTGCTAAAAAGCCATAAGTTATAGGCTTCGGAATGTAACACACAAACTTAGTCCAATTAAAGACATTGATGCACGGATGGAGCTAACTTCTTTCGACTGTCCCGAATCTTGTTCCAACACTTCAAATGTGTTGAAACAATAGTAATGGAAGAGTTTGAATAAAATTATGAGGTCCGGTTGCGACAAAGTCACAAGTTATAGGCTTCGGAATGTAACAAACAAACTGAGTCCAATTTGAGACGTTGACGCACGGATGGAGCTAACTTGTTTCTACTGTCCCGAATCTTGTTCCAACACTTCAAATGTGTTGAAACAATAGTAATGGGAGAGTTTGAGTAAAATTATGAGGTCCGGTTGCGACAAAGTCACAAGGTATAGGCTTCGGAATGTAACACACAAACTGAGTCCAATTTGAGACGTTGACGCACGGATGGAGCTAACTTGTTTCTACTGTCACGAATCTTGTTCCAAGAATTCAAATGTTTGAAAACAATAGTAATGGAATAGTTTGAGTCCAATTACAAGGTCCGATTACTAAAAAGCCATAAGTTATAGGCTTCGGAATGTAACATACAAATTGAGTCCAATTTGAGACGTTGACGCACGGATAGAGCTAACTTGTTTCGACTGTCCCGAATCTTGTTCCAACACTTCAAATGTGTTGAAACAATTGTAATGGAAGAGTTTGATTCCAATTACGATTTTCGGTTTCGAAAAAGTCACAAGTTATAGGCTTCGGAATGTAACACACAAACTGAGTCTAATTTGAGACGTTGACGCACGGATGGAGCTAACTTGTTTCTACTGTCACGAATCTTGTTCCAACAATTCAAATTTGTCAAAACGATTGTAATGGAAGAGTTTGAGTCCAATTAAAAAGTCCGATTGCTAAAAAGCCATAAGTTATAGGGTTCGGAATGTAACACACAAACAGAGTCCGATTAAAAACATTGATGCACGGATGGAGCTAACTTGTTTCGACTGTCCCGAATCTTGTTCCAACACTTCAAATGTGTTGAAACAATTGTAATGGAAGAGTTTGAGTCCAATTAGGAGTTCCGATTTCGAAAAAGTCGCAAGTTATAGGCTTCGGAATGTAACAAACAAACTGAGTCCAATTATAGACATTGAGGCACGGATGGAGCTAACTTGTTTCGACGGTCCCAAATCTTGTTCCAACACTTCAAATTTGTTGAAACAATAGTAATGGAAGAGTTTGAGTACAATTACGAGGTCTGGTTGCGAAAAAGTCACAAGTTATAGGCTTCAGAATGTGAGACACAAACTGAGTCTAATTTGAGATGTTGACGCACGGATGGAGCTAACTTGTTTCTACTGTCACGAATCTTGTTCCAACAATTCAAATTTGTTAAAACAATAGTAATGGAAGAGTTTGAGTTCAATTACCAGGTCCGATTGCTAAAAAGCCATAAGTTATAGGCTTCAAAATGTAACATACAAACTGAGTCCAATTTACGACGCTGACGCACGGATGGAGCTAACTTGTTTCGACTGTCCCGAATCTTGTTCCAACACTTCAAATGTGTTGAAACAACAGTAATGGAAGAGTTTGAGTAAAATTACGAGGTCCGATTGTGACAAAGTCACAAGTTATAGGCTTCGGAATGTAACACACAAACTGAGTCTAATTTGAGACGTTGACGCACGGATGGAGCTAACTTGTTTCTACTGTCACGAATCTTGTTCCAACAATTCAAATTTGTCAAAACAATTGTAATGGACGAGTTTGAGTCCAATTACAAAGTCCGATTGCTAAAAAGCCATAAGTTATAGGCTTCGGAATGTAACACACAAACTGAGTCCGATTAAAAACATTGATGCACGGATGGAGCTAACTTGTTTCGACTGTCCCGAATCTTGTTCCAACACTTCAAATGTGTTGAAACAATTGTAATGAAAGAGTTTGAGTCCAATTAGGAGTTCCGGTTGCGAAAAAGTCGCAAGTTATAGGCTTCGGAATGTAACAAACAAACTGAGTCCAATTATAGACATTGAGGCACGGATGGAGCTAACTTGTTTCGACGGTCCCAAATCTTGTTCCAACACTTCAAATTTGTTGAAACAATAGTAATCGAAGAGTTTGAGTACAATTACGAGGTCTGGTTGCGAAAAAGTCACAAGTTATAGGCTTCAGAATGTGAGACACAAACTGAGTCTAATTTGAGATGTTGACGCACGGATGGAGCTAACTTGTTTCTACTGTCGCGAATCTTGTTCCAACAATTCAAATTTGTTAAAACAATAGTAATGGAAGAGTTTGAGTCCAATTACCAGGTCCGATTGCTAAAAAGCCATAAGTTATAGGCTTCGAAATATAACATACAAACTGAGTCCAATTTACGACGCTGACGCACGGATGGAGCTAACTTGTTTCGACTGTCCCGAATCTTGTTCCAACAATTCAAATGTGTTGAAACAACAGTAATGGAAGAGTTTGAGTAAAATTACGAGGTCCGGTTGTGACAAAGTCACAAGTTATAGGCTTCGGAATGTAACACACAAACTGAGTCCAATTTGAGACGTTGACGCACGGATGGAGCTAACTTTTTTCTACTGTCCCGAATCTTATTCCAACACTACAAATCTGTTGAAACAATTGTAATGGAAGAGTTCGAGTCTAATTCCGAGATCCGATTGCGAAAAAGTCACAAATTATAGGCTTAGGAATGTAACACACAAACTGAGTCCAATTTGAGATGTTGACGCACGGATGGAGCTAACTTGTTTCGACTATCCCAAATCTTGTTCCAACACTTCAAATCTGTTGAATCAATAGTAATGGAAGAGTTTGAGTCAAATTATGAGGTCCGATTGCGAAAAAGTCACAAGTTATAGGCTTCGGAATGTATCAAACAAACTAAGTCCAATTTGAGACGTTGACGAACGGATGGAGCTAACTTGTTTCGACTGTTACGAATCTTGTTCCAACACTTCAAATGTGTTGAAACAATAGTAATGGAAGAGTTTGAGTTCAATTACGAGGTCCGGTTGCGAAAAAGTCACAAGTTATATGCTTCGGTATGTAACACACAAACTGAGTCCAATTAAAGACATTGACGCATGGATGGAGCTAACTTGTTTCGACTGTCCCGAATCTTCTTCCAACACTTCAAATGTGTTGAAACAACAGTAATGGAAGAGTTTGAGTAAAATTACGAGGTCCGGTTGTGACAAAGTCACAAGTTATAGGCTTCGGAATGTAACACACAAACTGAGTCCAATTTGAGACGTTGACGCACGGATGGAGCCAACTTGTTTCGACTGCCATGAATCTTGTTCCAACACTTCAAAAGTGTTGAAACAATAGTAATGGAAGAGTTTGAGTAAAATTACGAGGTCCGGTTGCGACAAAGTCACAAGTTATAGGCTTCGGAATGTAACACTCAAACTGAGTCCAATTTGAGACGTTGACGCACGGATGGAGCTAACTTGTTTCTACTGTCACGAATCTTGTTCTAACAATTCAAATTTGTTAAAACAATAGTAATGGAAGAGTTTGAGTCCAATTACGAGGTCCGATTGCTAAAAAGCCATAAGTTATAGGCTTCGGAATGTAACACACAAACTTAGTCCAATTAAAGACATTGATGCACGGATGGAGCTAACTTCTTTCGACTGTCCCGAATCTTGTTCCAACACTTCAAATGTGTTGAAACAATAGTAATGGAAGAGTTTGAATAAAATTATGAGGTCCGGTTGCGACAAAGTCACAAGTTATAGGCTTCGGAATGTAACAAACAAACTGAGTCCAATTTGAGACGTTGACGCACGGATGGAGCTAACTTGTTTCTACTGTCCCGAATCTTGTTCCAACACTTCAAATGTGTTGAAACAATAGTAATGGGAGAGTTTGACTAAAATTATGAGGTCCGGTTGCGACAAAGTCACAAGGTATAGGCTTCGGAATGTAACACACAAACTGAGTCCAATTTGAGACGTTGACGCACGGATGGAGCTAACTTGTTTCTACTGTCACGAATCTTGTTCCAAGAATTCAAATGTTTGAAAACAATAGTAATGGAATAGTTTGAGTCCAATTACAAGGTCCGATTACTAAAAAGCCATAAGTTATAGGCTTCGGAATGTAACATACAAATTGAGTCCAATTTGAGACG
The DNA here is from genome assembly GCA_035048495.1 of Euptelea pleiosperma. NCBI lineage: Eukaryota > Viridiplantae > Streptophyta > Magnoliopsida > Ranunculales > Eupteleaceae > Euptelea > Euptelea pleiosperma. The sequence goes on from JASUTR010000243.1 coordinate 297,195, forward strand.
TTGACGCACGGATAGAGCTAACTTGTTTCGACTGTCCCGAATCTTGTTCCAACACTTCAAATGTGTTGAAACAATTGTAATGGAAGAGTTTGATTCCAATTACGATTTTCGGTTTCGAAAAAGTCACAAGTTATAGGCTTCGGAATGTAACACACAAACTGAGTCTAATTTGAGACGTTGACGCACGGATGGAGCTAACTTGTTTCTACTGTCACGAATCTTGTTCCAACAATTCAAATTTGTCAAAACGATTGTAATGGAAGAGTTTGAGTCCAATTAAAAAGTCCGATTGCTAAAAAGCCATAAGTTATAGGGTTCGGAATGTAACACACAAACAGAGTCCGATTAAAAACATTGATGCACGGATGGAGCTAACTTGTTTCGACTGTCCCGAATCTTGTTCCAACACTTCAAATGTGTTGAAACAATTGTAATGGAAGAGTTTGAGTCCAATTAGGAGTTCCGATTTCGAAAAAGTCGCAAGTTATAGGCTTCGGAATGTAACAAACAAACTGAGTCCAATTATAGACATTGAGGCACGGATGGAGCTAACTTGTTTCGACGGTCCCAAATCTTGTTCCAACACTTCAAATTTGTTGAAACAATAGTAATGGAAGAGTTTGAGTACAATTACGAGGTCTGGTTGCGAAAAAGTCACAAGTTATAGGCTTCAGAATGTGAGACACAAACTGAGTCTAATTTGAGATGTTGACGCACGGATGGAGCTAACTTGTTTCTACTGTCACGAATCTTGTTCCAACAATTCAAATTTGTTAAAACAATAGTAATGGAAGAGTTTGAGTTCAATTACCAGGTCCGATTGCTAAAAAGCCATAAGTTATAGGCTTCGAAATGTAACATACAAACTGAGTCCAATTTACGACGCTGACGCACGGATGGAGCTAACTTGTTTCGACTGTCCCGAATCTTGTTCCAACACTTCAAATGTGTTGAAACAACAGTAATGGAAGAGTTTGAGTAAAATTACGAGGTCCGATTGTGACAAAGTCACAAGTTATAGGCTTCGGAATGTAACACACAAACTGAGTCCAATTTGAGACGTTGACGCACGGATGGAGCTAACTTTTTTCTACTGTCCCGAATCTTATTCCAACACTACAAATCTGTTGAAACAATAGTAATGGAAGAGTTCGAGTCTAATTACGAGATCCGATTGCGAAAAAGTCACAAATTATAGGCTTAGGAATGTAACACACAAACTGAGTCCAATTTGAGATGTTGACGCACGGATGGAGCTAACTTGTTTCGACTATCCCAAATCTTGTTCCAACACTTCAAATCTGTTGAATCAATAGTAATGGAAGAGTTTGAGTCAAATTATGAGGTCCGATTGCGAAAAAGTCACAAGTTATAGGCTTCGGAATGTATCACACAAACTAAGTCCAATTTGAGACGTTGACGAACGGATGGAGCTAACTTGTTTCGACTGTTACAAATCTTGTTCCAACACTTCAAATGTGTTGAAACAATAGTAATGGAAGAGTTTGAGTTCAATTACGAGGTCCGGTTGCGAAAAAGTCACAAGTTATATGCTTCGGTATGTAACACACAAACTGAGTCCAATTAAAGACATTGACGCATGGATGGAGCTAACTTGTTTCGACTGTCCCGAATCTTCTTCCAACACTTCAAATGTGTTGAAACAACAGTAATGGAAGAGTTTGAGTAAAATTACGAGGTCCGGTTGTGACAAAGTCACAAGTTATAGGCTTCGGAATGTAACACACAAACTGAGTCCAATTTGAGACGTTGACGCACGGATGGAGCTAACTTTTTTCTACTGTCCCGAATCTTATTCCAACACTACAAATCTGTTGAAACAATAGTAATGGAAGAGTTCGAGTCTAATTACGAGATCCGATTGCGAAAAATTCACAAATTATAGGCTTCGGAATGTAACACACAAACTGAGTCCAATTTGAGTCGTTGACGCACGGATGGAGCTAACTTGTTTCGACTATCCCAAATCTTGTTCCAACACTTCAAATCTGTTGAATCAATAGTAATGTAATAGTTTGAGTCCAATTACAAGGTCCGATTGCTAAAAAGCCATAAGTTATAGTCTTCTGAATGTAACATACAAACCGAGTCCAATTTGAGACGTTGACGCATGGATGGAGCTAACTTGTTTCTACTGTCACGAATCTTGTTCCAACAATTCAAATTTGTTAAAACAATAGTAATGGAAGAGTTTGAGTCCAATTACAAGGTCCGATTGCTAAAAAGCCATAAGTTATAGGCTTCGGAATGTAACACACAAACTGAGTCCAATTTGAGACGTTGACGCACGGATGGAGCTAACTTGTTTCTACTGTCACGAATCTTGTTCCAACACTTCAAATGTGTTGAAACAATAGTAGTGGAAGAATTCGAGTCTAATTACGAGGTCCGGTTGCGAAAAAGTCACAAGTTATAGGCTTCGGAATGTAACTCACAAATTCAGTCCAATTTCAGACGATGACGAACGGATGGAGCTAACTTGTTTCGACTGTCATGAATCTTGTTCCAACACTTCAAAAGTGTTGAAACAATAGTAATGGAAGAGTTTGAGTAAAATTACGAGGTCCGGTTGCGACAAAGTCACAAGTTATAGGCTTTGGAATGTAACACTCAAACTGAGTCCAATTTGAGACGTTGACGCACGGATGGAGCTAACTTGTTTCTACTGTCACGAATCTTGTTCCAACAATTCTGAAAGTAGGATTTTTCCGCGTCGTTGGTTACGGAAACCCTAACTTCAACATATTTGTAATTTTTATCCGATTATCCTGCAAAATTGATAGATTTGTATAGGGATTCGTGTCGGATGTCGATCCGCACTCGGGATTAGTCAGATTAGCGCGATAATGAACATAAAATGACGGGAATTTTGTAGAGAATGGAACATAATTTTATTCAAATCAACTTTATTCAATCAAAATCGTCTTTTACAGCAAAAATCTAACAAAATAACTAAACTAGAAAGCATTTTAATAAGAGAGGGATGTAGAGAGAGAAAGAGGTTTTGAGAGAGAGAAACTAGAGAGAGAAAGTTGGAAAAATGTTAAAGAGAGAGAGAAAGTGGTAGAAGAAGAGAGAAATCTAATCCTAGAGAGAGGTCTAGAGAGAGAGAGAGAAATAGAGAGATAAAAAGAGAAAGAGAGGGAGAAACCTAGAGAGAGAAATTGAAACTAAATAAGAAAGCTTACCAAGGACGAAGTGGAGGAGCCCATGAAGTGATTTTGCCACCTGTTTGCAACGTGGTGGTTGGCGCTATGGAGGAGATGCTGTATCGAGGAGAAGGGGCGTGATTGGGGCAGCAACTCCAGAGGAGGTAAGGCTCCTCTCTTTTCTTCTTTTCTTTTCTCTCTTTTTTTTTTTTTTTTTTTTTTCTTTTGTGGTTTCGCCGGAGTTGCAGACCTGCAACTCCGGCAATGGAGCTCGTGGAGGTGATAGCAGCTGGAGAGAGGAGATTTCAGGTCGGTGAGGGAGATAAGGAGATGGTGAAACACGGTCTGGCAGCCCTCAACGTCCTCACCTCGACTTGCAGCGATGGAGAGACATTGAGAGGAGGAGATGAAGGAGGCACCGGTGGGCAGCAGGTTCTAGGCAGCGGCGTTAATGGTGAGATGATCTAACGGTCATGGAGGATGAACCCTCTTCCTTTCTCTTCTTTTCTCTTCTCTCTTTCCTTTCTTTTTCTTTTTTTTTTTTATATTCACGCCATTAACGCCGGAGTTGCAAACCTACAACTCCGGCCGTGATGTGAAGAAGAAGATGACGGGGCGGTGTGGTGAAATCTCAAGCGGGGAAGATCGTGGTGAAGATGGGTTAACAGTGGCGTCAAGAGCGTGGAGGATAGGTGAAGAACAGCAACGTGGTTGCTGGTTGGTGGTGGAGGCCGGAGTTGCAGCAGCAACTCCGGTGTGATCGTGAAACGAAAAAGAAGAAGACGCAGCAGAAGAAGGAGAGGAAGAAGAAGAAGAAGAAAGAAGGAGGAAGGGAAGGGAGGAAGAGGAAAGAAGAGAAGGAAGAAGAAGAGGAGGAGGACCCTCACCAGCTTGCTGTGGTGAGGACGGTGGTGGCGCTCGGTTCGCCGGCCGGAGTTGCAGACCTGCAACTCCAGCAACAAAAACAAGAAAACGAAGAAGAAGAAGTGGAGGAGGAAGAGGAGAAGAAGAAGAAGAAGAAGAAGAAGAAGAAGAAGAAGAAGAAGAAGAGGAGGAAGAAGAAGAAGAAGAAGAAGAAGAAGAAGAAGCTCCACTCCTCACCGGCGATGGCGCGCCGGAGGAGAAGAAGAAAGGGAAAGGGAAGAGGAAGAAGAGATGTCCGAGCGGCGGGGGCGGAAGAAGAGAGAGCCGGAGGGTTTTTCAACCCTCTCCTTAAGTAGAAACCGTGGGTTTCTACACTTAGAAACTCACGGTTTCTAAAAAAAAATTATTTTTTATTATTTTTTTTTTTTTTATTTTTTTATTATTCTTTTATTTTAATTTTAATTTTTGAAAAATGATAAGTGGGTCACGGGCTTGGGCTCGTGGGCTATTTGGCCATGACCACCAGGCCAAAAGCTGATGCCACGTGTTGGCCAGTGGTTGGCCGAGAGAAGACGCCACGAGTCGGCCAGTGGTTGGCCAATGGGAATGCTCAAAATCGTGGGCCCAGAGTGCATCGGCCATGGGCCAGAAGGTAGGTGAGAAGGATAGTGGGCCACTGGGCTCGATGGATGTGGGTTAGGGTGCGTTTGGTTGCCAGGGGAGAAAAATGCATTTTACCCTTGAAATACCCATCAAGGAAAGATGTATTTTCCTTTCTTCGGAAATCGAGCTCTACGCTCTCAGCCACGATCAATAATCTGAGGCATTTCTCTATAATCAAACCTGCCTTAGGGACTGATATTTTACACTGGAGATCGGGTGGTTGATAGGATGGATGATCGACTGATCAGTAGCATGATCGGATGGTCGGATGCATAGAATTGATAGATCACATGTCGATCTATAGAGATTCAACGGCCCGATGGAAGATCCAACGGTCAGAAAGCTAAGGGAGATGAGACAGAGCCAATGAGCAGGAGTTCTGGGGTTAAGTCAATAGATTCGAGGACCGAGAAATGAAGAGAGAGAAAATAAGGAGAGATGAGAGAGAAAATATCAGAAAAAGTATTGGCAGAGGGTCATGAACCCTGGTTTTCCATTGTTCTTCACTTGAGCTTTGCCAGTAGAGCAGGCCATCATTTGATGTGGCTTTAAATGCTTTGGTCCTTCTCTTGGTTATCAGCTCTCCCGTTCTCGTGGTTCCTTGGGCCGGCTCTTCGGTCCTCTTTTTCAACCCGTATTTGGCCCATATCTTCTAGTCATAGCCTGTGGGCTCTTTAAGCTTTGATAATGGGCTCTCATGATCGATCTAGGCCCGCACGTCTCGAGAATCATCCCATCGGGGTTTCCTGCGATAGAAGAAGCGCGTAATGAGACTTTATCAGAACGGCTTAATATCTAGACTTCCGAAAATGTGTTTAATGCATGCAAATATACCATTTCGTCCAGAAAAGTGTGTTCTACGCAACAGAAGAGACTCTTACGTAGAAAAGTAGGTAAATAGAGTATTTTACGTAGGAGAATGCAATAACGCTAAAAGGATAATTGCTTAAAATAAGCACTTTTGAGCGAATATCAAATTCAAATTTGTTAAAACAATAGTAATGGAAGAGTTTGAGTCCAATTACGAGGTCCGATTGCTAAAAAGCCATAAGTTATAGGCTTCGGAATGTAACACACAAACTTAGTCCAATTAAAGACATTGATGCACGGATGGAGCTAACTTCTTTCGACTTTCCCGAATCTTCTTCCAACACTTCAAATGTGTTGAAACAATAGTAATGGAAGAATTTGAATAAAATTATGAGGTCCGGTTGTGACAAAGTCACAAGTTATAGGCTTCGGAATGTAACACACAAACTGAGTCCAATTTGAGACGTTGACGCACGGATGGAGCTAACTTTTTTCTACTGTCCCGAATCTTATTCCAACACTACAAATCTGTTGAAACAATAGTAATGGAAGAGTTCGAGTCTAATTACGAGATCCGATTGCGAAAAATTCACAAATTATAGGCTTCGGAATGTAACACACAAACTGAGTCCAATTTGAGTCGTTGACGCACGGATGGAGCTAACTTGTTTCGACTATCCCAAATCTTGTTCCAACACTTCAAATCTGTTGAATCAATAGTAATGTAATAGTTTGAGTCCAATTACAAGGTCCGATTGCTAAAAAGCCATAAGTTATAGTCTTCTGAATGTAACATACAAACCGAGTCCAATTTGAGACGTTGACGCATGGATGGAGCTAACTTGTTTCTACTGTCACGAATCTTGTTCCAACAATTCAAATTTGTTAAAACAATAGTAATGGAAGAGTTTGAGTCCAATTACAAGGTCCGATTGCTAAAAAGCCATAAGTTATAGGCTTCGGAATGTAACACACAAACTGAGTCCAATTTGAGACGTTGACGCACGGATGGAGCTAACTTGTTTCTACTGTCACGAATCTTGTTCCAACACTTCAAATGTGTTGAAACAATAGTAGTGGAAGAATTCGAGTCTAATTACGAGGTCCGGTTGCGAAAAAGTCACAAGTTATAGGCTTCGGAATGTAACTCACAAACTCAGTCCAATTTCAGACGATGACGAACGGATGGAGCTAACTTGTTTCGACTGTCATGAATCTTGTTCCAACACTTCAAAAGTGTTGAAACAATAGTAATGGAAGAGTTTGAGTAAAATTACGAGGTCCGGTTGCGACAAAGTCACAAGTTATAGGCTTTGGAATGTAACACTCAAACTGAGTCCAATTTGAGACGTTGACGCACGGATGGAGCTAACTTGTTTCTACTGTCACGAATCTTGTTCCAACAATTCTGAAAGTAGGATTTTTCCGCGTCGTTGGTTACGGAAACCCTAACTTCAACATATTTGTAATTTTTATCCGATTATCCTGCAAAATTGATAGATTTGTATAGGGATTCGTGTCGGATGTCGATCCGCACTCGGGATTAGTCAGATTAGCGCGATAATGAACATAAAATGACGGGAATTTTGTAGAGAATGGAACATAATTTTATTCAAATCAACTTTATTCAATCAAAATCGTCTTTTACAGCAAAAATCTAACAAAATAACTAAACTAGAAAGCATTTTAATAAGAGAGGGATGTAGAGAGAGAAAGAGGTTTTGAGAGAGAGAAACTAGAGAGAGAAAGTTGGAAAAATGTTAAAGAGAGAGAGAAAGTGGTAGAAGAAGAGAGAAATCTAATCCTAGAGAGAGGTCTAGAGAGAGAGAGAGAAATAGAGAGATAAAAAGAGAAAGAGAGGGAGAAACCTAGAGAGAGAAATTGAAACTAAATAAGAAAGCTTACCAAGGACGAAGTGGAGGAGCCCATGAAGTGATTTTGCCACCTGTTTGCAACGTGGTGGTTGGCGCTATGGAGGAGATGCTGTATCGAGGAGAAGGGGCGTGATTGGGGCAGCAACTCCAGAGGAGGTAAGGCTCCTCTCTTTTCTTCTTTTCTTTTCTCTCTTTTTTTTTTTTTTTTTTTTTTCTTTTGTGGTTTCGCCGGAGTTGCAGACCTGCAACTCCGGCAATGGAGCTCGTGGAGGTGATAGCAGCTGGAGAGAGGAGATTTCAGGTCGGTGAGGGAGATAAGGAGATGGTGAAACACGGTCTGGCAGCCCTCAACGTCCTCACCTCGACTTGCAGCGATGGAGAGACATTGAGAGGAGGAGATGAAGGAGGCACCGGTGGGCAGCAGGTTCTAGGCAGCGGCGTTAATGGTGAGATGATCTAACGGTCATGGAGGATGAACCCTCTTCCTTTCTCTTCTTTTCTCTTCTCTCTTTCCTTTCTTTTTCTTTTTTTTTTTTATATTCACGCCATTAACGCCGGAGTTGCAAACCTACAACTCCGGCCGTGATGTGAAGAAGAAGATGACGGGGCGGTGTGGTGAAATCTCAAGCGGGGAAGATCGTGGTGAAGATGGGTTAACAGTGGCGTCAAGAGCGTGGAGGATAGGTGAAGAACAGCAACGTGGTTGCTGGTTGGTGGTGGAGGCCGGAGTTGCAGCAGCAACTCCGGTGTGATCGTGAAACGAAAAAGAAGAAGACGCAGCAGAAGAAGGAGAGGAAGAAGAAGAAGAAGAAAGAAGGAGGAAGGGAAGGGAGGAAGAGGAAAGAAGAGAAGGAAGAAGAAGAGGAGGAGGACCCTCACCAGCTTGCTGTGGTGAGGACGGTGGTGGCGCTCGGTTCGCCGGCCGGAGTTGCAGACCTGCAACTCCAGCAACAAAAACAAGAAAACGAAGAAGAAGAAGTGGAGGAGGAAGAGGAGAAGAAGAAGAAGAAGAAGAAGAAGAAGAAGAAGAAGAAGAAGAAGAGGAGGAAGAAGAAGAAGAAGAAGAAGAAGAAGAAGAAGAAGCTCCACTCCTCACCGGCGATAGCGCGCCGGAGGAGAAGAAGAAAGGGAAAGGGAAGAGGAAGAAGAGATGTCCGAGCGGCGGGGGCGGAAGAAGAGAGAGCCGGAGGGTTTTTCAACCCTCTCCTTAAGTAGAAACCGTGGGTTTCTACACTTAGAAACTCACGGTTTCTAAAAAAAAATTATTTTTTATTATTTTTTTTTTTTTTTTTTTTTTATTATTCTTTTATTTTAATTTTAATTTTTGAAAAATGATAAGTGGGTCACGGGCTTGGGCTCGTGGGCTATTTGGCCATGACCACCAGGCCAAAAGCTGATGCCACGTGTTGGCCAGTGGTTGGCCGAGAGAAGACGCCACGAGTCGGCCAGTGGTTGGCCAATGGGAATGCTCAAAATCGTGGGCCCAGAGTGCATCGGCCATGGGCCAGAAGGTAGGTGAGAAGGATAGTGGGCCACTGGGCTCGATGGATGTGGGTTAGGGTGCGTTTGGTTGCCAGGGGAGAAAAATGCATTTTCCCCTTGAAATACCCATCAAGGAAAGATGTATTTTCCTTTCTTCGGAAATCGAGCTCTACGCTCTCAGCCACGATCAATAATCTGAGGCATTTCTCTATAATCAAACCTGCCTTAGGGACTGATATTTTACACTGGAGATCGGGTGGTTGATAGGATGGATGATCGACTGATCAGTAGCATGATCGGATGGTCGGATGCATAGAATTGATAGATCACATGTCGATCTATAGAGATTCAACGGCCCGATGGAAGATCCAACGGTCAGAAAGCTAAGGGAGATGAGACAGAGCCAATGAGCAGGAGTTCTGGGGTTAAGTCAATAGATTCGAGGACCGAGAAATGAAGAGAGAGAAAATAAGGAGAGATGAGAGAGAAAATATCAGAAAAAGTATTGGCAGAGGGTCATGAACCCTGGTTTTCCATTGTTCTTCACTTGAGCTTTGCCAGTAGAGCAGGCCATCATTTGATGTGGCTTTAAATGCTTTGGTCCTTCTCTTGGTTATCAGCTCTCCCGTTCTCGTGGTTCCTTGGGCCGGCTCTTCGGTCCTCTTTTTCAACCCGTATTTGGCCCATATCTTCTAGTCATAGCCTGTGGGCTCTTTAAGCTTTGATAATGGGCTCTCATGATCGATCTAGGCCCGCACGTCTCGAGAATCATCCCATCGGGGTTTCCTGCGATAGAAGAAGCGCGTAATGAGACTTTATCAGAACGGCTTAATATCTAGACTTCCGAAAATGTGTTTAATGCATGCAAATATACCATTTCGTCCAGAAAAGTGTGTTCTACGCAACAGAAGAGACTCTTACGTAGAAAAGTAGGTAAATAGAGTATTTTACGTAGGAGAATGCAATAACGCTAAAAGGATAATTGCTTAAAATAAGCACTTTTGAGCGAATATCAAATTCAAATTTGTTAAAACAATAGTAATGGAAGAGTTTGAGTCCAATTACGAGGTCCGATTGCTAAAAAGCCATAAGTTATAGGCTTCGGAATGTAACACACAAACTTAGTCCAATTAAAGACATTGATGCACGGATGGAGCTAACTTCTTTCGACTTTCCCGAATCTTCTTCCAACACTTCAAATGTGTTGAAACAATAGTAATGGAAGAATTTGAATAAAATTATGAGGTCCGGTTGTGACAAAGTCACAAGTTATAGGCTTCGGAATGTAACAAACAAACTGAGTCCAATTTGAGACGTTGACGCACGGATGGAGCTAACTTGTTTCTACTGTCCCGAATCTTCTTCCAACACTTCAAATGTGTTGAAACAATAGTAATGGAAGAGTTTGAGTAAAATTATGAGGTCCGGTTGCGACAAAGTCACAAGGTATAGGCTTCGGAATGTAACACACAAACTGAGTCCAATTTGAGATGTTGACGCACGGATGGAGCTAACTTGTTTCTACTGTCACGAATCTTGTTCCTAGAATTCAAATGTTTGAAAACAATAGTAATGGAATAGTTTGAGTCCAATTACAAGGTCCGATTACTAAAAAGCCATAAGTTATAGGCTTCGGAATGTAACATACAAATTGAGTCCAATTTGAGACGTTGACGCACGGATAGAGCTAACTTGTTTCGACTGTCCCGAATCTTGTTCCAACACTTCAAATGTGTTGAAACAATTGTAATGGAAGAGTTTGATTCCAATTACGATTTTCGGTTTCGAAAAAGTCACAAGTTATAGGCTTCGGAATGTAACACACAAACTGAGTCTAATTTGAGACGTTGACGCACGGATGGAGCTAACTTGTTTCTACTGTCACTGAAAGTAGGGTTTTTCCGTCGTTGAGAGAACGACCCTAACTTCAACACATTTTTAATTAATCCGAAACTTTTAACCTGTAGAATGAGCAATTTTGCACAGTGGCTTGTGTCGGATGTCGATCCGCACTCGGGATTAGTCAGATTAGCGCAATAATGGACATGAAATTACGGATTTTTCTCAGAAATTGTTAAAAATAAAAGGATGGAAGGGTGAGAATGGTGATGAGGATTTTTAAAACATTCTTTGGGAATTTTTGAGAAACATGGACACTAATAATTAAAAATGGAGGACACTATATTCACAGTAAACCTTTAATATCCATAAAACTCATTCATCGAACTCACTTTATTAATAATCAAAATATGACAACCATTACATGGAATCTTGAACGAAATTTAGCTATCCTAAAACTAAAAAGCAGTAAGCATTAACCTAGAAAACATATAAGGGTAGAGAGAGAAACTATAGAGAGAGTCTAAAGAAGAGGAGAGAGAAAATGAAAGATCCTACCATAAAACTCACCAAGAGATGAAGATAATGTTGATGGCCATTCAACAAGGTGATGGTGCTTGCCCAAACTAGGCTGTGGGAATTTGCGGATGAAGCATGTGAAAGGGGTAGAGGAGAGCTCGCTCCTTGTGAGATGGGCGTGAACACAGCTTGGAAGGATGCTGGTGCGGCGGCTAGAGGACAGCCCCGTTGGATGCACAACGGTTTATGGTTGTTCTTGGTGGCTGGAGCAAGGCGATGAAGGTGAAGAAGGACTGCAATATTCGGACGAGCTAGACTGAGTCAGATTCAATCCAGCAATGGAGTCAATGAGGGGCGCACTCCACTTCTCCTCCTCTCTTCATCTTCCTCTTTTTTTTTCTTTTTCGTTTTCTATTTTTGAAGAAAGAGGTCACGATTTTTTAGAGGAGTAGATGAGACAGGCGGCTGGGTTTTCTGGTGGGATAGAGATATGGAGATGGGGGCGGTAAGGTGAGAAGGAGGCGGCAGCAGCAAGGGGGAGATGTTGCAGGCGGAGATGTTGCAGGCGGAGGTTGCAGGCGGTGGTTGCAGGCGGTACCGTTGGTGCAGCAACATTTCGGGGGGTTGTTGGAGATGAGATTGCCACCACCTGCCAACAGAGAACACGTCCCCAAGAAGAGGAGGTGCTAGAGAGGGATAGAAGGGAGAGAAGAGCTCGTGGGAGAGTTGTCGGCCGGAGTTGCAGCCTGCAACTCCGGTGAAAACGTGAAGAAGATGACGAAGATGAAGAATGAAAAGAAGAAAAAGAAGGAGAAGAAGAAAGGGAAACGGTGGGCCGAAGATTCAGGGAAGGAGAGGAGAAGAAAAGAGGGGGATTAGGGTTCGAACGAACCCTTCTCCTTCCTCTTATAAAGCTCCCTATTTCCATTAATGGAAATAGGGTATTTTTTGAAAATAAAAAAATAATTTTTTTTTTTTTTTTTTTTTTTTTTTTTTTTTTTTAAGTAAAAACCTACTTTTCTATGGGGAATCTCCCCAATTAGTGGACCCCCCATTTAATTAAAATTATTTTTGAAATTCGCAGGGTCCACTAACTGGTCGGTCAGCGGGTCGATGAAGATGGGCCCGGCTATTGGCCCTCATGGGTTGATGATGTCCATCATCTCACAGAATGATGTGACAGACAGTCTGATGGCGATCGGATGGATGGTGACTTGATTGGGACTCAGATTGGTAGATCGACGGATCTAGAGAGATCCAACGGTCCGATTGAAGATCCAACGGTCCGATGGAAGATCCAACGGTCAGAAAGCTAAGGGAGATGAGATAGAGCTGATAGGCAAGAGTTCTGGGGTTAGGTCAGTAGATTCGAGGATCGAGAGATGAAGAGAGAGAGAGAATAAGGAGAGATGAGAGAAAAAGTATCAAAAAAAATGGAAAAAAACACTGGCGGAGGGTCTGGAACCCTGTTCTTCACTGTGACCATCCTCACGCTTCTCCAGTAGAGTCGACCATCATTCTTTGCTGACTCATGTGGCTTTAAACGCTTTGGTCCGTCTCTTGGTCATTGGCTCTCCTACTCTCTTCGTTCTTTGGGCCGACTTTTTGGTCCTCTTATTCAGCCCATATTTGGCCCATATCTTCTAGTTATAGCACGTGGGCTTGTTAAGCTTTGATAATGGGCTTTCATGATCGATTTGGGCCCACAAGTCTCGAAAATCGTCCCATCGGGGTTTCCTGCGACAGAAGAAGCGCGTAATGAGACTTTATCAGAACGGCTTAATATTTAGACTTCCGAAAATGTGTTTAATGCATGCAAATATACCATTTCGTCCAGAAAAGTGTGTTTTACGCAATGAGATAGACTCTTACGTAGAAAAGTGGATAATTAGAGCAGTTTTACGTAGGAGAGTGCGATAACGCTAACAGGATAAGTGCTTAAAATAAGCACTTTTGAGCGAATATCAGTCACGAATCTTGTTCCAACAATTCAAATTTGTCAAAACAATTGTAATGGAAGAGTTTGAGTCCAATTAAAAAGTCCGATTGCTAAAAAGCCATAAGTTATAGGGTTCGGAATGTAACACACAAACTGAGTCCGATTAGAAACATTGATGCACGGATGGAGCTAACTTGTTTCGACTGTCCCGAATCTTGTTCCAACACTTCAAATGTGTTGAAACAATTGTAATGGAAGAGTTTGAGTCCAATTAGGAGTTCCGGTTTCGAAAAAGTCGCAAGTTATAGGCTTCGGAATGTAACAAACAAACTGAGTCCAATTATAGACATTGAGGCACGGATGGAGCTAACTTGTTTCGACGGTCCCAAATCTTGTTCCAACACTTCAAATTTGTTGAAACAATAGTAATGGAAGAGTTTGAGTACAATTACGAGGTCTGGTTGCGAAAAAGTCACAAGTTATAGGCTTCGGAATGTAACACACAAACTGAGTCCAATTTGAGACGTTGACGCACGGATGGAGCTAACTTGTTTCTACTGTCACGAATCTTGTTCCAACACTTCAAATGTGTTGAAACAATAGTAATGGGAGAGTTTGAGTAAAATTATGAGGTCCGGTTGCGACAAAGTCACAAGGTATAGGCTTCGGAATGTAACACACAAACTGAGTCCAATTTGAGACGTTGACGCACGGATGGAGCTAACTTGTTTCTACTGTCACGAATCTTGTTCCAACACTTCAAATGTGTTGAAACAATAGTAATGGGAGAGTTTGAGTAAAATTATGAGGTCCGGTTGCGACAAAGTCACAAGGTATAGGCTTCGGAATGTAACACACAAACTGAGTCCAATTTGAGACGTTGACTCACGGATGGAACTAACTTGTTTCTACAGTCACGAATCTTGTTCCAAGAATTCAAATGTTTGAAAACAATAGTAATGGAATAGTTTGAGTCCAATTACAAGGTCCGATTACTAAAAAGCCATAAGTTATAGGCTTTGGAATGTAACATACAAATTGAGTCCAATTTGAGACGTTGACGCACGGATAGAGCTAACTTGTTTCGACTGTCCCGAATCTTGTTCCAACACTTCAAATGTGTTGAAACAATTGTAATGGAAGAGTTTGATTCCAATTACGTTTTTCGGTTGCGAAAAAGTCACAAGTTATAGGCTTCGGAATGTAACACACAAACTGAGTCTAATTTGAGACGTTGACGCACGGATGGAGCTAACTTGTTTCTACTGTCACGAATCTTGTTCCAACAATTCAAATTTGTCAAAACAATTGTAATGGAAGAGTTTGAGTCCAATTACAAAGTCCGATTGCTAAAAAGCCATAAGTTATAGGCTTCGGAATGTAACACACAAACTGAGTCCGATTAAAAACATTGATGCACGGATGGAGCTAACTTGTTTCGACTGTCCCGAATCTTGTTCCAACACTTCAAATGTGTTGAAACAATTGTAATGGAAGAGTTTGAGTCCAATTAGGAGTTCCGGTTGCGAAAAAGTCGCAAGTTATAGGCTTCGGAATGTAACAAACAAACTGAGTCCAATTATAGACATTGAGGCACGGATGGAGCTAACTTGTTTCGACGGTCCCAAATCTTGTTCCAACAATTCAAATTTGTTAAAACAATAGTAATGGAAGAGTTTGAGTCCAATTACAAGGTCCGATTGCTAAAAAGCCATAAGTTATAGGCTTCGGAATGTAACTCACAAACTGAGTCCAATTTGAGACGTTGACGCACGGATGGAGCTAACTTGTTTCTACTGTCACGAATCTTGTTCCAACACTTCAAATGTGTTGAAACAATAGTAGTGGAAGAATTCGAGTCTAATTACGAGGTCCGGTTGCGAAAAAGTCACAAGTTATAGGCTTCGGAATGTAACTCACAAACTCAGTCCAATTTCAGACGATGACGAACGGATGGAGCTAACTTGTTTCGACTGTCATGAATCTTGTTCCAACACTTCAAAAGTGTTGAAACAATAGTAATGGAAGAGTTTGAGTAAAATTACGAGGTCCGGTTGCGACAAAGTCACAAGTTATAGGCTTCGGAATGTAACACTCAAACTGAGTCCAATTTGAGACGTTGACGCACGGATGGAGCTAACTTGTTTCTACTGTCACGAATCTTGTTCCAACAATTCAAATTTGTTAAAACAATAGTAATGGAAGAGTTTGAGTCCAATTACGAGGTCCGATTGCTAAAAAGCCATAAGTTATAGGCTTCGGAATGTAACACACAAACTTAGTCCAGTTAAAGACATTGATGCACGGATGGAGCTAACTTCTTTCGACTTTCCCGAATCTTGTTCCAACACTTCAAATGTGTTGAAACAATAGTAATGGAAGAGTTTGAATAAAATTATGAGGTCCGGTTGCGACAAAGTCACAAGTTATAGGCTTCGGAATGTAACAAACAAACTGAGTCCAATTTGAGACGTTGACGCACGGATGGAGCTAACTTGTTTCTACTGTCCCGAATCTTCTTCCAACACTTCAAATGTGTGAAAGTAGGGTTTTTCCGCGTCGTTGGATCGGAAACCCTAACTTCAACAATATTTATAATTATCCGAGACTTTTAACCTGTAAAATATGAACTTTTGCATAGTGGCTCGTGTCGGATGTCGATCCGCACTCGGGATTAGTCGGATTAGCGCAAATAAGAACATAAAATGACTGGAAATTTGCAGAAAATGGAACATAATATTATTCAAATCAACTTCATTCATTCGAACATGTCTCTTACAATCAAGTAAAAATAACTAAATTATAAAGCTTAAAAAAAAATAAACTAGAGAGAGAAAGAGAGAACTAGATAGAGAAAATAGAGAGAGAATTACCCTAGAGAGAGAGAATGTTAGAGAGAAAGTGAGAAAAACTAAAAAGAGGTAGAGATAGAAAGTGGAAGGAGAAAGAGATTTAGAGAGAATTAGAGAAGGATAGAGATGCCTAACCTAGAGAGAGAAAGTAGAAAGAGGAAGAAATGCTTACCATGATTCTTGAAAGGGATTTGAGGGAGAGGTTGCTGGCCTTCGGGGCATGGAGATGGTGGTTCATTGGCTGGAGAGAGCATGTTGGCTGGCGGCTAGAGATTGGTACGGCGTGCGTCCAGTGGTGCAAGGCTTTCTTCAACCTTGATGTTCGGTGCGACAAAGGTTGGCTGGCGGTGAAGGAGATGGAGTGCAGCACCGTTTGGAGAGGGAATGGAGAGAGAGAGATAGGGATGGAACGATGGAGCACCTTGTGCTCACCTTGGAGACAGCAGGTGGTGGCGATCTGGAACAGCAGGTAAGGACGTCCCCTCCTCCTTCTTTCTTTCTTCTCTTTTATTCTTTTTTTCTTTTTTTTTTTTTTTTTGTTGGTTTGGGCGGAACGGTGTTGTAATGGCACTCCGTTCTTGCTGGTTCGCCCAGCAAGAACAATGGTGGATGGATGGAATGTATGCAGGGAGTATGGGAGAGGGACGGTGGCTGTGGAGAGAGTTGAAGAGCTCGCCGGAGAAGACGAACCAGTCCGGCGAGCTAGTGTGAAAGGAATTGAAAGTCTGCAACTCCTCTGATGATGGAGTTGCAGATGGTGTAGGGATGATGATGGCAGAGCGGTGGAGTCAAAATCGTGGAGGAGAAGCGAAAGAACAGCAACGTGGTTGCTGGTTGGTGGTGGAGGCCGGAGTTGCAACAGCAACTCCGGTATGAACGTGAAAAGAAGAAGAAGAAAACGCAGCAGAAGACGAAGAGGAAAAAGAAGAAAACGAAGAGGAAGAAAAGGAAAACGAAGAGGAAGAAGAAGAATATAAGGAGAGGGGGAGGACCCTCACCAGCTCGCTGTGGTGAGGACGATGGTGGCGACGACGACCGCCGGCCGGAGTTGCAGACCAGCAACTCCGGCAACAGAAAAAGAAAACGAAGAAGAAGAAGAGGAGGAGGAAGAGAAGAAGAAGAAGAAGAAGAAGAAGAAGAAGAAGAAGAAGAAAGAAAAAGGAAAAAGAAGAAAGAGAAATGGAAGAGAGGAAGAAGGCGCACCCATTCGCCGGAGGAATCCGCCGGAAGAGAGAAGAGGGCCACGGGAGGAAGAAAGAAGAGGGAAAGAGGGAGAAAAAGGAAAGGAGAAGAGGGGAGAGGGATTAGGGTTCGAATGAACCCCTATCCTTCTCCTTTTAAAGCTTCCCTCTTTCCATTAATGGAAATAGGGGATTTTAGAAAATAAAAAAATAAGAAAAATAATTTTTTTTTTTTTTTTTTTTTTTTTTTTTTTTTTTTTTTTAAGTAAAAACCTACTTTTCTATGGGGAATCTCCCCAATTAGTGGACCCCCCATTTAATTAAAATTATTTTTGAAATTCGCGGGGTCCACTAACTAGTCGGTCAGCGGGTCGATGAAGATGGGCCCGGCTATTGGCCCACATGGACTGATGATGTCCATCGTCTCACAAGATGATGCGACAGACATTCTGATGGCGATCGGATGGATGGTGACTTGATTGGGACCTAGATTGGTAGATCGACGGATCTAGAGAGATCCAACGGTCCGATTGAAGATCCAACGGTCAGAAAGCTAAGGGAGATGAGATAGAGCCGAAGGGTAGGAGTTCTGGGGTTAAGTCAGTAGATTCGAGGATCGAGAGATGAAGAGAGAGAGAGAATAAGAAGAGATGAGAGAAAAAGTATCAAAAAAATAGAAAAAAGCACTGGCGGAGGGTCTGGAACCCTGGTCTTCACTGTGACCATCCTCACGCTTCTCCAGTAGAGTCGACTATCATTCTTTGCTGACTCATGTGGCTTTAAACGCTTTGGTCCGTCTCTTGGTCATTGGCTCTCCTGCTCTCTTCGTTATTTGGGCCGGCTTTTTGGTCCTCTGATTCAGCCCATATTTGGCCCATATCTTCTAGTCATAGCATGTGGGCTCTTTAAGCTTTGATAATGGGCTCTCATGATCGATTTGGGCCCACAAGTCTCGAGAATCGTCCCATCGGGGTTTCCTGCGACAGAAGAAGCGCGTAATGAGACTTTATCAGAATGGCTTAATATCTAGACTTCCGAGAATGTGTTTAATGCATGCAAATATACCATTTCGTCCAGAAAAGTGTGTTCTACGCAATAGAAGAGACTCTTACGTAGAAAAGTAGATAAATAGAGTATTTTAACGTGGGAGAATGCAATAACGTTAACAGGATAATTGCTTAAAATAAGCACTTTTGAGCGAATATCACAACCCCCAACCAGCATATTGCCAATCCTTGGCAATTAGTGCGAAATACATGAGCTTAAAAGGGCTCTGCACATGCTGCACACTTTTTCATATTAGCTCCGGGAAAACACCGTTAATCAAATTATTGAATGGATGCAAAAACAGTTACATGCTAGCGAAGAGTTTGAAAGTTTTGGCAAGACTACAGACTGATAATCATGACCCAGAATAGTCAGACTCTGCGTGTGTGTGTGCTCAACATTCTCATCATCCGACAGTAAAGATTTCCAGATCACCTCTAAGTTTTTCTGCCTCGACCTCAAATCTCACATGTTTAGCACTCAGAATAGAATCACACAAGAAGGGTTTTCTTCTTTTTTCTCAATTTATATGTGAGGAGATGTATTTAATATAAAGAGGCAAAAGATCTCACATATGTTTTATTTGAAGGAAGGACATCTTTAACAGAAGAAGATCTCATGATTGGAATACCACTTCACTCGGGAACGTTAGATCAAACTCTATAGCTTCTCCTTCTCCAATCTCCACATTTTATGATCGTGTTATCCTAGAATCAAGTAGGACTTTCCTAGGTTGTAATGAGGCTTAGGTCAGGTGTAGAGAGATAAAGGGATACAGGATTTCAAAGATCTTGAGAGGATATTGTCATTTTCTTGCATTTTTCCTGCGACGTAACACCATTATCTGGTTCTTTTTCCTTTTTTCATATTTTTCTCTTGTTCTTGATATTTTTGAGACTGCTCAATTTCTTTTCAGCACTTTTTCATACTTCTTTCCATATTTTGTTTTCAGCTTGAACCACTTTCTTTTCCTTTTGATTTTTCTTCTTTACTTTTCCTTTCACGGTACACCCACATCAGTTATTTTTTTATCCTTCTCAAAAGTAGGGTAGCTAGTAACACTTCGTAGCTAAACTGGGTTTTTGGTTAATGGGCTTACAAAGAAAAGGCTTTTATAGAAGGGTTCAAGGGGTTTCTAGTGAAGTATAATTCAGGTGAGTAAAAAGGCTGAATGGTTCAGAAAAAATGGCCTAAATCATTTTCTAAGGTTTGCACTATCATGTATACTGTCTTGATTGGATACAGAGAAGGTTCTGTTGTAATAATCCAATTTTGATGTCGTTCCGAGTTTTATGATCGAAGCAAAAGATAATGAGATCTCTCAACGAATATTGCGGGCATGAAGAATAGTGAGTCATCCATTGACTCAGGATTATTGTATAACTCTCTGAAATGATTAAAGGCTCGAAAGCTCACTAGGTTAGGTCTCCACAATTATTCTCGCAGGATCTCTAGAATTTCTAAACTTAGGATGACTCTGATATTGATAGTGTACAATTGTGCCGAATATGAGTTTTTCTGAGTTTTCAAACCTGCTGTAGTCACGCTTGAATTGACTCAACGCTAGCAAAAATTGACATCCTCAATACTGACTTAACGGAGGTTTTCAGCTAATCAAAGTCAGGGTATTTGACACATTTTTTTTTGAAATTCTAGAAAACTTTTGGAGAACATCGGAAATTACCCCAAAAACAACATTTTTTTTTTTTTTTTTTTTTTTTTTTTTTTTATATATTTATCAAAAGGAATACATGAGTTTTGGTAAATACCCACCCCCAACCAAAATATAGCACCGTCCTCGGTGCTCATGACCGGGACATAAAATGATAACAAATCAGTGATGATGATGCAAAGATTCAGGAAGGATGTTACCAAGTCGGCAAAAACTCGACAGTGTGTGATACCTGATGATTGGGAGAATGAATGTACCTGCATTTTCAGAGATATAACAATAATCACAAATGCATGAGACTCATGTACTCTAGGAATACCGGAATTGCCTTTCCGAAAGCGCTAAGTTTTACGTCTTCAGCCAGACATGATGGGGGTATATCAAGTACCCCCAACCAGGTTAAAACTCATGGAGACTGAGTGAATCTGCAGTCTTCCCGACACCTAAGGTGGAACGGAGACAACTATCCTATCCCTTGTCTAGGTATACCTGTGTAGAACAGGTCTTTCTCAGTGTAGATTGAGATAAGGGCATTGAGCTCTCTGAGCAGCCCGGCAAAAGCACGGAGTTGATCTGGGAGGGATCGAATCTTCTCAGTAAAGATTGAGAGGACAGGAGTAGTGGGTTCTCTGACCGTGGTTAGCAGAGCCGCAAACTCATTGAGTTTTGCGGGAATGTATCTGAATGGAGCAGACTCCTGCAGATCAGTAATACCAGAGATATTGGACTCCGAGATGAAGTCAAACTCACAGTGTTCATGACACTTGGATAAATTATCTTCAGGAGAGTCTTGAATTAGACTCGCTACGGCACACGGGTCACCGATAGTATCGACATAGGGTAGCGGGTGAAAATTGTTGACCTCTTCCTCGATGTTTCCTAATGGGATAGGGATGTTCCAATCCCTACATTCAATACGTCCCTCCTCGGTGGGGATCGGTAGGTCCAGGACAGCGGGAGTCTCATATTCTAGACACGGTTCTACGGTAGGAATGTCTGCATCCAGGGCAGAGAAAGAATTATCAGAGATAGAGATGGAACCGGGTTTCTCTGGGCTCGGTCTAGAAGTTGGTGCTGTTAAGGGCACCATAGATGGAGACACGGGTTCATCACTATTCTGGCTCATACCAAGGGAAGTGGGGAGGAACGGTAGATCTATGACAGTAGGGATCCTACGATCGAGACAAAACTCAGTGTCATGATGATCATCTTCAGGGTCCAGATTAGAAGCAGCAGTGGGAGAGTGAGAGATAGGTTGCTCTGAGGTAGGTTCAGGATGTGGTGCTTTTAAAGGCACCGTATAAGGATACACTGGTTCCTCAATAATCAAGCTTGATCTAGGGATGGTAACAACTTCTATTTCATCCGGGCAATTCTGGTACTTGGTCCAATTGTGCGACTCCTCATTATAGACAGTGGCCATGTCACTCTCCTCAAGATAGGCTATTGGTGGGCTAGTGAAGTTGACTTCCTCTCCCTCGTTTTCTAATTTAACTAGACGTTGCTCCAAGCTCTCCATAGATAGCTGTTGTTGGTGCTCTAGACCTTGAAAATACTGTTGTTGCTGGGCAATGTACTGAGAGAGAAGGTCCTCTAGACCGGGTTTGGTAGCCAACGGAGGTGGTTCAGCCAAGGGGAGCTGAGGTGCCAACTCTTGAGTGTAGTCTGACTGGGTATGAAAGTTGTAAGGCAAAGTGGAGTCTGGGACTAGTTGCTGACTCTGGAAATCCTGAGGGGCCCACTGTTGATCACAATAGTCATTCTGTGGATATGACGGGTACTGGGATTGCGAGTATTGCCAGTCATACTCTCCATTGGGTTGATGGAACCCGGAAGGATAATTATCCTGCGGTAGTTGCTGCGGGATAGTAGACTGTTCCCAATCAAAGTTATGGTGACTCCTATTATCCGGATAATAAGTGTTGTCATAGGAGGTCTGTATTGGAGATGGAAAGGTACAGACATCTTGCTGGATAGGAGGGTAATATCCTATAGACTGGGAATGGTACACAGGTTGCTGGACTGCGGCACGAAGGGCAGAGACTGAATTTTTAAGTTCTTGGAGTATAGAATTGTACTCCGGATCTCGGTGATTATCATACCTTGTAGAAGTGTGCGAGACTGGAGTATCATGATGATACGCAGAATTGTCATACCATTGTTGAGAGTGATCACCTCGATTCTCACAGAAACTGTAGTAGGTCTCATACAGAGGCCTTTCATCTGCCATTAGAGGTGATAGAGGGGTGTGGTGGACTAACTCTCAGATCGAGTCAGTAAAAGGTTAGGACAGGTCCAACCGGGCGTCTACTTGAAAAAGCAAGCCCAAGATTTGGCAAAAAGTTGCCAAAAGGAGATACTGGAGTAGTGATTCTAAATGATGCACACCAAGCACAGATAATCCTATTCTAAACAATCAGGATATATTTTAGGCATTATCTTGTTAGTTTTGGGGCTAGAGTAGATTATGACAGTGGGCGGACCACTGGTTTATCTTGTTAACCGCCGGACTAACTTTGTCGCTCTTAGGTTCTCACCAGGCTACACTCTTCAAAGCGAATCCTTTAGTACTAACTCTAGTTAACAACAAGGCAATCCGAAGCCTAGACAGACGTGCGGCACAATGGCTGTCTTAAGTACGTCCCAGACTAACCGGATTGGTCAAGTGTATAAGAAGAGTGTTCCCTCGGGTTAAGCTAGGGTTGGTGCGTGTTCCTAGTCCACATGCAACTAACCGCCGAATAGTCCAAGATGCCACGTCGAGCTCAGTGTACTTGAGTAGCAGGGACTTATGGGTGTGTTAGACAACAGGGACCCGCGCTCGTGGTCTTATTTCGATTGGATGTTAAGCGGGTTCGCTTTGTGTGGATTTTTCCTCGAACACCGGGCTAATTGGCTCTACGTCTTGATTCTTTTTATTATAGATGGAGCCTGGGGATCAATTTCAGCTGGAGTGATGAGGTGGGTGATGAAATCCCACCAGTTTCAATTTGGAGCTGGGTCTGCTCTCTTAGAGTTGATTGATTAACGGCCACGCCACGCAAGTCGAATAATATGTATGCGAAAGCAAATAGACAAGCGGCAATGATTCACCCAAATTGCTCTGTATCGCACTCAAGGCGAGGATAGAGACTTACCTCCCGTGGGCCACGCCACGGGGTCGCCTCCGTGGGTTAGAGAGGGGTATCCTAATGGGCTTGGGCCCGACTCCACCTCTTTGAGCTTTTGCTCTCTACCCACACTGGATCGTGTTCCTGCAGAAAAGTTAGATCACACGGTCCAGGTAGTCGGGATTCTATTTGGAAGATCCTTGCCTTTTTAGGGTTCACTAAACGAGCACTGGATTTAGGCAAGTTTTTGAATTAATTTCCAAATTCGAGATGGGTTAAAATTTAGGAATTCCCAGATTGGAAAATACCTAGATTGGAAAGTTTCCCGAACTGTGGAGATCTTCCAAGAAAGATTTGATTGCGAGATCCCTTATAATTTTGGGAAATTTCCCAAAATTGAAATTCTGCTAGATTTGGGGCGTTTCCTTTTGCAGACTTTTCCAAATTCGGAAGATTTCTAAAGATAGAAATTCTTCTAAAGAGGAAACTTCTAAGAGGGGAAACCCTAATTTAGCAAAGTTTCAAGATTTTAGAATCTTTCCAAAAATTGCAAATCCTTGATTGGTGATTTCTAAAAATCTGCAGAATATGAAACCCTAATTTTTTTGAATTTTGAATTTATTATTTTTTTTGGTATTTTTCACTTAATCTAGGGTTTCTAAAAAACCCTAGAACAAGATCTAGCAGTTATATGGAAAGCAGTAAAATTCCTAAATTATTACAAATTGCACTCGGCCTTCCGAGGCATTAAAAATAGTAATTTAAAAACTGCTA
This sequence comes from Euptelea pleiosperma, assembly GCA_035048495.1. Classification (NCBI taxonomy): domain Eukaryota; kingdom Viridiplantae; phylum Streptophyta; class Magnoliopsida; order Ranunculales; family Eupteleaceae; genus Euptelea; species Euptelea pleiosperma. Next base: position 320,991 of record JASUTR010000243.1, read on the forward strand.
AAAATCAACAAAAACAAAAAATAGAAAGTTTCCCGAAAAGGTCGGGCTGGCCAAATTGAGCAGCTTTCCGATTTAGCAACTTTCCAATTCTGTCTTTACGTCCTTTTTCGCACTCCCGAACACCCGAGCGGCAGCGGCGCCATTTGGTAGTAGGATTTTTCCTCGTCGTTGGTTACGGAAACCCTAACCTCAACAAGATTTGTAATTTTATCCGATTTTATCCTGATTATCCTGCAAAATTGACAGATTTGTATAGTGGCTCGTGTCGGATGTCGATCCGCACTCGGGATTAGTCGGATTAGCGCAAATAAGAACATAAAATGACTGGAAATTTGCAGAAAATGGAACATAATATTATTCAAATCAACTTCATTCATTCGAACATGTCTCTTACAATCAAGTAAAAATAACTAAATTATAAAGCTTAAAAAAAAATAAACTAGAGAGAGAAAGAGAGAACTAGATAGAGAAAATAGAGAGAGAATTACCCTAGAGAGAGAGAATGTTAGAGAGAAAGTGAGAAAAACTAAAAAGAGGTAGAGATAGAAAGTGGAAGGAGAAAGAGATTTAGAGAGAATTAGAGAAGGATAGAGATGCCTAACCTAGAGAGAGAAAGTAGAAAGAGGAAGAAATGCTTACCATGATTCTTGAAAGGGATTTGAGGGAGAGGTTGCTGGCCTTCGGGGCATGGAGATGGTGGTTCATTGGCTGGAGAGAGCATGTTGGCTGGCGGCTAGAGATTGGTACGGCGTGCGTCCAGTGGTGCAAGGCTTTCTTCAACCTTGATGTTCGGTGCGACAAAGGTTGGCTGGCGGTGAAGGAGATGGAGTGCAGCACCGTTTGGAGAGGGAATGGAGAGAGAGAGATAGGGATGGAACGATGGAGCACCTTGTGCTCACCTTGGAGACAGCAGGTGGTGGCGATCTGGAACAGCAGGTAAGGACGTCCCCTCCTCCTTCTTTCTTTCTTCTCTTTTATTCTTTTTTTCTTTTTTTTTTTTTTTTTGTTGGTTTGGGCGGAACGGTGTTGTAATGGCACTCCGTTCTTGCTGGTTCGCCCAGCAAGAACAATGGTGGATGGATGGAATGTATGCAGGGAGTATGGGAGAGGGACGGTGGCTGTGGAGAGAGTTGAAGAGCTCGCCGGAGAAGACGAACCAGTCCGGCGAGCTAGTGTGAAAGGAATTGAAAGTCTGCAACTCCTCTGATGATGGAGTTGCAGATGGTGTAGGGATGATGATGGCAGAGCGGTGGAGTCAAAATCGTGGAGGAGAAGCGAAAGAACAGCAACGTGGTTGCTGGTTGGTGGTGGAGGCCGGAGTTGCAACAGCAACTCCGGTATGAACGTGAAAAGAAGAAGAAGAAAACGCAGCAGAAGACGAAGAGGAAAAAGAAGAAAACGAAGAGGAAGAAAAGGAAAACGAAGAGGAAGAAGAAGAATATAAGGAGAGGGGGAGGACCCTCACCAGCTCGCTGTGGTGAGGACGATGGTGGCGACGACGACCGCCGGCCGGAGTTGCAGACCAGCAACTCCGGCAACAGAAAAAGAAAACGAAGAAGAAGAAGAGGAGGAGGAAGAGAAGAAGAAGAAGAAGAAGAAGAAGAAGAAGAAGAAGAAGAAAGAAAAAGGAAAAAGAAGAAAGAGAAATGGAAGAGAGGAAGAAGGCGCACCCATTCGCCGGAGGAATCCGCCGGAAGAGAGAAGAGGGCCACGGGAGGAAGAAAGAAGAGGGAAAGAGGGAGAAAAAGGAAAGGAGAAGAGGGGAGAGGGATTAGGGTTCGAATGAACCCCTATCCTTCTCCTTTTAAAGCTTCCCTCTTTCCATTAATGGAAATAGGGGATTTTAGAAAATAAAAAAATAAGAAAAATAATTTTTTTTTTTTTTTTTTTTTTTTTTTTTTTTTTTTTTTTTAAGTAAAAACCTACTTTTCTATGGGGAATCTCCCCAATTAGTGGACCCCCCATTTAATTAAAATTATTTTTGAAATTCGCGGGGTCCACTAACTAGTCGGTCAGCGGGTCGATGAAGATGGGCCCGGCTATTGGCCCACATGGACTGATGATGTCCATCGTCTCACAAGATGATGCGACAGACATTCTGATGGCGATCGGATGGATGGTGACTTGATTGGGACCTAGATTGGTAGATCGACGGATCTAGAGAGATCCAACGGTCCGATTGAAGATCCAACGGTCAGAAAGCTAAGGGAGATGAGATAGAGCCGAAGGGTAGGAGTTCTGGGGTTAAGTCAGTAGATTCGAGGATCGAGAGATGAAGAGAGAGAGAGAATAAGAAGAGATGAGAGAAAAAGTATCAAAAAAATAGAAAAAAGCACTGGCGGAGGGTCTGGAACCCTGGTCTTCACTGTGACCATCCTCACGCTTCTCCAGTAGAGTCGACTATCATTCTTTGCTGACTCATGTGGCTTTAAACGCTTTGGTCCGTCTCTTGGTCATTGGCTCTCCTGCTCTCTTCGTTATTTGGGCCGGCTTTTTGGTCCTCTGATTCAGCCCATATTTGGCCCATATCTTCTAGTCATAGCATGTGGGCTCTTTAAGCTTTGATAATGGGCTCTCATGATCGATTTGGGCCCACAAGTCTCGAGAATCGTCCCATCGGGGTTTCCTGCGACAGAAGAAGCGCGTAATGAGACTTTATCAGAATGGCTTAATATCTAGACTTCCGAGAATGTGTTTAATGCATGCAAATATACCATTTCGTCCAGAAAAGTGTGTTCTACGCAATAGAAGAGACTCTTACGTAGAAAAGTAGATAAATAGAGTATTTTAACGTGGGAGAATGCAATAACGTTAACAGGATAATTGCTTAAAATAAGCACTTTTGAGCGAATATCAAATAGTAATGGAAGAGTTTGAGTAAAATTATGAGGTCCGGTTGCGACAAAGTCACAAGGTATAGGCTTCGGAATGTAACACACAAACTGAGTCCAATTTGAGACGTTGACGCACGGATGGAGCTAACTTGTTTCTACTGTCACGAATCTTGTTCCAAGAATTCAAATGTTTGAAAACAATAGTAATGGAATAGTTTGAGTCCAATTACAAGGTCCGATTACTAAAAAGACATAAGTTATAGGCTTCGGAATGTAACATACAAATTGAGTCCAATTTGAGCCGTTGACGCACGGATAGAGCTAACTTGTTTCGACTGTCCCGAATCTTGTTCCAACACTTCAAATGTGTTGAAACAATTGTGATGGAAGAGTTTGATTCCAATTACGATTTTCGGTTGCGAAAAAGTCACAAGTTATAGGCTTCGGAATGTAACACACAAACTGAGTCTAATTTGAGACGTTGACGCACGGATGGAGCTAACTTGTTTCTACTGTCAAGAATCTTGTTCCAACAATTCAAATTTGTCAAAACAATTGTAATGGAAGAGTTTGAGTCCAATTAAAAAGTCCGATTGCTAAAAAGCCATAAGTTATAGGCTTCGGAATGTAACACACAAACTGAGTCCGATTAAAAACATTGATGCACGGATGGAGCTAACTTGTTTCGACTGTCCCGAATCTTGTTCCAACACTTCAAATGTGTTGAAACAATTGTAATGGAAGAGTTTGAGTCCAATTAGGAGTTCCGATTTCGAAAAAGTCGCAAGTTATAGGCTTCGGAATGTAACAAACAAACTGAGTCCAATTATAGACATTGAGGCACGGATGGAGCTAACTTGTTTCGACGGTCCCAAATCTTGTTCCAACACTTCAAATTTGTTGAAACAATAGTAATGGAAGAGTTTGAGTACAATTACGAGGTCTGGTTGCGAAAAAGTCACAAGTTATAGGCTTCAGAATGTGAGACACAAACTGAGTCTAATTTGAGATGCTGACGCACGGATGGAGCTAACTTGTTTCTACTGTCACGAATCTTGTTCCAACAATTCGAATTTGTTAAAACAATAGTAATGGAAGAGTTTGAGTTCAATTACCAGGTCCGATTGCTAAAAAGCCATAAGTTATAGGCTTCGAAATGTAACATACAAACTGAGTCCAATTTACGACGCTGACGCACGGATGGAGCTAACTTGTTTCGACTGTCCCGAATCTTGTTCCAACACTTCAAATGTGTTGAAACGACAGTAATGGAAGAGTTTGAGTAAAATTAAGAGGTCCGATTGTGACAAAGTCACAAGTTATAGGCTTCGGAATGTAACACACAAACTGAGTCCAATTTGAGACGTTGACGCACGGATGGAGCTAACTTTTTTCTACTGTCCCGAATCTTATTCCAACACTACAAATCTGTTGAAACAATAGTAATGGAAGAGTTCGAGTCTAATTACGAGATCCGATTGCGAAAAAGTCACAAATTATAGGCTTAGGAATGTAACACACAAACTGAGTCCAATTTGAGATGTTGACGCACGGATGGAGCTAACTTGTTTCGACTATCCCAAATCTTGTTCCAACACTTCAAATCTGTTGAATCAATAGTAATGGAAGAGTTTGAGTCAAATTATGAGGTCCGATTGCGAAAAAGTCACAAGTTATAGGCTTCGGAATGTATCACACAAACTAAGTCCAATTTGAGACCTTGACGAACGGATGGAGCTAACTTGTTTCGACTGTTATGAATCTTGTTCCAACACTTCAAATGTGTTGAAACAATAGTAATGGAAGAGTTTGAGTTCAATTACGAGGTCCGGTTGTGAAAAAGTCACAAGTTATATGCTTCGGTATGTAACACACAAACTGAGTCCAATTAAAGACATTGACGCATGGATGGAGCTAACTTGTTTCGACTGTCCCGAATCTTCTTCCAACACTTCAAATGTGTTGAAACAATAGTAGTGGAAGAATTCGAGTCTAATTACGAGGTCCGGTTGCGAAAAAGTCACAAGTTATAGCCTTCGGAATGTAACACACAAACTGAGTCCAATTTGAGTCGTTGACGCACGGATGGAGCTAACTTGTTTCTACTGTCACGAATCTTGTTCCAACATTCAAATGTCTTAAAACAATAGTAATGTAATAGTTTGAGTCCAATTACGAGGTCCGATTGCTAAAAAGCCATAAGTTATAGTCTTCTGAATGTAACATACAAACCGAGTCCAATTTGAGACGTTGACGCATGGATGGAGCTAACTTGTTTCTACTGTCACGAATCTTGTTCCAACAATTCAAATTTGTTAAAACAATAGTAATGGAAGAGTTTGAGTCCAATTACAAGGTCCGATTGCTAAAAAGCCATAAGTTATAGGCTTCGGAATGTAACACACAAACTGAGTCCAATTTGAGACGTTGACGCACGGATGGAGCTAACTTGTTTCTACTATCACGACTCTTGTTCCAATAATTCAAATTTTTAAAACATTAGTAATGGAAGAGTTTGAGTCCAATTACAAGGTCCGATTGCTAAAAAGCCATAGGTTATATGCTTCGGAATGCAACATACAACCTGAGTCCAATTTGAGACGTTGACGCACGGATGGAGCTAACTTGATTCGACTGTCCCAAATCTTGTTCCAACACTTCAAATGTGTTGAAACAATAGTAGTGGAAGAATTGGAGTCTAATTACGAGGTCCGGTTGCGAAAAAGTCACAAGTTATAGGCTTCGGAATGTAACTCACAAACTGAGTCCAATTTCAGACGATGACGAACGGATGGACCTAACTTGTTTCGACTGTCATGAATCTTGTTCCAACACTTCAGAAGTGTTCAAACAATAGTAATGGAAGAGTTTGAGTAAAATTACAAGTTCAGGTTGCGACAAAGTCACAAGTTATAGGCTTCGGAATGTAACACTCAAACTGAGTCCAATTTGAGACGTTGATGCACGGATGGAGCTAACTTGTTTCTACTGTCACGAATCTTGTTCCAACAATTCAAATTTGTTAAAACAATAGTAATGGAAGAGTTTGAGTCCAATTACAAGGTCCGATTGCTAAAAAGCCATAAGTTATAGGCTTCGAAATGTAACACACAAACTGAGTCCAATTAAAGACATTGACGCACGGATGGAGCTAACTTCTTTCGCCTGTCCCGAATCTTGTTCCAACACTTCAAATGTGTTGAAACAATAGTAATGGAGGAGTTTGAGTTAAATTATGAGGTTCGGTTGCGACAAAGTCACAAGTTATAGGCTTCGGAATGTAACACACTAACTGAGTCCAATTTGAGACGTTGACGCACGGATCGAGGTAACTTGTTTCGACTATACCGAATCTTGGTCCAACACTTCAGATGTGTTGAAACAATAGTAATGGAAGAGTTTAAGTAAAATTACGATGTCCGGTTGCGACAAAGTCACAAGTTATATGCTTTGGAATATAACACACAAACTGAGTCCAATTTCAGACGTTGACGTACGGATGGAGCTAACTTTGTTCGACTGTGATGAATCTTGTTCCAACACTTCAAAAGTGTTGAAATATTAGTAATGGAAGAGTTTGAGTCTAATTACGAGATCCGATTTCGAAAAAGTCACAAATTATAGGCTTAGGAATGTAAAACACAAACTGAGTCCAATTTCAGATGTTGACGCACGGATGGAGCTAACTTGTTTCGACTGTCCCAAATCTTGTTCCAACACTTCAAATCTGTTGAATCAATAGTAATAGAAGAGTTTGAGTCAAATTATGAGGTCCGATTGCGAAAAAGTCACAAGTTATAGGCTTCGGAATGTATCACACAAACTAAGTCCAATTTGTGACGTTGACGAACGGATGGAGCTAACTTGTTTCGACTGTCACGAAACTTGTTCCAACACTTCAAATGTGTTGAAACAATAGTAATGGAAGAGTTTGAGTTCAATTACGAGGTCCGGTTGCGAAAAAGTCACAAGTTATAGGCTTCGGAATGTAACACACAAACTGAGTCCAATTAAAGACATGGACGCACGGACGGAGCTAACTTGTTTCGACTATCCCGAATCTTGTTCCAACACTTCAAATGTGTTGAAACAGTAGTAATGGAAGAATTCGAGTCGAATTACGAGGTCCGATTGGGAAAAAGTCACAAGTTATAGGCTTCGGAACGTAACTCACTAACTGAGTCCAATTTGAGACGTTGACGCACGGATGGAGCTAACTTGTTTCGACTGTCCCAAATCTTGTTCCAACACTTCAAATCTGTTGAAACAATAGTAATGGAAGAGTTTGAGTCCAATTACAAGGTCTGGTTGCGAAGAAGTCACAAGTTATAGGCTTCAGAATGTGAGACACAAACTGAGTCCAATTTGAGACGTTGACGCACGGATGGAGCTAACTTGTTTCGACTGTCACGAATCTTGATCCAACACTTCAAATCTGTTGAAACAATAGTAATGGAATAGTTGGAGTCCAATTACGAGGTCTGATTGCAAAAAAGTCAAAAGTTATAGGCTTTGAAATGTAACTCACAAACTGAGTCCAATTAAAGACATTGACGCATGGATGGAGGTAACTTGTTTCGACTGTCCCGAATCTTGTTCCAACACTTCAAATGTGTTGAAACAATAGTAGTGGAAGAATTCGAGTCTAATTACGAGGTCCGGTTGCGAAAAAGTCACAAGTTATAGGCTTCGGAATGTAACTCACAAACTGAGTCCAATTTCAGACGATGACGAACGGATGGAGCTAACTTTGTTCGACTGTCACGAATCTTGTTCCAACAATTCAAATGTCATAAAACAATAGTAATGTAATAGTTTGAGTCCAATTACGAGGTCCGATTGCTAAAAAGCCATAAGTTATAGTCTTCTGAATGTAACATACAAACTGAGACCAATTTGAGACGTTGACGCATGGATGGAGCTAACTTGTTTCTACTGTCACGAATCTTGTTCCAACAATTCAAATTTGTTAAAACAATAGTAATGGAAGAGTTTGAGTTCAATTACGAGGTTCGGTTGCGACAAAGTCACAAGTTATAGGCTTCGGAATGTAACACACTGACTGAGTCCAATTTGAGACGTTGACGCACGGATGGAGGTAACTTGTTTCAACTATACCGAATCTTGGTCCAACACTTCAGATGTGTTGAAACAATAGTAATGGAATAGTTTAAGTAAAATTACGAGGTCCGGTTGCGACAAAGTCACAAGTTATATGCTTTGGAATGTAACACACAAACTGAGTCCAATTTCAGACGTTGACGTACGGATGGAGCTAACTTTGTTCGACTGTCACGAATCTTGTTCCAACAATTCAAATGTCTTAAAACAATAGCAATGTAATAGTTTGAGTCCAATTACGAGGTCCGATTGCTAAAAAGCCATAAGTTATAGTCTTCTGAATGTAACATACAAACTGAGACCAATTTGAGACGTTGACGCATGGATGGAGCTAACTTGTTTCTACTGTCACGAATCTTGTTCCAACAATTCAAATTTGTTAAAACAATAGTAATGGAAGAGTTTGAGTTCAATTACGAGGTCCGGTTGCGAAAAAGTCACAAGTTATAGGCTTCGGAATGTAACACACAAACTGAGTCCAATTTCAGACGTTGACGTACGGATGGAGCTAACTTTGTTCGACTGTCACGAATCTTGTTCCAACAATTCAAATGTCATAAAACAATAGTAATGTAATAGTTTGAGTCCAATTACGAGGTCCGATTGCTAAAAAGCCATAAGTTATAGTCTTCTGAATGTAACATACAAACTGAGACCAATTTGAGACGTTGACGCATGGATGGAGCTAACTTGTTTCTACTGTCACGAATCTTGTTCCAACAATTCAAATTTGTTAAAACAATAGTAATGGAAGAGTTTGAGTCCAATTACAAGGTCCGATTCCTGAAAAGCCATAAGTTATAGGCTTCGGAATGTAACACACAAACTGAGTCCAATTTGAGACGTTGACGCACGGATAGAGCTAACTTGTTTCTACTGTTACGAATCTTGTTCCAATAATTCAAATTTGTTAAAACATTAGTAATGGAAGAGTTTGAGTCCAATTACAAGGTCCGATTGCTAAAAATCCATAAGTTATATGCTTCAGAATGCAACATACAAACTGAGTTCAATTTGAGACGTTGACGCACGGATGGAGTTAACTTGTTTCGACTGTCCCAAATCTTGTTCCAACACTTCAAATCTGTTGAAACAATAGTAATGGAAGAGTTTGAGTCCAATTACAAGGTCTGGTTGCGAAGAAGTCACAAGTTATAGGCTTCAGAATGTGAGACACAAACTGAGTCCAATTTGAGACGTTGACGCACGGATGGAGCTAACTTGTTTCGACTGTCACGAATCTTGATCGAACACTTCAAATCTGTTGAAACAATAGTAATGGAATAGTTGGAGTCCAATTACGAGGTCTGATTGCGAAAAAGTCAAAAGTTATAGGCTTTGAAATGTAACTCACAAACTGAGTCCAATTAAAGACATTGACGCATGGATGGAGCTAACTTGTTTCGACTGTCCCGAATCTTGTTCCAACACTTCAAATGTGTTGAAACAATAGTAGTGGAAGAATTCGAGTCTAATTACGAGGTCCGGTTACGAAAAAGTCACAAGTTATAGGCTTCGGAATGTAACTCACAAACTGAGTCCAATTTCAGACGATGACGAACGGATGGAACTAACTTGTTTTGACTGTCATGAATCTTGTTCCAACACTTCAAAAGTGTTCAAACAATAGTAATGGAAGAGTTTGAGTAAAATTACAAGGTCCGGTTGCGACAAAGTCACAAGTTATAGGCTTCGGAATGTAACACTCAAACTGAGTCCAATTTGAGACGTTGATGCACGGATGGAGATAACTTTTTCTACTGTCACGAATCTTGTTCCAACAATTCAAATTTGTTAAAACAATAGTAATGGATGAGTTTGAGTCCAATTACAAGGTCCGATTGCTAAAAAGCCATAAGTTATAGGCTTCGGAATGTAACACACAAACTGAGTCCAATTAAAGACATTGACGCACGGATGGAGCTAACTTCTTTCGCCTGTCCCGAATCTTGTTCCAACACTTCAAATGTGTTGAAACAATAGTAATGGAAGAGTTTGAGTTAAATTATGAGGTTCGGTTGCGACAAAGTCACAAGTTATAGGCTTCGGAATATAACACACTAACTGAGTCCAATTTGAGACGTTGACGCACGGATGGAGGTAACTTGTTTCGACTATACCGAATCTTGGTCCAACACTTCAGATGTGTTGAAACAATAGTAATGGAAGAGTTTAAGTAAAATTATGAGGTCCGGTTGCGACAAAGTCACAAGTTATATGCTTTGGAATGTAACACACAAACTGAGTCCAATTTCAGACGTTGACGTACGGATGGAGCTAACTTTGTTCGACTGTCATGAATCTTGTTCCAACACTTCAAAAGTGTTGAAACAATAGTAATGGAAGAGTTTGAGTCTAATTACGAGATCCGATTTCGAAAAAGTCACAAATTATAGGCTTAGGAATGTAAAACACAAACTGAGTCCAATTTCAGATGTTGACGCACGGATGGAGCTAACTTGTTTCGACTGTCCCAAATCTTGTTCCAACACTTCAAATCTGTTGAATCAATAGTAATAGAAGAGTTTGAGTCAAATTATGAGGTCCGGTTGCGAAAAAGTCACAAGTTATAGGCTTCGAAATGTATCACACAAACTAAGTCCAATTTGTGACGTTGACGAACGGATGGAGCTAACTTGTTTCGACTGTCACGAAACTTGTTCCAACACTTCAAATGTGTTGAAACAATAGTAATGGAAGAGTTTGAGTTCAATTACGAGGTCCGGTTGCGAAAAAGTCACAAGTTATAGGCTTCGGAATGTAACACACAAACTGAGTCCAATTAAAGACATGGACGCACGGACGGAGCTAACTTGTTTCGACTATCCCGAATCTTGTTCCAACACTTCAAATGTGTTGAAACAGTAGTAATGGAAGAATCCGAGTCTAATTACAAGGTCCGATTGGGAAAAAGTCACAAGTTATAGGCTTCGGAACGTAACACACTAACTGAGTCCAATTTGAGACGTTGACGCACGGATGGAGCTAACTTGTTTCGACTGTCCCAAATCTTGTTCCAACACTTCAAATCTGTTGAAACAATAGTAATGGAAGAGTTTGAGTCCAATTACAAGGTCTGGTTGCGAAGAAGTCACAAGTTATAGGCTTCAGAATGTGAGACACAAACTGAGTCCAATTTGAGACGTTGACGCACGGATGGAGCTAACTTATTTCGACTGTCACGAATCTTGATCCAACACTTCAAATCTGTTGAAACAATAGTAATGGAATAGTTGGAGTCCAATTACGAGGTCTGATTGCGAAAAAGTCAAAAGTTATAGGCTTTGAAATGTAACTCACAAACTGAGTCCAATTAAAGACATTGACGCATGGATGGAGCTAACTTGTTTCGACTGTCCCGAATCTTGTTCCAACACTTCAAATGTGTTGAAACAATAGTAGTGGAAGAATTCGAGTCTAATTACGAGGTCCGGTTGCGAAAAAGTCACAAGTTATAGGCTTCGGAATGTAACTCACAAACTGAGTCCAATTTCAGACGATGACGAACGGATGGAACTAACTTGTTTCGACTGTCATGAATCTTGTTCCAACACTTCAAAAGTGTTCAAACAATAGTAATGGAAGAGTTTGAGTAAAATTACAAGGTCCGGTTGCGACAAAGTCACAAGTTATAGGCTTCGGAATGTAACACTCAAACTGAGTCCAATTTGAGACGTTGATGCACGGATGGAGCTAACCTATTTCAACTGTCACGAATCTTGTTCCAACAATTCAAATTTGTTAAAACAATAGTAATGGAAGAGTTTGAGTCCAATTACAAGGTCCGATTGCTAAAAAGCCATAAGTTATAGGCTTCGGAATGTAACACACAAACTGAGTCCAATTAAAGACATTGACGCACGGATGGAGCTAACTTCTTTCGCCTGTCCCGAATCTTGTTCCAACACTTCAAATGTGTTGAAACAATAGTAATGGAAGAGTTTGAGTTAAATTATGAGGTTCGGTTGCGACAAAGTCACAAGTTATAGGCTTCGGAATGTAACACACTAACTGAGTCCAATTTGAGACGTTGACGCACGGATGGAGGTAACTTGTTTTGACTATACCGAATCTTGGTCCAACACTTCAGATGTGTTGAAACAATAGTAATGGAAGAGTTTAAGTAAAATTACGAGGTCCGGTTGCGACAAAGTCACAAGTTATATGCTTTGGAATGTAACACACAAACTGAGTCCAATTTCAGACGTTGACGTACGGATGGAGCTAACTTTGTTCGACTGTCATGAATCTTGTTCCAACACTTCAAAAGTGTTGAAACAATAGTAATGGAAGAGTTTGAGTCTAATTACGAGATCCGATTTGGAAAAAGTCACAAATTATAGGCTTAGGAATGTAAAACACAAACTGAGTCCAATTTCAGATGTTGACGCACGGATGGAGCTAACTTGTTTCGACTGTCCCAAATCTTGTTCCAACACTTCAAATCTGTTGAATCAATAGTAATAGAAGAGTTTGAGTCAAATTATGAGGTCCGGTTGCGAAAAAGTCACAAGTTATAGGCTTCGGAATGTATCACACAAACTAAGTCCAATTTGTGACGTTGACGAACGGATGGAGCTAACTTGTTTCGACTGTCACGAAACTTGTTCCAACACTTCAAATGTGTTGAAACAATAGTAATGGAAGAGTTTGAGTTCAATTACGAGGTCCGGTTGCGAAAAAGTCACAAGTTATAGGCTTCGGAATGTAACACACAAACTGAGTCCAATTAAAGACATGGACGCACGGACGGAGCTAACTTGTTTCGACTATCCCGAATCTTGTTCCAACACTTCAAATGTGTTGAAACAGTAGTAATGGAAGAATTCGAGTCGAATTACGAGGTCCGATTGGGAAAAAGTCACAAGTTATAGGCTTGGGAACGTAACTCACTAACTGAGTCCAATTTGAGACGTTGACGCGCGGATGGAGCTAACTTGTTTCGACTGTCCCAAATCTTGTTCCAACACTTCAAATCTGTTGAAACAATAGTAATGGAAGAGTTTGAGTCCAATTACAAGGTCTGGTTGCGAAGAAGTCACAAGTTATAGGCTTCAGAATTTGAGACACAAACTGAGTCCAATTTGAGACGTTGACGCACGGATGGAGCTAACTTGTTTCGACTGTCACGAATCTTGATCCAACACTTCAAATCTGTTGAAACAATAGTAATGGAATAGTTGGAGTCCAATTACGAGGTCTGATTGCGAAAAAGTCAAAAGTTATAGGCTTTGAAATGTAACTCACAAACTGAGTCCAATTAAAGACATTGACGCATGGATGGAGCTAACTTGTTTCGACTGTCCCGAATCTTGTTCCAACACTTCAAATGTGTTGAAACAATAGTAGTGGAAGAATTCGAGTCTAATTACGAGGTCTGGTTGCGAAAAAGTCACAAGTTATAGGCTTCGGAATGTAACTCACAAACTGAGTCCAATTTCAGACGATGACGAACGGATGGACCTAACTTGTTTCGACTGTCATGCATCTTGTTCCAACACTTCAAAAGTGTTGAAATATTAGTAATGGAAGAGTTTGAGTCTAATTACGAGATCCGATTTCGAAAAAGTCACAAATTATAGGCTTAGGAATGTAAAACACAAACTGAGTCCAATTTCAGATGTTGACGCACGGATGGAGCTAACTTGTTTCGACTGTCCCGAATCTTGTTCCAACACTTCAAATGTGTTGAAACAATAGTAGTGGAAGAATTCGAGTCTAATTACGAGGTCTGGTTGCGAAAAAGTCACAAGTTATAGGCTTCGGAATGTAACTCACAAACTGAGTCCAATTTCAGACGATGACGAACGGATGGACCTAACTTGTTTCGACTGTCATGCATCTTGTTCCAACACTTCAAAAGTGTTCAAACAATAGTAATGGAAGAGTTTGAGTAAAATTACAAGGTCCGGTTGCGACAAAGTCACAAGTTATAGGCTTCGGAATGTAACACTCAAACTGAGTCCAATTTGAGACGTTGATGCACGGATGGAGCTCACTTATTTCTACTGTCACGAATCTTGTTCCAACAATTCAAATTTGTTAAAACAATCGTAATGGAAGAGTTTGAGTCCAATTACAAGGTCCGATTGCTAAAAAGCCATAAGTTATAGGCTTCGGAATGTAACACACAAACTGAGTCCAATTAAAGACATTGACGCACGGATGGAGCTAATTACGAGATCAAAAGTGTTGAAACAATAGTAATAGAAGAGTTTGAGTCTAATTACGAGATCCGATTTCGAAAAAGTCACAAATTATAGGCTTAGGAATGTAAAACACAAACTGAGTCCAATTTCAGAAGTTGACGCACGGATAGAGCTAACTTGTTTCGACTGTCCCAAATCTTGTTCCAACACTTCAAATCTGCTGAATCAATAGTAATAGAAGAGTTTGAGTCAAATTATGAGGTCCGGTTGCGAAAAAGTCACAAGTTATAGGCTTCGGAATGTATCACACAAACTAAGTCCAATTTGTGACGTTGACGAACGGATGGAGCTAACTTGTTTCGACTGTCACGAAACTTGTTCCAACACTTCAAATGTGTTGAAACAATAGTAATGGAAGAGTTTGAGTTCAATTACGAGGTCCGGTTGCGAAAAAGTCACAAGTTATAGGCTTCGGAATGTAACACACAAACTGAGTCCAATTAAAGACATGGACGCACGGACGGAGCTAACTTGTTTCGACTATCCCGAATATTGTTCCAACACTTCAAATGTGTTGAAACAGTAGTAATGGAAGAATTCCAGTCGAATTACGAGGTCCGATTGGGAAAAAGTCACAAATTATAGGCTTCGGAACGTAACACACTAACTGAGTCCAATTTGAGACGTTGACGCACGGATGGAGCTAACTTGTTTCGACTGTCACGAATCTTGATCCAACACTTCAAATGTGTTGAAACAATAGTAATGGAATAGTTGGAGTCCAATTACGAGGTCCGATTGCGAAAAAGTCAAAAGTTATAGGCTTTGAAATGTAACTCACAAACTGAGTCCAATTAAAGACATTGACGCATGGATGGAGCTAACTTGTTTCGACTGTCCCGAATCTTGTTCCAACACTTCAAATGTATTGAAACAATAGTAGTGGAAGAATTCGAGTCTAATTACGAGGTCCGGTTGCGAAAAAGTCACAAGTTATAGGCTTCGGAATGTAACTCACAAACTGAGTCCAATTTCAGACGTTGACGCACGGATGGAGCTAACTTGTTTCGACTGTCATGAATCTTGTTCCAACACTTCAAAAGTGTTGAAACAATAGTAATGGAAGAGTTTGAGTAAAATTACGAGGTCCGATTGCGACAAAGTCACAAGTTATAGGCTTCGGAATGTAACACTCAAACTGAGTCCAATTTGAGACGTTGACGCACGGATGGAGCTAACTTGTTTCTACTGTCACGAATCTTGTTCCAAAAATTCAAATTTGTTAAAACAATAGTAATGGAAGAGTTTGAGTCCAATTACAAGGTCCGATTGCTAAAAATCCATAAGTTATAGGCTTCGGAATGTAACACACAAACCTAGTCCAATTAAAGACATTGACGCACGGATGGAGCAAACTTCTTTCGCCTGTCCCGAATCTTGTTCCAACACTTCAAATGTGTTGAAACAATAGTAATGGAAGAGTTTGAGTTAAATTATGAGGTTCGGTTGCGACAAAGTCACAAGTTATAGGCTTCGGAATGTAACACACTAACTGAGTCCAATTTGAGACGTTGACGCACGGATGGTGGTAACTTGTTTCGACCATACCGAATCTTGGTCCAACACTTCAGATGTGTTGAAACAATAGTAATGGAAGAGTTTAAGTAAAATTATGAGGTCCGGTTGCGACAAAGTCACAAGTTATATGCTTTGGAATGTAACACACAAACTGAGTCCAATTTCAGACGTTGACGTACGGATGGAGCTAACTTTGTTCGACTGTCATGAATCTTGTTCCAACACTTCAAAAGTGTTGAAACTATAGTAGTAGAAGAGTTTGAGTCTAATTACGAGATCCGATTTCGAAAAAGTCACAAGTTATAGGCTTCAGAATGTGAGACACAAACTGAGTCTAATTTGAGATGTTGACGCACGGATAGAGCTAACTTGTTTCTACTGTCACGAATCTTGTTCCAACAATTCAAATTTGTTAAAACAATAGTAATGGAAGAGTTTGAGTCCAATTACAAGGTCCGATTGCTAAAAAGCCATAAGTTATAGGCTTCGGAATGTAACACACAAACTGAGTCCAATTAAAGACATTGACGCACGGATGGAGCTAACTTCTTTCGCCTGTCCTGAATCTTGTTCCAACACTTCAAATGTGTTGAAACAATAGTAATGGAAGAGTTTGAGTTAAATTATGAGGTTCGGTTGCGACAAAGTCACAAGTTATAGGCTTCGGAATGTAACACACTGACTGAGTCCAATTTGAGACGTTGACGCACCGATGGAGGTAACTTGTTTCAACTATACCGAATCTTGGTCCAACACTTCAGATGTGTTGAAACAATACTAATGGAAGAGTTTAAGTAAAATTACGAGGTCCGGTTGCGACAAAGTCACAAGTTATATGCTTTGGAATGTAACACACAAACTGAGTCCAATTTCAGACGTTGACGTACGGATGGAGCTAACTTTGTTCGACTGTCACGAATCTTGTTCCAACAATTCAAATGTCTTAAAACAATAGTAATGTAATAGTTTGAGTCCAATTACGAGGTCCGATTGCTAAAAAGCCATAAGTTAGAGTCTTCTGAATGTAACATACAAACAGAGACCAATTTGAGACGTTGACGCATGGATGGAGCTAACTTGTTTCTACTGTCACGAATCTTGTTCCAACAATTCAAATTTGTTAAAACAATAGTAATGGAAGAGTTTGAGTCCAATTACAAGGTCCGATTGCTAAAAAGCCATAAGTTATAGGCTTCGGAATGTAACACACAAACTGAGTCCAATTTGAGACGTTGACGCACGGATAGAGCTAACTTGTTTCTACTGTCACGAATCTTGTTCCAATAATTCAAATTTGTTAAAACATTAGTAATGGAAGAGTTTGAGTCCAATTACAAGGTCCGATTGCTAAAAAGCCATAAGTTATATGCTTCAGAATGCAACATACAAACTGAGTCCAATTTGAGACGTTGACGCACGGATGGAGCTAACTTGTTTCGACTGTCCCAAATCTTGTTCCAACACTTCAAATCTGTTGAAACAATAGTAATGGAATAGTTGGAGTCCAATTACGAGGTCTGATTGCGAAAAAGTCAAAAGTTATAGGCTTTGAAATGTAACTCACAAACTGAGTCCAATTAAAGACATTGACGCATGGATGGAGCTAACTTGTTTCGACTGTCCCGAATCTTGTTCCAACACTTCAAATGTGTTGAAACAATAGTAGTGGAAGAATTCGAGTCTAATTACGAGGTCCGGTTGCGAAAAAGTCACAAGTTATAGGCTTCGGAATGTAACTCACAAACTGAGTCCAATTTCAGACGATGATGAACGGATGGACCTAACTTGTTTCGACTGTCATGAATCTTGTTCCAACTCTTCAAAAGTGTTCAAACAATAGTAATGGAAGAGTTTGAGTAAAATTACCAGGTCCGGTTGCGACAAAATCACAAGTTATAGGCTTCGGAATGTAACACTCAAACTGAGTCCAATTTGAGACGTTGATGCACGGATGGAGCTAACTTGTCTCTACTGTCACGAATCTTGTTCCAACAATTCAAATTTGTTAAAACAATAGTAATGGAAGAGTTTGAGTCCAATTACAAGGTCCGATTGCTAAAAAGCCATATGTTATAAGCTTCGGAATGTAACACACAAACTGAGTCCAATTAAAGACATTGACGCACGGATGGAGCTAACTTCTTTCGCCTGTCCCGAATCTTGTTCCAACACTTCAAATGTGTTGAAACAATAGTAATGGAAGAGTTTGAGTTAAATTATGAGGTTCGGTTGCGACAAAGTCACAAGTTATAGGCTTCGGAATGTAACACACTAACTGAGTCCAATTTGAGACGTTGACGCACGGATGGAGGTAACTTGTTTCGACTATACCGAATCTTGGTCCAACACTTCAGATGTGTTGAAACAATAGTAATGGAAGAGTTTAAGTAAAATTACGAGGTCCGGTTGCGACAAAGTCACAAGTTATATGCTTTGGAATGTAACACACAAACTGAGTCCAATTTCAGACGTTGACGTACGGATGGAGCTAACTTTGTTCGACTGTCATGAATCTTGTTCCAACACTTCAAAAGTGTTGAAGCAATAGTAATGGAAGAGTTTGAGTCTAATTACGAGATCCGATTTCGAAAAAGTCACAAATTATAGGCTTAGGAATGTAAAACACAAACTGAGTCCAATTTCAGATGTTGACGCACAGATGGAGCTAACTTGTTTCGACTGTCCCAAATCTTGTTCCAACACTTCAAATCTGTTTAATCAATAGTAATAGAAGAGTTTGAGTCAAATTATGAGGTCCGGTTGCGAAAAAGTCACAAGTTATAGGCTTCGGAATGTATCACACAAACTAAGTCCAATTTGTGACGTTGACGAACGGATGGAGCTAACTTGTTTCGACTGTCACGAAACTTGTTCCAACACTTCAAATGTGTTGAAACAATAGTAATGGAAGAGTTTGAGTTCAATTACGAGGTCCGGTTGCGAAAAAGTCACAAGTTATAGGCTTCGGAATGTAACACACAAACTGAGTCCAATTAAAGACATGGACGCACGGACGGAGCTAACTTGTTTCGACTATCCCGAATCTTGTTCCAACACTTCAAATGTGTTGAAACAGTAGTAATGGAAGAATTCCAGTCGAATTACGAGGTCCGATTGGGAAAAAGTCACAAATTATAGGCTTCGGAACGTAACACACTAACTGAGTCCAATTTGAGACGTTGACGCACGGATGGAGCTAACTTGTTTCGACTGTCCCAAATCTTGTTCCAACACTTCAAATGTGTTGAAACAATAGTAATGGAAGAGTTTGAGTTAAATTATGAGGTTCGGTTGCGACAAAGTCACAAGTTATAGGCTTCGGAATGTAAAACACTAACTGAGTCCAATTTGAGACGTTGACGCACGGATGGAGGTAACTTGTTTCGACCATACCGAATCTTGGTCCAACACTTCAGATGTGTTGAAACAATAGTAATGGAAGAGTTTAAGTAAAATTACGAGGTCCGGTTGCGACAAAGTCACAAGTTATATGCTTTGGAATGTAACACACAAACTGAGTCCAATTTCAGACGTTGACGTACGGATGGAGCTAACTTTGTTCGACTGTCATGAATCTTGTTCCAACACTTCAAAAGTGTTGAAACTATAGTAATAGAAGAGTTTGAGTCTAATTACGAGATCCGATTTCGAAAAAGTCACAAGTTATAGGCTTCAGAATGTGAGACACAAACTGAGTCTAATTTGAGATGTTGACGCACGGATAGAGCTAACTTGTTTCTACTGTCACGAATCTTGTTCCAACAATTCAAATTTGTTAAAACAATAGTAATGGAAGAGTTTGAGTCCAATTACAAGGTCCGATTGCTAAAAAGCCATAAGTTATAGGCTTCGGAATGTAACACACAAACTGAGTCCAATTAAAGACATTGACGCACGGATGGAGCTAACTTCTTTCGCCTGTCCCGAATCTTGTTCCAACACTTCAAATGTGTTGAAACAATAGTAATGGAAGAGTTTGAGTTAAATTATGAGGTTCGGTTGCGACAAAGTCACAAGTTATAGGCTTCGGAATGTAACACACTAACTGAGTCCAATTTTAGACGTTGACGCACGGATGGAGGTAACTTGTTTCGACTATACCGAATCTTGTTCCAACACTTCAGATGTGTTGAAACAATAGTAATGGAAGAGTTTAAGTAAAATTACGAGGTCCGGTTGCGACAAAGTCACAAGTTATATGCTTTGGAATGTAACACACAAACTGAGTCCAATTTCAGACGTTGACGTACGGATGGAGCTAACTTTGTTCGACTGTCATGAATCTTGTTCCAACACTTCAAAAGTGTTGAAACAATAGTAATAGAAGAGTTTGAGTCTAATTACGAGATCCGATTTCGAAAAAGTCACAAATTATAGGCTTAGGAATGTAAAACACAAACTGAGTCCAATTTCAGAAGTTGACGCACGGATAGAGCTAACTTGTTTCGACTGTCCCAAATCTTGTTCCAACACTTCAAATCTGTTGAATCAATAGTAATAGAAGAGTTTGAGTCAAATTATGAGGTCCGGTTGCGAAAAAGTCACAAGTTATAGGCTTCGGAATGTATCACACAAACTAAGTCCAATTTGTGACGTTGACGAACGGATGGAGCTAACTTGTTTCGACTGTCACGAAACTTGTTCCAACACTTCAAATGTGTTGAAACAATAGTAATGGAAGAGTTTGAGTTCAATTACGAGGTCCGGTTGCGAAAAAGTCACAAGTTATAGGCTTCGGAATGTAACACACAAACTGAGTCCAATTAAAGACATTGACGCACGGACGGAGCTAACTTGTTTTGACTGTCCCGAATCTTGTTCCAACACTTCAAATGTGTTGAAACAGTAGTAATGGAAGAATTCGAGTCAAATTACGAGGTCCGATTGGGAAAAAGTCACAAGTTATAGGCTTCGGAACGTAACACACTAACTGAGTCCAATTTGAGACGTTGACGCACGGATGGAGCTAACTTGTTTCGACTGTCCCAAATCTTGTTCCAACACTTCAAATCTGTTGAAACAATAGTAATGGAAGAGTTTGAGTCCAATTACAAGGTCTGGTTGTGAAGAAGTCACAAGTTATAGGCTTCAGAATGTGAGACAAACTGAGTCCAATTTGAGACGTTGACGCACGGATGGAGCTAACTTGTTTCGACTGTCACGAATCTTGAGCCAACACTTCAAATGTGTTGAAACAATAGTAATGGAATAGTTGGAGTCCAATTACGAGGTCCGATTGCGAAAAAGTCAAAAGTTATAGGCTTTGAAATGTAACTCACAAACTGAGTCCAATTAAAGACATTGACGCATGGATGGAGCTAACTTGTTTCGACTGTCCCGAATCTTGTTCCAACACTTCAAATGTGTTGAAACAATAGTAGTGGAAGAATTCGAGTCTAATTACGAGGTCCGGTTGCGAAAAAGTCACAAGTTATAGGCTTCGGAATGTAACTCACAAACTGAGTCCAATTTCAGACGTTGACGCACGGATGGAGCTAACTTGTTTCGACTGTCATGAATCTTGTTCCAACACTTCAAAAGTGTTGAAACAATAGTAATGGAAGAGTTTGAGTAAAATTACGAGGTCCGGTTGCGACAAAGTCACAAGTTATAGGCTTCGGAATGTAACACTCAAACTGAGTCCAATTTGAGACGTTGACGCACGGATGGAGCTAACTTGTTTCTACTGTCACGAATCTTGTTCCAACAATTCAAATTTGTTAAAACAATAGTAATGGAAGAGTTTGAGTCCAATTACGAGGTCCGATTGCTAAAAAGCCATAAGTTATAGGCTTCGGAATGTAACACACAAACTTAGTCCAATTAAAGACATTGATGCACGGATGGAGCTAACTTCTTTCGACTGTCCCGAATCTTGTTCCAACACTTCAAATGTGTTGAAACAATTGTAATGGAAGAGTTTGAATAAAATTATGAGGTCCGGTTGCGACAAAGTCACAAGTTATAGGCTTCGGAATGTAACAAACAAACTGGGTCCAATTTGAGACGTTGGCGCACGGATGGAGCTAACTTGTTTCTACTGTCCCGAATCTTGTTCCAACACTTCAAATGTGTTGAAACAATAGTAATGGAAGAGTTTGAGTAAAATTATGAGGTCCGGTTGCGACAAAGTCACAAGGTATAGGCTTCGGAATGTAACACACAAACTGAGTCCAATTTGAGACGTTGACGCACGGATGGAGCTAACTTGTTTCTACTGTCACGAATCTTGTTCCAAGAATTCAAATGTTTGAAAACAATAGTAATGGAATAGTTTGAGTCCAATTACAAGGTCCGATTACTAAAAAGCCATAAGTTATAGGCTTGGGAATGTAACATACAAATTGAGTCCAATTAGAGACGTTGACGCACGGATAGAGCTAACTTGTTTCGACTGTCCCGAATCTTGTTCCAACACTTCAAATGTGTTGAAACAATAGTAATGGAAGAGTTTGAGTTAAATTATGAGGTTCGGTTGCGACAAAGTCACAAGTTATAGGCTTCGGAATGTAACACACAAACCTAGTCCAATTAAAGACATTGACGCACGGATGGAGCAAACTTCTTTCGCCTGTCCCGAATCTTGTTCCAACACTTCAAATGTGTTGAAACAATAGTAATGGAAGAGTTTGAGTTAAATTATGAGGTTCGGTTGCGACAAAGTCACAAGTTATAGGCTTCGGAATGTAACACACTAACTGAGTCCAATTTGAGACGTTGACGCACGGATGGTGGTAACTTGTTTCGACCATACCGAATCTTGGTCCAACACTTCAGATGTGTTGAAACAATAGTAATGGAAGAGTTTAAGTAAAATTATGAGGTCCGGTTGCGACAAAGTCACAAGTTATATGCTTTGGAATGTAACACACAAACTGAGTCCAATTTCAGACGTTGACGTACGGATGGAGCTAACTTTGTTCGACTGTCATGAATCTTGTTCCAACACTTCAAAAGTGTTGAAACTATAGTAGTAGAAGAGTTTGAGTCTAATTACGAGATCCGATTTCGAAAAAGTCACAAGTTATAGGCTTCAGAATGTGAGACACAAACTGAGTCTAATTTGAGATGTTGACGCACGGATAGAGCTAACTTGTTTCTACTGTCACGAATCTTGTTCCAACAATTCAAATTTGTTAAAACAATAGTAATGGAAGAGTTTGAGTCCAATTACAAGGTCCGATTGCTAAAAAGCCATAAGTTATAGGCTTCGGAATGTAACACACAAACTGAGTCCAATTAAAGACATTGACGCACGGATGGAGCTAACTTCTTTCGCCTGTCCTGAATCTTGTTCCAACACTTCAAATGTGTTGAAACAATAGTAATGGAAGAGTTTGAGTTAAATTATGAGGTTCGGTTGCGACAAAGTCACAAGTTATAGGCTTCGGAATGTAACACACTGACTGAGTCCAATTTGAGACGTTGACGCACCGATGGAGGTAACTTGTTTCAACTATACCGAATCTTGGTCCAACACTTCAGATGTGTTGAAACAATACTAATGGAAGAGTTTAAGTAAAATTACGAGGTCCGGTTGCGACAAAGTCACAAGTTATATGCTTTGGAATGTAACACACAAACTGAGTCCAATTTCAGACGTTGACGTACGGATGGAGCTAACTTTGTTCGACTGTCACGAATCTTGTTCCAACAATTCAAATGTCTTAAAACAATAGTAATGTAATAGTTTGAGTCCAATTACGAGGTCCGATTGCTAAAAAGCCATAAGTTAGAGTCTTCTGAATGTAACATACAAACAGAGACCAATTTGAGACGTTGACGCATGGATGGAGCTAACTTGTTTCTACTGTCACGAATCTTGTTCCAACAATTCAAATTTGTTAAAACAATAGTAATGGAAGAGTTTGAGTCCAATTACAAGGTCCGATTGCTAAAAAGCCATAAGTTATAGGCTTCGGAATGTAACACACAAACTGAGTCCAATTTGAGACGTTGACGCACGGATAGAGCTAACTTGTTTCTACTGTCACGAATCTTGTTCCAATAATTCAAATTTGTTAAAACATTAGTAATGGAAGAGTTTGAGTCCAATTACAAGGTCCGATTGCTAAAAAGCCATAAGTTATATGCTTCAGAATGCAACATACAAACTGAGTCCAATTTGAGACGTTGACGCACGGATGGAGCTAACTTGTTTCGACTGTCCCAAATCTTGTTCCAACACTTCAAATCTGTTGAAACAATAGTAATGGAATAGTTGGAGTCCAATTACGAGGTCTGATTGCGAAAAAGTCAAAAGTTATAGGCTTTGAAATGTAACTCACAAACTGAGTCCAATTAAAGACATTGACGCATGGATGGAGCTAACTTGTTTCGACTGTCCCGAATCTTGTTCCAACACTTCAAATGTGTTGAAACAATAGTAGTGGAAGAATTCGAGTCTAATTACGAGGTCCGGTTGCGAAAAAGTCACAAGTTATAGGCTTCGGAATGTAACTCACAAACTGAGTCCAATTTCAGACGATGATGAACGGATGGACCTAACTTGTTTCGACTGTCATGAATCTTGTTCCAACTCTTCAAAAGTGTTCAAACAATAGTAATGGAAGAGTTTGAGTAAAATTACCAGGTCCGGTTGCGACAAAATCACAAGTTATAGGCTTCGGAATGTAACACTCAAACTGAGTCCAATTTGAGACGTTGATGCACGGATGGAGCTAACTTGTCTCTACTGTCACGAATCTTGTTCCAACAATTCAAATTTGTTAAAACAATAGTAATGGAAGAGTTTGAGTCCAATTACAAGGTCCGATTGCTAAAAAGCCATATGTTATAAGCTTCGGAATGTAACACACAAACTGAGTCCAATTAAAGACATTGACGCACGGATGGAGCTAACTTCTTTCGCCTGTCCCGAATCTTGTTCCAACACTTCAAATGTGTTGAAACAATAGTAATGGAAGAGTTTGAGTTAAATTATGAGGTTCGGTTGCGACAAAGTCACAAGTTATAGGCTTCGGAATGTAACACACTAACTGAGTCCAATTTGAGACGTTGACGCACGGATGGAGGTAACTTGTTTCGACTATACCGAATCTTGGTCCAACACTTCAGATGTGTTGAAACAATAGTAATGGAAGAGTTTAAGTAAAATTACGAGGTCCGGTTGCGACAAAGTCACAAGTTATATGCTTTGGAATGTAACACACAAACTGAGTCCAATTTCAGACGTTGACGTACGGATGGAGCTAACTTTGTTCGACTGTCATGAATCTTGTTCCAACACTTCAAAAGTGTTGAAGCAATAGTAATGGAAGAGTTTGAGTCTAATTACGAGATCCGATTTCGAAAAAGTCACAAATTATAGGCTTAGGAATGTAAAACACAAACTGAGTCCAATTTCAGATGTTGACGCACAGATGGAGCTAACTTGTTTCGACTGTCCCAAATCTTGTTCCAACACTTCAAATCTGTTTAATCAATAGTAATAGAAGAGTTTGAGTCAAATTATGAGGTCCGGTTGCGAAAAAGTCACAAGTTATAGGCTTCGGAATGTATCACACAAACTAAGTCCAATTTGTGACGTTGACGAACGGATGGAGCTAACTTGTTTCGACTGTCACGAAACTTGTTCCAACACTTCAAATGTGTTGAAACAATAGTAATGGAAGAGTTTGAGTTCAATTACGAGGTCCGGTTGCGAAAAAGTCACAAGTTATAGGCTTCGGAATGTAACACACAAACTGAGTCCAATTAAAGACATGGACGCACGGACGGAGCTAACTTGTTTCGACTATCCCGAATCTTGTTCCAACACTTCAAATGTGTTGAAACAGTAGTAATGGAAGAATTCCAGTCGAATTACGAGGTCCGATTGGGAAAAAGTCACAAATTATAGGCTTCGGAACGTAACACACTAACTGAGTCCAATTTGAGACGTTGACGCACGGATGGAGCTAACTTGTTTCGACTGTCCCAAATCTTGTTCCAACACTTCAAATGTGTTGAAACAATAGTAATGGAAGAGTTTGAGTTAAATTATGAGGTTCGGTTGCGACAAAGTCACAAGTTATAGGCTTCGGAATGTAAAACACTAACTGAGTCCAATTTGAGACGTTGACGCACGGATGGAGGTAACTTGTTTCGACCATACCGAATCTTGGTCCAACACTTCAGATGTGTTGAAACAATAGTAATGGAAGAGTTTAAGTAAAATTACGAGGTCCGGTTGCGACAAAGTCACAAGTTATATGCTTTGGAATGTAACACACAAACTGAGTCCAATTTCAGACGTTGACGTACGGATGGAGCTAACTTTGTTCGACTGTCATGAATCTTGTTCCAACACTTCAAAAGTGTTGAAACTATAGTAATAGAAGAGTTTGAGTCTAATTACGAGATCCGATTTCGAAAAAGTCACAAGTTATAGGCTTCAGAATGTGAGACACAAACTGAGTCTAATTTGAGATGTTGACGCACGGATAGAGCTAACTTGTTTCTACTGTCACGAATCTTGTTCCAACAATTCAAATTTGTTAAAACAATAGTAATGGAAGAGTTTGAGTCCAATTACAAGGTCCGATTGCTAAAAAGCCATAAGTTATAGGCTTCGGAATGTAACACACAAACTGAGTCCAATTAAAGACATTGACGCACGGATGGAGCTAACTTCTTTCGCCTGTCCCGAATCTTGTTCCAACACTTCAAATGTGTTGAAACAATAGTAATGGAAGAGTTTGAGTTAAATTATGAGGTTCGGTTGCGACAAAGTCACAAGTTATAGGCTTCGGAATGTAACACACTAACTGAGTCCAATTTTAGACGTTGACGCACGGATGGAGGTAACTTGTTTCGACTATACCGAATCTTGTTCCAACACTTCAGATGTGTTGAAACAATAGTAATGGAAGAGTTTAAGTAAAATTACGAGGTCCGGTTGCGACAAAGTCACAAGTTATATGCTTTGGAATGTAACACACAAACTGAGTCCAATTTCAGACGTTGACGTACGGATGGAGCTAACTTTGTTCGACTGTCATGAATCTTGTTCCAACACTTCAAAAGTGTTGAAACAATAGTAATAGAAGAGTTTGAGTCTAATTACGAGATCCGATTTCGAAAAAGTCACAAATTATAGGCTTAGGAATGTAAAACACAAACTGAGTCCAATTTCAGAAGTTGACGCACGGATAGAGCTAACTTGTTTCGACTGTCCCAAATCTTGTTCCAACACTTCAAATCTGTTGAATCAATAGTAATAGAAGAGTTTGAGTCAAATTATGAGGTCCGGTTGCGAAAAAGTCACAAGTTATAGGCTTCGGAATGTATCACACAAACTAAGTCCAATTTGTGACGTTGACGAACGGATGGAGCTAACTTGTTTCGACTGTCACGAAACTTGTTCCAACACTTCAAATGTGTTGAAACAATAGTAATGGAAGAGTTTGAGTTCAATTACGAGGTCCGGTTGCGAAAAAGTCACAAGTTATAGGCTTCGGAATGTAACACACAAACTGAGTCCAATTAAAGACATTGACGCACGGACGGAGCTAACTTGTTTTGACTGTCCCGAATCTTGTTCCAACACTTCAAATGTGTTGAAACAGTAGTAATGGAAGAATTCGAGTCAAATTACGAGGTCCGATTGGGAAAAAGTCACAAGTTATAGGCTTCGGAACGTAACACACTAACTGAGTCCAATTTGAGACGTTGACGCACGGATGGAGCTAACTTGTTTCGACTGTCCCAAATCTTGTTCCAACACTTCAAATCTGTTGAAACAATAGTAATGGAAGAGTTTGAGTCCAATTACAAGGTCTGGTTGTGAAGAAGTCACAAGTTATAGGCTTCAGAATGTGAGACAAACTGAGTCCAATTTGAGACGTTGACGCACGGATGGAGCTAACTTGTTTCGACTGTCACGAATCTTGAGCCAACACTTCAAATGTGTTGAAACAATAGTAATGGAATAGTTGGAGTCCAATTACGAGGTCCGATTGCGAAAAAGTCAAAAGTTATAGGCTTTGAAATGTAACTCACAAACTGAGTCCAATTAAAGACATTGACGCATGGATGGAGCTAACTTGTTTCGACTGTCCCGAATCTTGTTCCAACACTTCAAATGTGTTGAAACAATAGTAGTGGAAGAATTCGAGTCTAATTACGAGGTCCGGTTGCGAAAAAGTCACAAGTTATAGGCTTCGGAATGTAACTCACAAACTGAGTCCAATTTCAGACGTTGACGCACGGATGGAGCTAACTTGTTTCGACTGTCATGAATCTTGTTCCAACACTTCAAAAGTGTTGAAACAATAGTAATGGAAGAGTTTGAGTAAAATTACGAGGTCCGGTTGCGACAAAGTCACAAGTTATAGGCTTCGGAATGTAACACTCAAACTGAGTCCAATTTGAGACGTTGACGCACGGATGGAGCTAACTTGTTTCTACTGTCACGAATCTTGTTCCAACAATTCAAATTTGTTAAAACAATAGTAATGGAAGAGTTTGAGTCCAATTACGAGGTCCGATTGCTAAAAAGCCATAAGTTATAGGCTTCGGAATGTAACACACAAACTTAGTCCAATTAAAGACATTGATGCACGGATGGAGCTAACTTCTTTCGACTGTCCCGAATCTTGTTCCAACACTTCAAATGTGTTGAAACAATTGTAATGGAAGAGTTTGAATAAAATTATGAGGTCCGGTTGCGACAAAGTCACAAGTTATAGGCTTCGGAATGTAACAAACAAACTGGGTCCAATTTGAGACGTTGGCGCACGGATGGAGCTAACTTGTTTCTACTGTCCCGAATCTTGTTCCAACACTTCAAATGTGTTGAAACAATAGTAATGGAAGAGTTTGAGTAAAATTATGAGGTCCGGTTGCGACAAAGTCACAAGGTATAGGCTTCGGAATGTAACACACAAACTGAGTCCAATTTGAGACGTTGACGCACGGATGGAGCTAACTTGTTTCTACTGTCACGAATCTTGTTCCAAGAATTCAAATGTTTGAAAACAATAGTAATGGAATAGTTTGAGTCCAATTACAAGGTCCGATTACTAAAAAGCCATAAGTTATAGGCTTGGGAATGTAACATACAAATTGAGTCCAATTAGAGACGTTGACGCACGGATAGAGCTAACTTGTTTCGACTGTCCCGAATCTTGTTCCAACACTTCAAATGTGTTGAAACAATTGTAATGGAAGAGTTTGATTCCAATTACGATTTTCGGTTGCGAAAAAGTCACAAGTTATAGGCTTCGGAATGTAACACACAAACTGAGTCTAATTTGAGACGTTGACGCATGGATGGAGCTAACTTGTTTCTACTGTCACGAATCTTGTTCCAACAATTCAAATTTGTCAAAACAATTGTAATGGAAGAGTTTGAGTCCAATTACAAAGTCCGATTGCTAAAAAGCCATAAGTTATAGGCTTCGGAATGTAACACACAAACTGAGTCCGATTAAAAACATTGATGCACGGATGGAGCTAACTTGTTTCGACTGTCCCGAATCTTGTTCCAACACTTCAAATGTGTTGAAACAATTGTAATGGAAGAGTTTGAGTCTAATTAGGAGGTCCGGTTGCGAAAAAGTCGCAAGTTATAGGCTTCGGAATGTAACAAACAAACTGAGTCCAATTATAGACATTGAGGCACGGATGGAGATAACTTGTTTCGACGGTCCCAAATCTTGTTCCAACACTTCAAATTTGTTGAAACAATAGTAATGGAAGAGTTTGAGTACAATTACGAGGTCTGGTTGCGAAAAAGTCACAAGTTATAGGCTTCAGAATGTGAGACACAAACTGAGTCTAATTTGAGATGTTGACGCACGGATAGAGCTAACTTGTTTCTACTGTCACGAATCTTGTTCCAACAATTCAAATTTGTTAAAACAATAGTAATGGAAGAGTTTGAGTCCAATTACAAGGTCCGATTGCTAAAAAGCCATAAGTTATAGGCTTCGAAATGTAACATACAAACTTAGTCCAATTTGCGACGCTGACGCACGGATGGAGCTAACTTGTTTCGACTGTCCCGAATCTTGTTCCAACACTTCAAATGTGTTGAAACAACAGTAATGGAAGAGTTTGAGTAAAATTACGAGGTCCGGTTGTGACAAAGTCACAAGTTATAGGCCTCGGAATGTAACACACAAACTGAGTCCAATTTGAGACGTTGACGCACAGATGGAGCTAACTTTTTTCTACTGTCCCGAATCTTGTTCCAACACTACAAATCTGTTGAAACAATAGTAATGGAAGAGTTCGAGTCTAATTACGAGATCCGATTGCGAAAAAGTCACAAATTATAGGCTTAGGAATGTAACACACAAACTGAGTCCAATTTGAGATGTTGACGCACGGATGGAGCTAACTTGTTTCGACTGTCCCAAATCTTGTTCCAACACTTCAAATCTGTTGAATCAATAGTAATGGAAGAGCTTGAGTCAAATTATGAGGTCCGATTGCGAAAAAGTCACAAGTTATAGGCTTCGGAATGTATCACACAAACTAAGTCCAATTTGAGACGTTGACGAACGGATGGAGCTAACTTGTTTCGACTGTTACGAATCTTGTTCCAACACTTCAAATGTGTTGAAACAATAGTAATGGAAGAGTTGGAGTTCAATTACGAGGTCCGGTTGCGAAAAAGTCACAAGTTATATGCTTCGGTATGTAACACACAAACTGAGTCCAATTAAAGACATTGACGCATGGATGGAGCTAACTTGTTTCGACTGTCCCGAATCTTGTTCCAACACTTCAAATGTGTTGAAACAATAGTAATGGAAGAATTCGAGTCTAATTACGAGGTCCGGTTGCGAAAAAGTCACAAGTTATAGGCTTCGGAATGTACCACACAAACTGAGTCCAATTTGAGTCGTTGACGCACGGATGGAGCTAAGTTGTTTCTACACTCACGAATCTTGTTCCAACAATTCAAATGTCTTAAAACAATAGTAATGTAATAGTTTGAGTCCAATTACGAGGTCCGATTGCTAAAAAGCCATAAGTTATAGTCTTCTGAATGTAACATACAAACTGAGACCAATTTGAGACGTTGGCGCATGGATGGAGCTAACTTGTTTCTACTGTCACGAATCTTGTTCCAACGATTCAAATTTGTTAAAACAATAGTAATGGAAGAGTTTGAGTCCAATTACAAGGTCCGATTGCTAAAAAGCCATAAGTTATAGGCTTCGGAATGTAACACACAAACTGAGTCCAATTTGAGACGTTGACGCACGGATGGAGCTAACTTGTTTCTACTGTCACGAATCTTGTTCCAATAATTCAAATTTGTTAAAACATTAGTAATGGAAGAGTTTGAGTCCAATTACAAGGTCCGATTGCTAAAAAGCCATAAGTTATAGGCTTCGGAATGCAACATACAAACTGAGTCCAATTTGAGACGTTGACGCACGGATGGAGCTAACTTGTTTCGATGTCCCGAATCTTGTTCCAACACTTCAAATGTGTTGAAACAATAGTAGCGGAAGAATTCGAGTCTAATTACGAGGTCCGGTTGCGAAAAAGTCACAAGTTATAGGCTTCGGAATGTAACTCACAAACTGAGTCCAATTAAAGACATGGACGCACGGACGGAGCTAACTTGTTTCGACTATCCCGAATCTTGTTCCAACACTTCAAATGTGTTGAAACAGTAGTAATGGAAGAATTCGAGTCGAATTACGAGGTCCGATTGGGAAAAAGTCACAAGTTATAGCCTTCGGAACGTAACACACTAACTGAGTCCAATTTGAGACGTTGACGCACGGATGGAGCTAACTTGTTTCGACTGTCCCAAATCTTGTTCCAACACTTCAAATCTGTTGAAACAATAGTAATGGAAGAGTTTGAGTCCAATTACAAGGTCTGGTTGCGAAGAAGTCACAAGTTATAGGCTTCAGAATGTGAGACACAAACTGAGTCCAATTTGAGACGTTGACGCACGGATGGAGCTAACTTGTTTCGACTGTCACGAATCCTGATCCAACACTTCAAATCTGTTGAAACAATAGTAATGGAATAGTTGGAGTCCAATTACGAGGTCTGATTGCGAAAAAGTCAAAAGTTATAGGCTTTGAAATGTAACTCACAAACTGAGTCCAATTAAAGACATTGACGCATGGATGGAGCTAACTTGTTTCGACTGTCCCGAATCTTGTTCCAACACTTCAAATGTGTTGAAACAATAGTAGTGGAAGAATTTGAGTCTAATTACGAGGTCCGGTTGCGAAAAAGTCACAAGTTATAGGCTTCGGAATGTAACTCACAAACTGAGTCCAATTTCAGACGATGACGAACGGATGGACCTAACTTGTTTCGACTGTCATGAATCTTGTTCCAACACTTCAAAAGTGTTCAAACAATAGTAATGGAAGAGTTTGAGTAAAATTACAAGGTCCGGTTGCGACAAAGTCACAAGTTATAGGCTTCGGAATGTAACACTCAAACTGAGTCCAATTTGAGACGTTGATGCACGGATGGAGCTAACTTGTTTCTACTGTCACGAATCTTGTTCCAACAATTCAAATTTGTTAAAACAATAGTAATGGAAGAGTTTGAGTCCAATTACAAGGTCCGATTCCTAAAAAGCCATATTTTATAGGCTTCGGAATGTAACACACAAACTGAGTCCAATTAAAGACATTGACGCACGGATGGAGCTAACTTCTTTCGCCTGTCCTGAATCTTGTTCCAACACTTCAAATGTGTTGAAACAATAGTAATGGAAGAGTTTGAGTTAAATTATGAGGTTCGGTTGCGACAAACTCACAAGTTATAGGCTTCGGAATGTAACACACTAACTGAGTCCAATTTGAGACGTTGACGCACGGATGGAGGTAACTTGTTTCGACTATACCGAATCTTGGTCCAACACTTCAGATGTGTTGAAACAATAGTAATGGAAGAGTTTAAGTAAAATTACGAGGTCCGGTTGCGACAAAGTCACAAGTTATATGCTTTGGAATGTAACTCACAAACTGAGTCCAATTTCAGACGTTGACGTACGGATGGAGCTAACTTTGTTCGACTGTCATGAATCTTGTTCCAACACTTCAAAAGTGTTGAAACAATAGTAATGGAAGAGTTTGAGTCTAATTACAAGATCCGATTTCGAAAAAGTCACAAATTATAGGCTTAGGAATGTAAAACACAAACTGAGTCCAATTTCAGATGTTGACGCACGGATGGAGCTAACTTGTTTCGACTGTCCCAAATCTTGTTCCAACACTTCAAATCTGTTGAATCAATAGTAATAGAAGAGTTTGAGTCAAATTATGAGGTCCGGTTGCGAAAAAGTCACAAGTTATAGGCTTCGGAATGTATCACACAAACTAAGTCCAATTTGTGACGTTGACGAACGGATGGAGCTAACTTGTTTCGACTGTCACGAAACTTGTTCCAACACTTCAAATGTGTTGAAACAATAGTAATGGAAGAGTTTGAGTTCAATTACGAGGTCCGGTTGCGAAAAAGTCACAAGTTATAGGCTTCGGAATGTAACACACAAACTGAGTCCAATTAAAGACATGGACGCACGGACGGAGCTAACTTGTTTCGACTATCCCGAATCTTGTTCCAACACTTCAAATGTGTTGAAACAGTAGTAATGGAAGAATTCGAGTCGAATTACGAGGTCCGATTGGGAAAAAGTCACAAGTTATAGCCTTCGGAGCGTAACACACTAACTGAGTCCAATTTGAGACGTTGACGCACGGATGGAGCTAACTTGTTTCGACTGTCCCAAATCTTGTTCCAACACTTCAAATCTGTTGAAACAATAGTAATGGAAGAGTTTGAGTCCAATTACAAGGTCTGGTTGCGAAGAAGTCACAAGTTATAGGTTTCAGAATGTGAGACACAAACTGAGTCCAATTTGAGACGTTGACGCACGGATGGAGCTAACTTGTTTCGACTGTCACGAATCTTGATCCAACACTTCAAATCTGTTGAAACAATAGTAATGGAATAGTTGGAGTCCAATTACGAGGTCTGATTGCGTAAAAGTCAAAAGTTATAGGCTTTGAAATGTAACTCACAAACTGAGTCCAATGAAAGACATTGACGCATGGATGGAGCTAACTTGTTTCGACTGTCCCGAATCTTGTTCCAACACTTCAAATGTGTTGAAACAATAGTAGTGGAAGAATTCGAGTCTAATTACGAGGTCCGGTTGCGAAAAAGTCACAAGTTATAGGCTTCGGAATGTAACTCACAAACTGAGTCCAATTTCAGACGATGACGAACGGATGGACCTAACTTGTTCCGACTGTCATGAATCTTGTTCCAACACTTCAAAAGTGTTCAAACAATAGTAATGGAAGAGTTTGAGTAAAATTACAAGGTCCGGTTGCGACAAAGTCACAAGTTATAGGCTTCGGAATGTAACACTCAAACTGAGTCCAATTTGAGACGTTGATGCACGGATGGAGCTAACTTGTTTCTACTGGCACGAATCTTGTTCCAACAATTCAAATTTGTTAAAACAATAGTAATGGAAGAGTTTGAGTCCAATTACAAGGTCCGATTGCTAAAAAGCCATAAGTTATAGGCTTCGGAATTAAACACACAAACTGAGTCCAATTAAAGACATTGACGCACGGATGGAGCTAACTTCTTTCGCCTGTCCCGAATCTTGTTCCAACACTTCAAATGTGTTGAAACAATAGTAATGGAAGAGTTTGAGTTAAATTATGAGGTTCGGTTGCGACAAAGTCACAAGTTATAGGCTTCGGAATGTAACACACTAACTGAGTCCAATTTGAGACGTTGACGCACGGAAGGAGGTAACTTGTTTCGACTATACCGAATCTTGTTCCAACACTTCAGATGTGTTGAAACAATAGTAATGGAAGAGTTTAAGTAAAATTACGAGGTCCGGTTGCGACAAAGTCACAAGTTATATGCTTTGGAATGTAACACACAAACTGCGTCCGATTTCAGACGTTGACGTACGGATGGAGCTAACTTTGTTCGACTGTCATGAATCTTGTTCCAACACTTCAAAAGTGTTGAAACAATAGTAATAGAAGAGTTTGAGTCTAATTACGAAATCCGATTTCGAAAAAGTCACAAGTTATAGGCTTCAGAATGTGAGACACAAACTGAGTCTAATTTGAGATGTTGACGCACGGATAGAGCTAACTTGTTTCTACTGTCACGAATCTTGT
This sequence comes from Euptelea pleiosperma, assembly GCA_035048495.1. NCBI lineage: Eukaryota > Viridiplantae > Streptophyta > Magnoliopsida > Ranunculales > Eupteleaceae > Euptelea > Euptelea pleiosperma. Next base: position 355,824 of record JASUTR010000243.1, read on the forward strand.
TCCAACAATTCAAATTTGTTAAAACAATAGTAATGGAAGAGTTTGAGTCCAATTACAAGGTCCGATTGCTAAAAAGCCATAAGCTATAGGCTTCGGAATGTAACACACAAACTGAGTCCAATTAAAGACATTGACGCACGAATGGAGCTAACTTCTTTCGCCTGTCCCGAATCTTGTTCCAACACTTCAAATGTGTTGAAACAATAGTAATGGAAGAGTTTGAGTTAAATTATGAGGTTCGGTTGCGACAAAGTCACAAGTTATAGGCTTCGGAATGTAACACACTAACTGAGTCCAATTTGAGACGTTGACGCACGGATGGAGGTAACTTGTTTCGACTATACCGAATCTTGTTCCAACACTTCAGATGTGTTGAAACAATAGTAATGGAAGAGTTTAAGTAAAATTACGAGGTCCGGTTGCGACAAAGTCACAAGTTATATGCTTTGGAATGTAACACACAAACTGAGGCCAATTTCAGACGTTGACATACGGATGGAGCTAACTTTGTTCGACTGCCATGAATCTTGTTTCAACACTTCAAAAGTGTTGAAACAATAGTAATAGAAGAGTTTGAGTCTAATTACGAGATCCAATTTTGAAAAAGTCACAAATTATAGGCTTAGGAATGTTGAACACAAACTGAGTCCAATTTCAGATGTTGACGCACGGATGGAGCTAACTTGTTTCGACTGTCCCAAATCTTGTTCCAACACTTCAAATCTGTTGAATCAATAGTAATAGAAGAGTTTGAGTCAAATTATGAGGTCCGGTTGCGAAAAAGTCACAAGTTATAGGCTTCGGAATGTATCACACAAACTAAGTCCAATTTGTGACGTTGACGAACGGATGGAGCTAACTTGTTTCGACTGTCACGAAACTTGTTCCAACACTTCAAATGTGTTGAAACAATAGTAATGGAAGAGTTTGAGTTCAATTACGATGTCCGATTGCGAAAAAGTCACAAGTTATAGGCTTCGGAATGTAACACACAAACTGAGTCCAATTAAAGACATTGACGCACGGACGGAGCTAACTTGTTTCGACTGTCCCGAATCTTGTTCCAACACTTCAAATGTGTTGAAACAGTAGTAATGGAAGAATTCGAGTCGAATTACGAGGTCCGATTGGGAAAAAGTCACAAGTTATAGGCTTCGGAACGTAACACACTAACTGAGTCCAATTTGAGACGTTGACGCACGGATGGAGCTAACTTGTTTCGACTGTCCCAAATCTTGTTCCAACACTTCAAATCTGTTGAAACAATAGTAATAGAAGAGTTTGAGTCCAATTACAAGGTCTGGTTGCGAAGAAGTCACAAGTTATCGGCTTCAGAATGTGAGACAAACTGAGTCCAATTTGAGACGTTGACGCACGGATGGAGCTAACTTGTTTCGACTGTCACGAATCTTGATCCAACACTTCAAATGTGTTGAAACAATAGTAATGGAATAGTTGGAGTCCAATTACGAGGTCCGATTGCGAAAAAGTCAAAAGTTATAGGCTTTGAAATGTAACTCACAAACTGAGTCCAATTAAAGACATTGACGCATGGATGGAGCTAACTTGTTTCGACTGTCCCGAATCTTGTTCCAACACTTCAAATGTATTGAAACAATAGTAGTGGAAGAATTCGAGTCTAATTACGAGGTCCGGTTGCGAAAAAGTCACAAGTTATAGGCTTCGGAATGTAACTCACAAACTGAGTCCAATTTCAGACGTTGACGCACGGATGGAGCTAACTTGTTTCGACTGTCATGAATCTTGTTCCAACACTTCAAAAGTGTTGAAACAATAGTAATGGAAGAGTTTGAGTAAAATTACGAGGTCCGATTGCGACAAAGTCACAAGTTATAGGCTTCGGAATGTAACACTCAAACTGAGTCCAATTTGAGACGTTGACGCACGGATGGAGCTAACTTGTTTCTACTGTCATGAATCTTGTTCCAACAATTCAAATTTGTTAAAACAATAGTAATGGAAGAGTTTAAGTCCAATTACGAGGTCCGATTGCTAAAAAGCCATAAGTTATAGGCTTCGGAATGTAACACACAAACTTAGTCCAATTAAAGACATTGATGCACGGATGGAGCTAACTTCTTTCGACTGTCCCGAATCTTGTTCCAACACTTCAAATGTGTTGAAACAATAGTAATGGAAGAGTTTCAATAAAATTATGAGCTCCGGTTGCGACAAAGTCACAAGTTATAGGCTTCGGAATGTAACAAACAAACTGGGTCCAATTTGAGACGTTGACGCACGGATGGAGCTAACTTGTTTCTACTGTCCCGAATCTTGTTCCAACACTTCAAATGTGTTGAAACAATAGTAATGGAAGAGTTTGAGTAAAATTATGAGGTCCGGTTGTGACAAAGTCACAAGGTATAGGCTTCGGAATGTAACACACAAACTGAGTCCAATTTGAGACGTTGACGCACGGATGGAGCTAACTTGTTTCTACTGTCACGAATCTTGTTCCAAGAATTCAAATGTTTGAAAACAATAGTAATGGAATAGTTTGAGTCCAATTACAAGGTCCGATCACCTGTAATTGAAAGCAAAGGTAAAGCAGTTTGCTTTTAATGCTACGATCTATTTCATATGGAAGGAACGGAATGATCGTATTTTTCAGAATAAGTTCCTACCTAAGGAACGGGTTTTGCATCTTATTTGTGATACTACGAGAACCAAATTTGCCTCCGGGCTGAAAGTTGAAGATACTCCGACCTCTCGAGAATTTTTTGACTCTTGGCGTATCCCTATTCGGTTCTATCATCGCGAGCCTATCACCTGTACATGGACAGCACCCTCTCTTCAGGCATGGCTGCTTAATACAGATGGGTCTGTCCGTGGAACCTTTGCTGGGTATGGAGGGATTCTCCGAGATTGCTATGGAGTTGCACCCATTGCATACGCTGGAGGGTGTGATAACGTCTCGGTCATTTACCATGAGCTGCAGGCGATTTCATTTGGCATTAACTTAGCGTTATCTCGTAATATCAAGCACATTCAAGTGGCTACTGACTCTGCACAAGCTGTTGGTATCATTATGGGGAATATGGCCATTCCTTGGCAAGCTAGGAAGATGGTTCTATCTATTATCCAAAATAGAGACAGATTTGACACTTTTTTGATCTCTCATGTGTTTAGAGAGGTGAATAGGGCAGCAGATTTTCTTGCCTCTTTTAGTAGCAATCATACATGTCATTTGCTTTCTTTTACTGATTTTCCTCCGGACCTTGTTACCATCCTAGCTGAGGATGCTTCAGGGCATGTATATTTTAGAATTTGATTAATAAAGTCTGGTAGGGGTCCGCCTAACCCCAAGCTTAACTCCCAAAAAAAAAAAAAAATTACAAGGTCCGATTACTAAAAAGCCATAAATTATAGGCTTCGGAATGTAACATACAAATTGAGTCCAATTTGAGACGTTGACGCACGGATAGAGCTAACTTGTTTCGACTGTCCCGAATCTTGTTCCAACACTTCAAATGTGTTGAAACAATTGTAATGGAAGAGTTTGATTCCAATTACGATTTTCGGTTGCGAAAAAGTCACAAGTTATAGGCTTCGGAATGTAACACACAAACTGAGTCTAATTTGAGACGTTGACGCACGGATGGAGCTAACTTGTTTCTACTGTCACGAATCTTGTTCCAACAATTCAAATTTGTCAAAACAATTGTAATGGAAGAGTTTGAGTCCAATTACAAAGTCCGATTGCTAAAAAGCCATAAGTTATAGGCTTCGGAATGTAACACACAAACTGAGTCTGATTAAAAACATTGATGCACGGATGGTGCTAACTTGTTTCGACTGTCCCGAATCTTGTTCCAACACTTCAAATGTGTTGAAACAATTGTAATGGAAGAGTTTGAGTCCAATTAGGAGGTCCGGTTGCGAAAAAGTCACAAGTTATAGGCTTCGGAATGTAACAAACAAACTGAGTCCAATTATAGACATTGAGGCACGGATGGAGATAACTTGTTTCGACAGTCCCAAATCTTGTTCCAACACTTCAAATTTGTTGAAACAATAGTAATGGAAGAGTTTGAGTACAATTACGAGGTCTGGTTGCGAAAAAGTCACAAGTTATAGGCTTCAGAATGTGAGACACAAACTGAGTCTAATTTGAGATGTTGACGCACGGATAGAGCTAACTTGTTTCTACTGTCACGAATCTTGTTCCAACAATTCAAATTTGTTAAAACAATAGTAATGGAAGAGTTTGAGTCCAATTACAAGGTCCGATTGCTAAAAAGCCATAAGTTATAGGCTTCGAAATGTAACATACAAACTGAGTCCAATTTGCGACGCTGACGCACGGATGGAGCTAACTTGTTTCGACTGTCCCGAATCTTGTTCCAACACATCAAATGTGTTGAAACAATAGTAATGGAAGAGTTTGAGTAAAATTACGAGGTCCGGTTGTGACAAAGTCACAAGTTATAGGCTTCGGAATGTAACACACAAATTGAGTCCAATTTGAGACGTTGACGCACGGATGGAGCTAACTTTTTTCTACTGTCCCGAATCCTGTTCCAACACTACAAATCTGTTGAAACAATAGTAATGGAAGAGTTCGAGTCTAATTACGAGATCCGATTGCGAAAAAGTTACAAATTATAGGCTTAGGAATGTAACACACAAACTGAGTCCAATTTGAGATGTTGACGCACGGATGGAGCTAACTTGTTTCGACTGTCCCAAATCTTGTTCCAACACTTCAAATCTGTTGAATCAATAGTAATGGAAGAGTTTGAGTCAAATTATGAGGTCCGATTGCGAAAAAGTCACAAGTTATAGGCTTCGGAATGTATCACACAAACTAAGTCCAATTTGAGACGTTGACGAACGGATGGAGCTAACTTGTTTCGACTGTTACGAATCTTGTTCCAACACTTCAAATGTGTTGAAACAATAGTAATGGAAGAGTTGGAGTTCAATTACGAGGTCCGGTTGCGAAAAAGTCACAAGTTATATGCTTCGGTATGTAACACACAAACTGAGTCCAATTAAAGACATTGACGCATGGATGGAGCTAACTTGTTTCGACTGTCCCGAATCTTCTTCCAACACTTCAAATGTGTTGAAACAATAGTAGTGGAAGAATTCGAGTCTAATTACGAGGTCCGGTTGCGAAAAAGTCACAAGTTATAGGCTTCGGAATGTAACACACAAACTGAGTCCAATTTGAGTCGTTGACGCACGGATGGAGCTAAGTTGTTTCTACTGTCACGAATCTTGTTCCAACAATTCAAATGTCTTACAACAATAGTAATGTAATAGTTTGAGTCCAATTACGAGGTCCGATTGCTAAAAAGCCATAAGTTATAGTCTTCTGAATGTAACATACAAACTGAGACCAATTTGAGACGTTGACGCATGGATGGAGCTAAATTGTTTCTACTGTCACGAATCTTGTTCCAACGATTCAAATTTGTTAAAACAATAGTAATGGAAGAGTATGAGTCCAATTACAAGGTCCGATTGCTAAAAAGCCATAAGTTATAAGGCTTCGGAATGTAACACACAAACTGAGTCCAATTTGAGACGTTGACGCACGGATGGAGATAACTTGTTTCTACTGTCACGAATCTTGTTCCAATAATTCAAATTTGTTAAAACATTAGTAATGGAAGAGTTTGAGTCCAATTACAAGGTCCGATTGCTAAAAAGCCATAAGTTATAGGCTTCGGAATGCAACATACAAACTGAGTCCAATTTGAGACGTTGACGCACGGATGGAGCTAACTTGTTTCGACTGTCCCGAATCTTGTTCCAACACTTCAAATGTGTTGAAACAATAGTAGTGGAAGAATTCGAGTCTAATTACGAGGTCCGGTTGCGAAAAAGTCACAAGTTATAGGCTTCGGAATGTAACTCACAAACTGAGTCCAATTAAAGACATGGACGCACGGACGGAGCTAACTTGTTTCGACTATCCCGAATCTTGTTCCAACACTTCAAATGTGTTGAAACAGTAGTAATGGAAGAATTCGAGTCGAATTACGAGGTCCGATTGGGAAAAAGTCACAAGTTATAGGCTTCGGAACGTAACACACTAACTGAGTCCAATTTGAGACGTTGACGCACGGATGGAGCTAACTTGTTTCGACTGTCCCAAATCTTGTTCCAACACTTCAAATCTGTTGAAACAATAGTAATGGAAGAGTTTGAGTACAATTACAAGGTCTGGTTGCGAAGAAGTCACAAGTTATAGGCTTCAGAATGTGAGACACAAACTGAGTCCAATTTGAGATGTTGACGCACGGATGGAGCTAACTTGTTTCGACTGTCACGAATCTTGATCCAACACTTCAAATCTGTTGAAAAATAGTAATGGAATAGTTGGAGTCCAATTACGAGGTCTGATTGCGAAAAAGTCAAAAGTTATAGGCTTTGAAATGTAACTCACAAACTGAGTCCAATTAAAGACATTGACGCATGGATGGAGCTAACTTGTTTCGACTGTCCCGAATCTTGTTCCAACACTTCAAATGTGTTGAAACAATAGTAGTGGAAGAATTCGAGTCTAATTACGAGGTCCGGTTGCGAAAAAGTCACAAGTTATAGGCTTCGGAATGTAACTCACAAACTGAGTCCAATTAAAGACATGGACGCACGGACGGAGCTAACTTGTTTCGACTATCCCGAATCTTGTTCCAACACTTCAAATGTGTTGAAACAGTAGTAATGGAAGAATTCGAGTCGAATTACGAGGTCCGATTGGGAAAAAGTCACAAGTTATAGGCTTCGGAACGTAACACACTAACTGAGTCCAATTTGAGACGTTGACGCACGGATGGAGCTAACTTGTTTCGACTGTCCCAAATCTTGTTCCAACACTTCAAATCTGTTGAAACAATAGTAATGGAAGAGTTCGAGTCTAATTACGAGATCCGATTGCGAAAAAGTTACAAATTATAGGCTTAGGAATGTAACACACAAACTGAGTCCAATTTGAGATGTTGACGCACGGATGGAGCTAACTTGTTTCGACTGTCCCAAATCTTGTTCCAACACTTCAAATCTGTTGAATCAATAGTAATGGAAGAGTTTGAGTCAAATTATGAGGTCCGATTGCGAAAAAGTCACAAGTTATAGGCTTCGGAATGTATCACACAAACTAAGTCCAATTTGAGACGTTGACGAACGGATGGAGCTAACTTGTTTCGACTGTTACGAATCTTGTTCCAACACTTCAAATGTGTTGAAACAATAGTAATGGAAGAGTTGGAGTTCAATTACGAGGTCCGGTTGCGAAAAAGTCACAAGTTATATGCTTCGGTATGTAACACACAAACTGAGTCCAATTAAAGACATTGACGCATGGATGGAGCTAACTTGTTTCGACTGTCCCGAATCTTCTTCCAACACTTCAAATGTGTTGAAACAATAGTAGTGGAAGAATTCGAGTCTAATTACGAGGTCCGGTTGCGAAAAAGTCACAAGTTATAGGCTTCGGAATGTAACACACAAACTGAGTCCAATTTGAGTCGTTGACGCACGGATGGAGCTAAGTTGTTTCTACTGTCACGAATCTTGTTCCAACAATTCAAATGTCTTACAACAATAGTAATGTAATAGTTTGAGTCCAATTACGAGGTCCGATTGCTAAAAAGCCATAAGTTATAGTCTTCTGAATGTAACATACAAACTGAGACCAATTTGAGACGTTGACGCATGGATGGAGCTAAATTGTTTCTACTGTCACGAATCTTGTTCCAACGATTCAAATTTGTTAAAACAATAGTAATGGAAGAGTATGAGTCCAATTACAAGGTCCGATTGCTAAAAAGCCATAAGTTATAAGGCTTCGGAATGTAACACACAAACTGAGTCCAATTTGAGACGTTGACGCACGGATGGAGCTAACTTGTTTCTACTGTCACGAATCTTGTTCCAATAATTCAAATTTGTTAAAACATTAGTAATGGAAGAGTTTGAGTCCAATTACAAGGTCCGATTGCTAAAAAGCCATAAGTTATAGGCTTCGGAATGCAACATACAAACTGAGTCCAATTTGAGACGTTGACGCACGGATGGAGCTAACTTGTTTCGACTGTCCCGAATCTTGTTCCAACACTTCAAATGTGTTGAAACAATAGTAGTGGAAGAATTCGAGTCTAATTACGAGGTCCGGTTGCGAAAAAGTCACAAGTTATAGGCTTCGGAATGTAACTCACAAACTGAGTCCAATTAAAGACATGGACGCACGGACGGAGCTAACTTGTTTCGACTATCCCGAATCTTGTTCCAACACTTCAAATGTGTTGAAACAGTAGTAATGGAAGAATTCGAGTCGAATTACGAGGTCCGATTGGGAAAAAGTCACAAGTTATAGGCTTCGGAACGTAACACACTAACTGAGTCCAATTTGAGACGTTGACGCACGGATGGAGCTAACTTGTTTCGACTGTCCCAAATCTTGTTCCAACACTTCAAATCTGTTGAAACAATAGTAATGGAAGAGTTTGAGTACAATTACAAGGTCTGGTTGCGAAGAAGTCACAAGTTATAGGCTTCAGAATGTGAGACACAAACTGAGTCCAATTTGACACGTTGACGCACGGATGGAGCTAACTTGTTTCGACTGTCACGAATCTTGATCCAACACTTCAAATCTGTTGAAAAATAGTAATGGAATAGTTGGAGTCCAATTACGAGGTCTGATTGCGAAAAAGTCAAAAGTTATAGGCTTTGAAATGTAACTCACAAACTGAGTCCAATTAAAGACATTGACGCATGGATGGAGCTAACTTGTTTCGACTGTCCCGAATCTTGTTCCAACACTTCAAATGTGTTGAAACAATAGTAGTGGAAGAATTCGAGTCTAATTACGAGGTCCGGTTGCGAAAAAGTCACAAGTTATAGGCTTCGGAATGTAACTCACAAACTGAGTCCAATTAAAGACATGGACGCACGGACGGAGCTAACTTGTTTCGACTATCCCGAATCTTGTTCCAACACTTCAAATGTGTTGAAACAGTAGTAATGGAAGAATTCGAGTCGAATTACGAGGTCCGATTGGGAAAAAGTCACAAGTTATAGGCTTCGGAACGTAACACACTAACTGAGTCCAATTTGAGACGTTGACGCACGGATGGAGCTAACTTGTTTCGACTGTCCCAAATCTTGTTCCAACACTTCAAATCTGTTGAAACAATAGTAATGGAAGAGTTTGAGTACAATTACAAGGTCTGGTTGCGAAGAAGTCACAAGTTATAGGCTTCAGAATGTGAGACACAAACTGAGTCCAATTTGAGACGTTGACGCACGGATGGAGCTAACTTGTTTCGACTGTCACGAATCTTGATCCAACACTTCAAATCTGTTGAAAAATAGTAATGGAATAGTTGGAGTCCAATTACGAGGTCTGATTGCGAAAAAGTCAAAAGTTATAGGCTTTGAAATGTAACTCACAAACTGAGTCCAATTAAAGACATTGACGCATGGATGGAGCTAACTTGTTTCGACTGTCCCGAATCTTGTTCCAACACTTCAAATGTGTTGAAACAATAGTAGTGGAAGAATTCGAGTCTAATTACGAGGTCCGGTTGCGAAAAAGTCACAAGTTATAGGCTTCGGAATGTAACACACTAACTGAGTCCAATTTGAGACGTTGACGCACGGATGGAGGTAACTTGTTTCGACTATACCGAATCTTGGTCCAACACTTCAGATGTGTTGAAACAATAGTAATGGAAGAGTTTAAGCAAAATTACGAGGTCCGGTTGCGACAAAGTCCCAAGTTATATCATAGACAACCTTTGGGTAGTTTGGACTAAGGCAAATCTGATTAAGAAGAAAATTTTCTGGACTATGAATATTCCTCAAGAATGCTCCTGGATTTGGCGAAAAGTACTCGAATCTCGATCTCAAGCTCAGAAGATGATCCTACATATTATTGGAGATGGTGAAAACACTCTCCTTTGGCATGATCCTTGGCATCCGCAAGGTATTTTGATGGATTCATTCAAACGTAATCAGCGGTTTGATATTCGACTTAATCCTTTTGATAAAGTCTCTTCTATCATTGACAATGGTACTTGGTCTCCTCCACTAGCCCATACTATTGAATTGGATCAAATTTGGAACAACTTGGCTGAAGTGGATATTGATCCTCTTATGCCTGGTGATGACGTTATTTGGCAGCACTCCCAATCTGGTAAATTCTCCCTTGGATCTGCATACGACGCCATCAGGCAACGCAAGGCTCAGGTGGAATGGTCTAATCTTGTTTGGGGCGGACTATCTATACCTCGCCATAGCTTTGTTGCTTGGCTTGCTTTGAGTGGTGGCTTACTCACTAAAGACAAACCGCTTATTAGGCGTCTGACTAACAATTTCACATGTATATTTTGTTGGATTGACACCGAATCCTTTAAGCACCTTTACTTTGAATGTCCATTCACGAAGTACATTTGGTCTCAGGTGCTCAAGCTATCTAGTTTTAGCAGAACTATTGCTCCCTCCGACTTGGAATTCCAATGGATCCTTAGGAATTTTGCAGGTTCAGACGCCATCTCCCAAGTTCTCAAATTAGCTTTCAAGGCCACTATCTACATGATCTGGAGAGAAAGAAATATGAGAACCTTTCGTAACACGTTTCTTCCCAAAGAGGCTATCTTCCACCAAATTACTGCCATTACTAGAGCTAAAATTGGTGTGGAAACTATTACAGTCGAAGACTCTCCTCGCAGTAGGGAATTTTTTGACTCATGGCGTATTGCGATTACTTTCTTCCATGATACCCCTCTTCTTTGTAAATGGATTGCTCCTCCTTTCCACAGCTGGCTACTTAATACCGATGGTTCTATGAAGGAACACTCAGCTGGTTATGGCGGTCTCTTGAGAGACAGTTATGGCATTGTTCCTATCGCCTTTGTGGGTGGCAGCCCTATAGTATCAGTTATTTACCATGAGCTCCAAGCTATATCTGTTGGTCTTAAGCTTGCTTCCTCTTGTGGCTTGACTTCTATTCAAGTAGCATCAGATTCGACACAAGCAGTTGGTATTGTTAACGGCACACTATCCATTCCTTGGAGAGCCCGCAAGCTAGTTTCTGATATCATGCAACATCGATCCAAATTTGCCTCTTTTGAGATCTCCCATGTGTTTAGAGAGACCAATAGAGCGGCTGACCTATTAGCAAACTATGATCACTCTATTGGATGTAATTTCTTGGTTCCTTCTTCTTTTCCTTCTAATCTTGTAGCTATCCTTTCGGAGGATGCCTCAGGTCATTTGTACATCAGATCTTGATTTTAAATTCAGGTAGGGGTCTGCCTAACCCCAAGCTTAATTCCCAAAAAAAAAAAAAAAAAAAAAAGTAACACACAAACTGAGTCCAATCTCAGACGTTGACGTACGGTTGGAGCTAACTTTGTTCGACTGTCATGAATCTTGTTCCAACACTTCAAAAGTGTTGAAGCAATAGTAATGGAAGAGTTTGAGTCTAATTACGAGATCCGATTTCGAAAAAGTCACAAATTATAGGCTTAGGAATGTAAAACACAAACTGAGTCCAATTTCAGATGTTGACGCACGGATGGAGCTAACTTGTTTCGACTGTCCCAAATCTTGTTCCAACACTTCAAATCTGTTGAATCAATAGTAATAGAAGAGTTTGAGTCAAATTATGAGGCCCGGTTGCGAAAAAGTGACAAGTTATAGGCTTCGGAATGTATCACACAAACTAAGTCCAATTTGTGACGTTGACGAACGGATGGAGCTAACTTGTTTCGACTGTCACGAAACTTGTTCCAACACTTCAAATGTGTTGAAACAATAGTAATGGAAGAGTTTGAGTTCAATTACGAGGTCCGGTTGCGAAAAAGTCACAAGTTATAGGCTTCGGAATGTAACACACAAACTGAGTCCAATTAAAGACATGGACGCACGGACGGAGCTAACTTGTTTCGACTATCCCGAATCTTGTTCCAACACTTCAAATGTGTTGAAACAGTAGTAATGGAAGAATTCGAGTCGAATTACAAGGTCCGAGTGGGAAAAGGTCACAAGTTATAGGCTTCGGAACGTAACACACTAACTGAGTCCAATTTGAGACGTTGACGCACGGATGGAGCTAACTTGTTTCGACTGTCCCAAATCTTGTTCCAACACTTCAAATCTGTTGAAACAATAGTAATGGAAGAGTTTGAGTCCAATTACAAGGTCTGGTTGCGAAGAAGTCACAAGTTATAGGCTTCAGAATGTGAGACACAAACTAAGTCCAATTTGAGACGTTGACGCACGGATGGAGCTAACTTGTTTCGACTGTCACGAATCTTGATCCAACACTTCAAATCTGTTGAAACAATAGTAATGGAATAGTTGGAGTCCAATTACGAGGTCTGATTGCGAAAAAGTCAAAAGTTATAGGCTTTGAAATGTAACTCACAAACTGAGTCCAATTAAAGACATTGACGCATGGATGGAATTAACTTGTTTCGACTGTCCCGAATCTAGTTCCAACACTTCAAATGTGTTGAAATAATAGTAGTGCAAGAATTCGAGTCTAATTACGAGGTCCGGTTGCGAAAAAGTCACAAGTTATAGGCTTCGGAATGTAACTCACAAACTGAGTCCAATTTCAGACGATGACGAACGGATGGACCTAACTTGTTTCGACTGTCATGAATCTTGTTCCAACACTTCAAAAGTGTTCAAACAATAGTAATGGAAGAGTTTGAGTAAAATTACAAGGTCCGATTGCGACAAAGTCACAAGTTATAGGCTTCGGAATGTAACACTCAAACTGAGTCCAATTTGAGACGTTGATGCACGGATGGAGCTAACTTGTTTCTACTGTCACGAATCTTGTTCCAACAATTCAAATTTGTTAAAACAATAGTAATGGAAGAGTTTGAGTCCAATTACAAGGTCCGATTACTAAAAAGCCATAAGTTATAGGCTTCGGAATGTAACACACAAACTGAGTCCAATTAAAGACATTGACGCACGGATGCAGCTAACTTCTTTCGCCTATCCCGAATCTTGTTCCAACACTTCAAATGTGTTGAAACAATAGTAATGGAAGAGTTTGAGTTAAATTATGAGGTTCGGTTGCGACAAAGTCACAAGTTATAGGCTTCGGAAAATAACACACTAACTGAGTCCAATTTAAGACGTTGACGCACGGAAGGAGGTAACTTGTTTCGACTATACCGAATCTTGTTCCAACACTTCAGATGTGTTGAAACAATAGTAATGGAAGAGTTTAAGTAAAATTACGAGGTCCGGTTGCGACAAAGTCACAAGTTATATGCTTTGGAATGTAACACACAAACGGAGTCCAATTTCAGACGTTGACGTACGGATGGAGCTAACTTTGTTCGACTGTCATGAATCTTGTTCCAACACTTCAAAAGTGTTGAAACAATAGTAATAGAAGAGTTTGAGTCTAATTACGAGATCCGATTTCGAAAAAGTCACAAGTTATAGGCTTCAGAATGTGAGACACAAACTGAGTCTAATTTGAGATGTTGACGCACGGATAGAGCTAACTTGTTTCTACTGTCACGAATCTTGTTCCAACAATTCAAATTTGTTAAAACAATAGTAATGGAAGAGTTTGAGTCCAATTACAAGGTCCGATTGCTAAAAAGCCATAAGTTATAGGCTTCGGAATGTAACACACAAACTGAGTCCAATTAAAGACATTGACGCACGATGGAGCTAACTTCTTTCGCCTGTCCCGAATCTTGTTCCAACACTTCAAATGTGTTGAAACAATAGTAATGGAAGAGTTTGAGTTAAATTATGAGGTTCGGTTGCGACAAAGTCACAAGTTATAGGCTTCGGAATGTAACACACTAACTGAGTCCAATTTGAGACGTTGACGCACGGATGGAGGTAACTTGTTTCGACTATACCGAATCTTGTTCCAACACTTCAGATGTGTTGAAACAATAGTAATGGAAGAGTTTAAGTAAAATTACGAGGTCCGGTTGCGACAAAGTCACAAGTTATATGCTTTGGAATGTAACACACAAACTGAGTCCAATTTCAGACGTTGACATACGGATGGAGCTAACTTTGTTCGACTGTCATGAATCTTGTTTCAACACTTCAAAAGTGTTGAAACAATAGTAATAGAAGAGTTTGAGTCTAATTACGAGATCCGATTTCGAAAAAGTCACAAATTATAGGCTTAGGAATGTAAAACACAAACTGAGTCCAATTTCAGATGTTGACGCACGGATGGAGCTAACTTGTTTCGACTGTCCCAAATCTTGTTCCAACACTTCAAATCTGTTGAATCAATAGTAATAGAAGAGTTTGAGTCAAATTATGAGGTCCGGTTGCGAAAAAGTCACAAGTTATAGGCTTCGGAATGTATCACACAAACTAAGTCCAATTTGTGACGTTGACGAACGGATGGAGCTAACTTGTTTTGACTGTCACGAAACTAGTTCAAACACTTCAAATGTGTTGAAACAATAGTAATGGAAGAGTTTGAGTTCAATTAGGAGGTCCGGTTGCGAAAAAGTCACAAGTTATAGGCTTCGGAATGTATCACACAAACTAAGTCCAATTTGTGACGTTGACGAACGGATGGAGCTAACTTGTTTCGACTGTCACGAAACTTGTTCCAACACTTCAAATGTGTTGAAACAGTAGTAATGGAAGAATTCGAGTCGAATTACGAGGTCCGATTGGGAAAAAGTCACAAGTTATAGGCTTCGGAACGTAACACACTAACTGAGTCCAATTTGAGACGTTGACGCACGGATGGAGCTAACTTGTTTCGACTGTCCCAAATCTTGTTCCAACACTTCAAATCTGTTGAAACAATAGTAATGGAAGAGTTTGAGTCCAATTACAAGGTCTGGTTGCGAAGAAGTCACAAGTTATAGGCTTCAGATTGTGAGACACAAACTGAGTCCAATTTGAGACGTTGACGCACGGATGGAGCTAACTTGTTTCGACTGTCACGAATCTTGATCCAACACTTCAAATGTGTTGAAACAATAGTAATGGAATAGTTGGAGTCCAATTACGAGGTCCGATTGCGAAAAAGTCAAAAGTTATAGGCTTTGAAATGTAACTCACAAACTGAGTCCAATTAAAGACATTGACGCATGGATGGAGCTAACTTGTTTCGACTGTCCCGAATCTTGTTCCAACACTTCAAATGTGTTGAAACAATAGTAGTGGAAGAATTCGAGTCTAATTACGAGGTCCGGTTGCGAAAATTGACAAGTTATAGGCTTCGGAATGTAACTCACAAACTGAGTCCAATTTCAGACGTTGACGCACGGATGGAGCTAACTTGTTTCGACTGTCATGATCTTGTTCCAACAGTTCAAAAGTGTTGAAACAATAGTAATGGAAGAGTTTGAGTAAAATTACGAGGTCCGGTTGCGACAAAGTCACAAGTTATAGGCTCGGAATGTAACACTCAAACTGAGTCCAATTTGAGACGTTGACGCACGGATGGAGCTAACTTGTTTCTACTGTCACGAATCTTGTTCCAACAATTCAAATTTGTTAAAACAATAGTAATGGAAGAGTTTGATTCCAATTACGAGGTCCTATTGCTAAAAAGCCATAAGTTATAGGCTTCGGAATGTAAGACACAAACTGAGTCCAACTAAAGACATTGATGCGCGGATGGAGCTAACTTCTTTCGACTGTCCCAAATCTTGTTCCAACACTTCAAATGTGTTGAAACAACAGTAATGGAAGAGTTTGAATAAAATTATGAGGTCCGGTTGCGATAAAGTCACAAGTTATAGGCTTCGGAATGTAACAAACAAACTGGGTCCAATTTGAGACGTTGACGCACGGATGGAGCTAACTTGTTTCTACTGTCCCGAATCTTGTTCCAACACTTCAAATGTGTTGAAACAATAGTAATGGAAGAGTTTGAGTAAAATTATGAGGTCCGGTTGCGACAAAGTCACAACGTATAGGCTTCGGAATGTAACACACAAACTGAGTCCAATTTGAGATGTTGACGCACGGATGGAGCTATCTTGTTTCTACTGTCACGAATCTTGTTCCAAGAATTCAAATGTTTGAAAACAATAGTAATGGAATAGTTTGAGTCCAATTACAAGGTCCGATTACTAAAAAGCCATAAGTTATAGGCTTCGGAATGTAACATACAAATTGAGTCCAATTTGAGACGTTGACGCACGGATAGAGCTAACTTGTTTCGACTGTCCCGAATCTTGTTCCAACACTTCAAATGTGTTGAAACAATTGTAATGGAAGAGTTTGATTCCAATTACGATTTTCGGTTGCGAAAAAGTCACAAGTTATAGGCTTCGGAATGTAACACACAAACTGAGTCTAATTTGAAACGTTGACGCACGGATGGAGCTAACTTGTTTCTACTGTCACGAATCTTGTTCCAACAATTCAAATTTGACAAAACAATTGTAATGGAAGAGTTTGAGTCCAATTACAAAGTCCGATTGCTAAAAAGCCATAAGTTATAGGCCTCGGAATGTAACACACAAACTGAGTCCGATTAAAAACATTGATGCACGGATGGAGCTAACTTGTTTCGACTGTCCCGAATCTTGTTCCAACACTTCAAATGTGTTGAAACAATTGTAATGGAAGAGTTTGAGTCCAATTAGGAGGTCCGATTGCGTAAAAGTCGTAAGTTATAGGCTTCGGAATGTAACAAACAAACTGAGTCCAATTATAGACATTGAGGCACGGATGGAGATAACTTGTTTCGACGGTCCCAAATCTTGTTCCAACACTTCTAATTTGTTGAAACAATAGTAATGGAAGAGTTTGAGTACAATTACGAGGTCTGGTTGCGAAAAAGTCACAAGTTATAGGCTTCAGAATGTGAGACACAAACTGAGTCTAATTTGAGATGTTGACGCACGGATAGAGCTAACTTGTTTCTACTGTCACGAATCTTGTTCCAACAATTCAAATTTGTGAAAACAATAGTAATGGAAGAGTTTGAGTCCAATTACAAGGTCCGATTGCTAAAAAGCCATAAGTTATAGGCTTCGAAATGTAACATACAAACTGAGTCCAATTTGCGACGCTGACGCACGGATGGAGCTAACTTGTTTCGACTGTCCCGAATCTTGTTCCAACACTTCAAATGTGTTGAAACAATTGTAATGGAAGAGTTTGATTCCAATTACGATTTTCGGTTGCGAAAAAGTCACAACTTATAGGCTTCGGAATGTAACACACAAACTGAGTCTAATTTGAGATGTTGACGCACGGATGGAGCTAACTTGTTTCTACTGTCACGAATTTGCTTCCAACAATTCAAATTTGTCAAAACAATTGTAATGGAAGAGTTTGAGTCCAATTACAAAGTCCGATTGCTAAAAAGCCATAAATTATAGGCTTCGGAATGTAAAACACAAACTGAGTCCGATTAAAAACATTGATGCACGGATGGAGCTAACTTGTTTCGACTGTCCCGAATCTTGTTCCAACACTTCAATTGTGTTGACACAATTGTAATGGAAGAGTTTGAGTCCAATTAGGAGGTCCGGTTGCGAAAAAGTCGCAAGTTATAGGCTTCGGAATGTAACAAACAAACTGAGTCCAATTATAGACATTGAGGCACGGATGGAGATAACTTGGTTCGACGGTCCCAAATCTTGTTCCAACACTTCAAATTTGTTGAAACAATAGTAATCGAAGAGTTTGAGTACAATTACGAGGTCTGGTTGCGAAAAAGTCACAAGTTATAGGCTTCAGAATGTGAGACACAAACTGAGTCTAATTTGAGATGTTGACGCACGGATAGAGCTAACTTGTTTCTACTGTCACGAATCTTGTTCCAACAATTCAAATTTGTTAAAACAATAGTAATGGAAGAGTTTGAGTCCAATTACAAGGTCCGATTGCTAAAAAGCCATAAGTTATAGGCTTCGAAATGTAACATACAAACTGAGTCCAATTTGCGACGCTGACGCACGGATGGCGCTAACTTCTTTCGACTGTCCCGAATCTTGTTCCAACACTTCAAATGTGTTGAAACAACAGTAATGGAAGAGTTTGAGTAAAATTACAAGCTCCGGTTGTGACAAAGTCACAAGTTATAGGCTTCGGAATGTAACACACAAACTGAGTCCAATTTGAGACGTTGACGCACGGATGGACCTAACTTTTTTCTACTGTCCCGAATCTTGTTCCAACACTACAAATCTGTTGAAACAATAGTAATGGAAGAGTTCGAGTCTAATTACGAGATCCGATTGCGAAAAAGTCACAAATTATGGGCTTCGGAATGTAACACACAAACTGAGTCCAATTTGAGATGTTGACGCACGGATGGAGCTAACCTGTTTCGACTGTCCCAAATCTTGTTCCAACACTTCAAATCTGTTGAATCAATAGTAATGGAAGAGTTTGAGTCAAATTATGAGGTCCGATTGCGAAAAAGTCACAAGTTATAGGCTTCGGAATGTATCACACAAACTAAGTCCAATTTGAGACGTTGACGAACGGATGGAGCTAACTTGTTTCGACTGTTACGAATCTTGTTCCAACACTTCAAATGTGTTGAAACAATAGTAATGGAAGAGTTGGAGTTCAATTACGAGGTCCGGTTGCGAAAAAGTCACAAGTTATATGCTTCGGTATGTAACACACAAACTGAGTCCAATTAAAGACATTGACGCATGGATGGAGCTAACTTGTTTCGACTGTCCCGAATCTTCTTCCAACACTTCAAATGTGTTGAAACAACAGTAGTGGAAGAATTCGAGTCTAATTACGAGGTCCGGTTGCGAAAAAGTCACAAGTTATAGGCTTCGGAATGTAACACACAAACTGAGTCCAATTTGAGATGTTGACGCACGGATGGAGCTAACTTGTTTCTACTGTCACGAATCTTCTTCCAACAATTCAAATTTGTTAAAACAATAGTAATGGAAGAGTTTGAGTCCAATTACAAGGTCCGATTGCTAAAAAGCCATAAGTTATAGGCTTCGGAATGTAACACACAAACTGAGTCCAATTAAAGACATTGACGCACGGATGGAGCTAACTTCTTTCGCCTGTCCCGAATCTTGTTCCAACACTTCAAATGTGTTGAAACAATAGTAATGGAAGAGTTTGAGTTAAATTATGAGGTTCGGTTGCGACAAAGTCACAAGTTATAGGCTTCGGAATGTAACACACTAACTGAGTCCAATTTGAGACGTTGACGCACGGATGGAGGTAACTTGTTTCGACTTTACCGAATCTTGGTCCAACACTTCAGATGTGTTGAAACAATAGTAATGGAAGAGTTTAAGTAAAATTACGAGGTCCGGTTGTGACAAAGTCACAAGTTATATGCTTTGGAATGTAAAACACAAACTGAGTCCAATTTCAGACGTTGACGTACGGATGGAGCTAACTTTGTTCGACTGTCATGAATCTTGTTCCAACACTTCAAAAGTGTTGAAACAATAGTAATAGAAGAGTTTGAGTCAAATTATGAGGTCCGGTTGCGAAAAAGTCACAAGTTATAGGCTTCGGAATGTATCACACAAACTAAGTCCAATTTGTGACGTTGACGAACGGATGGAGCTAACTTGTTTCGACTGTCACGAAACTTGTTCCAACACTTCAAATGTGTTGAAACAATAGTAATGGAAGAGTTTGAGTTCAATTACGAGGTCCGGTTGCGAAAAAGTCACAAGTTATAGGCTTCAGAATGTAACACACAAACTGAGTCCAATTAAAGACATGGACGCACGGACGGAGCTAACTTGTTTCGACTATCCCGAATCTTGTTCCAACACTTCAAATGTGTTGAAACAGTAGTAATGGAAGAATTCGAGTCGAATTACGAGGTCCGATTGGGAAAAAGTCACAAGTTATAGGCTTCGGAACGTAACTCACTAACTGAGTCCAATTTGAGACGTTGACGCACGGATGGAGCTAACTTGTTTCGACTGTCCCAAATCTTGTTCCAACACTTCAAATCTATTGAAACAATAGTAATGGAAGAGTTTGAGTCCAATTACAAGGTCTGGTTGCGAAGAAGTCACAAGTTATAGGCTTCAGAATGTGAGACACAAACTGAGTCCAATTTGAGACGTTGACGCACGAATGGAGCTAACTTGTTTCGACTGTCACGAATCTTGATCCAACACTTCAAATCTGTTGAAACAATAGTAATGGAATAGTTGGAGTCCAATTACGAGGTCTGATTGCGAAAAAGTCAAAAGTTATAGGCTTTGAAATGTAACTCACAAACTGAGTCCAATTAAAAACATTTACGCATGGATGGAGCAAACTTGTTTCGACTGTCCCGAATCTTGTTCCAACACTTCAAATGTGTTGAAACAATAGTAGTGGAAGAATTCGAGTCTAATTACGAGGTCCGGTTGCGAAAAACTCACAAGTTATAGGCTTCGGAATGTAACTCACAAACTGAGTCCAATTTCAGACGATGACGAACGGATGGACCTAACTTGTTTCGACTGTCATGAATCTTGTTCCAACACTTCAAAAGTGTTCAAACAATAGTAATGGAAGAGTTTGAGTAAAATTACAAGGTCCGGTTGCGACAAAGTCACAAGTTATAGGCTTCGGAATGTAACACTCAAACTGAGTCCAATTTGAGACGTTGATGCACGGATGGAGCTAACTTGTTTCTACTGTCACGAATCTTGTTCCAACAATTCAAATTTGTTAAAACAATAGTAATGGAATAGTTTGAGTCCAATTACAAGGTCCGATTGCTAAAAAGCCATAAGTTATAGGCCTCGGAATGTAACACACAAACTGAGTCCAATTAAAGACATTGACGCACGGATGGAGCTAACTTCTTTCGCCTGTCCTGAATCTTGTTCCAACACTTCAAATGTGTTGAAACAATAGTAATGGAAGAGTTTGAGTTAAATTATGAGGTTCGGTTGCGACAAAGTCACAGGTTATAGGCTTCGGAATGTAACACACTGACTGAGTCCAATTTGAGACGTTGACGCACGGATGGAGGTAACTTGTTTCAACTATACCGAATCTTGGTCCAACACTTCAGATGTGTTGAAACAATAGTAATGGAAGAGTTTAAGTAAAATTACGAGGTCCGATTGCTAAAAAGCCATAAGTTATAGTCTTCTGAATGTAACATACAAACTGAGACCAATTTGAGACGTTGACGCATGGATGGAGCTAACTTGTTTCTACTGTCACGAATCTTGTTCCAACAATTCAAATTTGTTAAAACAATAGTAATGGAAGAGTTTGAGTCCAATTACAAGGTCCGATTGCTAAAAAGCCATAAGTTATAGGCCTCGGAATGTAACACACAAACTGAGTCCAATTAAAGACATTGACGCACGGATGGAGCTAACTTCTTTCGCCTGTCCTGAATCTTGTTCCAACACTTCAAATGTGTTGAAACAATAGTAATGGAAGAGTTTGAGTTAAATTATGAGGTTCGGTTGCGACAAAGTCACAGGTTATAGGCTTCGGAATGTAACACACTGACTGAGTCCAATTTGAGACGTTGACGCACGGATGGAGGTAACTTGTTTCAACTATACCGAATCTTGGTCCAACACTTCAGATGTGTTGAAACAATAGTAATGGAAGAGTTTAAGTAAAATTACGAGGTCCGATTGCTAAAAAGCCATAAGTTATAGTCTTCTGAATGTAACATACAAACTGAGACCAATTTGAGACGTTGACGCACGGATAGAGCTAACTTGTTTCTACTGTCACGAATCTAGTTCCAATAATTCAAATTTGTTAAAACATTAGTAATGGAAGAGTTTGAGTCCAATTACAAGGTCCGATTGCTAAAAAGCCATAATATATATGCTTCGGAATGCAACATACAAACTGAGTCCAATTTGAGAGGTTGACGCACGGATGGAGCTAACTTGTTTCGACTGTCCCAAATCTTGTTCCAACACTTCAAATCTGTTGAAACAATAGTAATGGAAGAGTTTGAGTCCAATTACAAGGTCTGGTTGCGAAGAAGTCACAAGTTATAGGCTTCAGAATGTGAGACACAAACTGAGTCCAATTTGAGACGTTGACGCACGGATGGAGCTAACTTGTTTCGACTGTCACGAATCTTGATCCAACACTTGAAATCTGTTGAAACAATAGTAATGCAATAGTTGGAGTCCAATTACGAGGTCTGATTGCGAAAAAGTCAAAAGTTATAGGCTTTGAAATGTAACTCACAAACTGAGTCCAATTAAAGACATTGACGCATGGATGGAGCTAACTTGTTTCGACTGTCCCGAATCTTGTTCCAACACTTCAAATGTGTTGAAACAATAGTAGTGGAAGAGTTTAAGTAAAATTACGAGGTCTGGTTGTGACAAAGTCACAAGTTATATGCTTTGGAATGTAACACACAAACTGAGTCCAATTTCAGACGTTGACGTACGGATGGAGCTAACTTTGTTCGACTGTCATGAATCTTGTTCCAACACTTCAAAAGTGTTGAAACAATAGTAATGGAATAGTTGGAGTCCAATTACGAGGTCTGATTGCGAAAAAGTCAAAAGTTATAGGCTTTGAAATGTAAATCACAAACTGAGTCCAATTAAAGACATTGACGCATGGATGGAGCTAACTTGTTTCGACTGTCCCGAATCTTGTTCCAACACTTCAAATGTGTTGAAACAATAGTAGTGGAAGAATTCGAGTCTAATTACGAGGTCCGGTTGCGAAAAAGTCACAAGTTATAGGCTTCGGAATGTAACTCACAAACTGAGTCCAATTTCAGACGATGACGAACGGATGGAACTAACTTGTTTCGACTGTCATGAATCTTGTTCCAACACTTCAAAAGTGTTCAAACAATAGTAATGGAAGAGTTTGAGTAAAATTACAAGGTCCGGTTGCGACAAAGTCACAAGTTATAGGCTTCGGAATGTAACACTCAAACTGAGTCCAATTTGAGACGTTGACGCACGGATGGAGCTAACTTGTTTCTACTGTCACGAATCTTGTTCCAACAATTCAAATTTGTTAAAACAATAGTAATGGAAGAGTTTGAGTCCAATTACAAAGTCCGATTGCTAAAAAGCCATAAGTTATAGGCTTCGGAATGTAACACACAAACTGAGTCCAATTAAAGACATTGACGCACGGATGGAGCTAACTTCTTTCGCCTATACCGAATCTTGTTCCAACACTTCAAATGTGTTGAAACAATAGTAATGGAAGAGTTTGAGTAAAATTACGAGGTCCGGTTCCGACAAAGTCACAAGTTATAGGCTTGGGAATGTAACACACAAACTGAGTCCAATTTTAGACCTTGACGCACGGATGGAGCTAAGTTCTTTCTACTGTCACGAATCTTGTTGCAACAATTCAAATTTGTTAAAACAATAGTAATGGAAGAGTTTGAGTCCAATTACAAGGTCCGATTACTAAAAAGCCATAAGTTATAGGCTTCGGAATGTATCACACAAACTAAGTCAAATTTGAGACGTTGACGAACGGATGGAGCTAACTTGTTTCGACTGTTATGAATCTTGTTCCAACACTTCAAATGTGTTGTAACATTAGTAATGGAAGAGTTTGAGTTCAATTACGAGGTCCGGTTGCGAAAAAGTCACAAGTTATATGCTTCGGTATGTAACACACAAACTGAGACCAATTAAAGACATTGACGCATGGATGGAGCTAACTTGTTTCGACTATCCCGAATCTTGTTCCAACACTTCAAATGTGTTGAAACAATAGTAGTGGAAGAATTCGAGTCTAATTACGAGGTCCGGTTGCGAAAAAGTCACAAGTTATAGGCTTCGGAATGTAACACACAAACTAAGTCCAATTTGAGACGTTGACGAACGGATGGAGCTAACTTGTTTCGACTGTTACGAATCTTGTTCCAACACTTCAAATGTGTTGAAACATTAGTAATGGAAGAGTTTGAGTTCAATTACGAGGTCCGGTTGCGAAAAAGTCACAAGTTATATGCTTCGGTATGTAACACACAAACTGAGTCCAATTAAAGACATTGACGCTTGGATGGAGCTAACTTGTTTCGACCGTCCCGAATCTTCTTCCAACACTTCAAATGTGTTGAAACAATAGTAGTGGAAGAATTTGAGCCTAATTACGAGGTCCGGTTGCGAAAAAGTCACAAGTTATAGGCTTCGGAATGTAACACACAAACTGAGTCCAATTTGAGTCGTTGACGCACGGATGGAGCTAACTTGTTTCTACTGTCACGAATCTTGTTCCAACAATTTAAATGTGTTAAAACAATAGTAATGTAATAGTTTGAGTCCAATTACGAGGTCCGATTGCTAAAAAGCCATAAGTTATAGTCTTCTGAATGCAACATACAAACTGAGTCCAATTTGAGACGTTGACGCATAGATGGAGCTAACTTGTTTCTACTGTCACGAATCTTGTTCCAACAATTCAAATTTGTTAAAACAATTGTAATGGAAGAGTTTGAGTCCAATTACAAGGTCCAATTGCTAAAAAGCCATAAGTTATAGGCTTCGGAATGTAACACACAAACTGAGTCCAATTTGAGACGTTGACACACGGATGGAGCTAACTTGTTTCTACTGTCACGAATCTTGTTCCAACAATTCAAATTTGTTAAAACATTAGTAATGGAAGAGTTTGAGTCCAATTACAAGGTCCGATTGCTAAAAAGCCATAAGTTATGGGCTTCGGAATGTAACACACAAACTGAGTCCAAATTGAGACGTAGACGCACGGATGGAGCTAACGTGTTTCGACTGTCACGAAACTTGTTCCAACACTTCAAATGTGTTGAAACAATAGTAATGGAAGAGTTTGAGTCTAATTACGAGATCCGATTTCGAAAAAGTCACAAATTATAGGCTTAGGAATGTAAAACACAAACTGAGTCCAATTTCAGATGTTGACGCACGGATGGAGCTAACTTGTTTCGACTGTCCCAAATCTTGTTCCAACACTTCAAATCTGTTGAATCAATAGTAATAGAAGAGTTTGAGTCAAATTATAAGGTCCGGTTGCGAAAAAGTCACAAGTTATAGGCTTCGGAATGTATCACACAAACTAAGTCCAATTTGTGACGTTGACGAACAGATGGAGCTAACTTGTTTCGACTGTCACGAAACTTGTTCCAGCACTTCAAATGTGTTGAAAAAATAGTAATGGAAGAGTTTGAGTTCAATTACGAGGTCCGGTTGCGAAAAAGTCACAAGTTATAGGCTTCGGAATGTAACACACAAACTGATTTCAATTAAAGACATTGACGCACGGACGGAGCTAACTTGTTTCGACTGTCCCGAATCTTGTTCCAACACTTCAAATGTGTTGAAACAGTAGTAATGGAAGAATTCGAGTCGAATTACGAGGTCCGATTGGGAAAAAGTCACAAGTTATAGGCTTTGGAACGTATCACACTAACTGAGTCCAATTTGAGACGTTGACGCACGGATGGAGCTAACTTGTTTCGACTGTCACGAATCTTGATCCAACACTTCAAATCTGTTGAAACAATAGTAATGGAATAGTTGGAGTCCAATTACGAGGTCCGACTGCGAAAAAGTCAAAAGTTATAGGCTTTGAAATGTAACTCACAAACTGAGTCCAATTAAAGACATTGACGCATGGATGGAGCTAACTTTTTTCGACTGTCCCGAATCTTGTTCCAACACTTCAAATGTGTTGAAACAATAGTAGTGGAAGAATTCGAGTCAAATTACGAGGTCCGGTTGCGAAAAAGTCACAAGGTATAGGCTTCGGAATGTAACTCACAAATTGAGTCCAATTTCAGACGTTGACACACGGATGGAGCTAACTTGTTTCGACTGTCATGAATCTTGTTCCAACACTTCAAAAGTGTTGAAACAATAGTAATGGAAGAGTTTGAGTAAAATTACGAGGTCCGGTTGCGACAAAGTCACAAGTTATAGGCTTCGGAATGTAACACTCAAACTGAGTCCAATTTGAGACGTTGACGCACGGATGGAGCTAACTTGTTTCTACTGTCACGAATCTTGTTCCAACAATTCAAATTTGTTAAAACAATAGTAATGGAAGAGTTTGAGTCCAATTACGAGGTCCGATTGCTAAAAAGCCATAAGTTATAGGCTTCGGAATGTAACACACAAACTTAGTCCAATTAAAGACATTGATGCACGGATGGAGCTAACTTCTTTCGACTGTCCCGAATCTTGTTCCAACACTTCAAATGTGTTGAAACAATAGTAATGGAAGAGTTTGAATAAAATTATGATGTCCGGTTGCGACAAAGTCACAAGTTATAGGCTTCGGAATGTAACAAACAAACTGAGTCCAATTTGAGACGTTGACGCACGGATGGAGCTAACTTGTTTCTACTGTCCCAAATCTTGTTCCAACACTTCAAATGTGTTGAAACAATAGTAATGGAAGAGTTTGAGTTAAATTATGAGGTCCGGTTGCGACAAAGTCACAAGGTATAGGCTTCGGAATGTAACACACAAACTGAGTCCAATTTGAGACGTTGACGCACGGATGGAGCTAACTTGTTTCTACTGTCACGAATCTTGTTCCAAGAATTCAAATGTTTGAAAACAATAGTAATGGAATAGTTTGAGTCCAATTACAAGGTCCGATTACTAAAAAGACATAAGTTATAGGCTTCGGAATGTAACATACAAATTGAGTCCTATTTGAGACGTTGACGCACGGATAGAGCTAACTTGTTTCGACTGTCCCGAATCTTGTTCCAACACTTCAAATGTGTTGAAACAATTGTAATGGAAGAGTTTGATTCCAATTACGATTTTCGGTTGCGAAAAAGTCACAAGTTATAGGCTTCGGAATGTAACACACAAACTGAGTCTAATTTGAGACGTTGACGCACGGATGGAGCTCACTTGTTTCTACTGTCACGAATCTTGTTCCAACAATTCAAATTTGTCAAAACAATTGTAATGGAAGAGTTTGAGTCCAATTACAAAGTCCGATTGCTAAAAAGCCATAAGTTATAGGCTTCGGAATGTAACACACAAACTGAGTCCGATTAAAAACATTGATGCACGGATGGAGCTAACTTGTTTCGACCGTCCCGAATCTTGTTCCAACACTTCAAATGTGTTGAAACAATTGTAATGGAAGAGTTCGAGTCGAATTACGAGGTCCGATTGGGAAAGAGTCACAAGTTATAGGTTTCGGAACGTAACACACTAACTGAGTCCAATTATAGACATTGAGGCACGGATGGAGCTAACTTGTTTCGACGGTCCCAAATCTTGTTCCAACACTTCAAATTTGTTGAAACAATAGTAATGGAAGAGTTTGAGTACAATTACGAGGTCTGGTTGCGAAAAAGTCACAAGTTATAGGCTTCAGAATGTGAGACACAAACTGAGTCTAATTTGAGATGTTGACGCACGGATGGAGCTAACTTGTTTCTACTGTCACGAATCTTGTTCCAACAATTCAAATTTGTTAAAACAATAGTAATGGAAGAGTTTGAGTCCAATTACCAGGTCCGATTGCTAAAAAGCCATAAGTTATAGGCTTCGAAATGTAACATACAAACTGAGTCCAATTTACGACGCTGACGCACGGATGGAGCTAACTTGTTTCGACTGTCCCGAATCTTGTTCCAACACTTCAAATGTGTTGAAACAACAGTAATGGAAGAGTTTGAGTAAAATTACGAGGTCCGGTTGTGACAAAGTCACAAGTTATAGGCTTCGGAATGTAACACACAAACTGAGTCCAATTTGAGACGTTGACGCACGGATGGAGCTAACTTTTTTCTACTGTCCCGAATCTTATTCCAACACTACAAATCTGTTGAAACAATAGTAATGGAAGAGTTCGAGTCTAATTACGAGATCCGATTGCGAAAAAGTCACAAATTATAGGCTTAGGAATGTAACACACAAACTGAGTCCAATTTGAGATGTTGACGCACGGATGGAGCTAACTTGTTTCGACTGTCCCAAATCTTGTTCCAACACTTCAAATCTGTTGAATCAATAGTAATGGAAGAGTTTGAGTCAAATTATGAGGTCCGATTGCGAAAAAGTCACAAGTTATAGGCGGAATGTATCACACAAACTAAGTCCAATTTGAGACGTTGACGAACGGATGGAGCTAACTTGTTTCGACTATTACGAATCTTGTTCCAACACTTCAAATGTGTTTAAACAATAGTAATGGAAGAGTGTGAGTTCAATTACGAGGTCCGGTTGCGAAAAAGTCACAAGTTATATGCTTCGGTATGTAACACACAAACTGAGTCCAATTAAAGACATTGACGCATGGATGGAGCTAACTTCTTTCGACTGTCCCGAATCTTCTTCGAACACTTCAAATGTGTTGAAACAATAGCAGTGGAAGAATTCGAGTCTAATTACGAGGTCCGGTTGCGAAAAAGTCACAAGTTATAGGCTTCGGAATGTAACACACAAACTGAGTCCAATTTGAGTCGTTGACGCACGGATGGAGCTAACTTGTTTCTACTGTCACGAATCTTGTTCCAACAATTCAAATGTCTTAAAACAATAGTAATGTAATAGTTTGAGTCCAATTACGAGGTCCGATTGCTAAAAAGCCATAAGTTATAGTCTTCTGAATGTAACATACAAACCGAGTCTAATTTGAGACGTTGACGCATGGATGGAGCTAACTTGTTTCTACTGTTACGAATCTTGTTCCAACAATTCAAATTTGTTAAAACATTAGTAATGGAAGAGTTTGAGTCCAATTACAAGGTCCGATTGCTAAAAAGCCATAAGTTATAGGCTTCGGAATGTAACACACAAACTGAGTCCAATTTGAGACGTTGACGCACGGATGGAGCTAACTTGTTTCTACTGTCACGAATCTTGTTCCAACAATTCAAATTTGTTAAAACATTAGTAATGGAAGAGTTTGAGTCCAATTACAAGGTCCGATTGCTAAAAAGCCATAAGTTATAGGCTTCGGAATGCAACATACAAACTGAGTCCAATTTGAGACGTTGACGCACGGATGGAGCTAACTTGTTTCGACTGTCCCGAATCTTGTTCCAACACTTCAAATGTGTTGAAACAATAGTAGTGGAAGAATTCGAGTCTAATTACGAGGTCCGGTTGCGAAAAAGTCACAAGTAATAGGCTTCGGAATGTAACTCACAAACTCAGTCCAATTTCAGACGATGACGAACGGATGGACCTAACTTGTTTCGACTGTCATGAATCTTGTTCCAACACTTCAAAAGTGTTGGAACAATAGTAATGGAAGAGTTTGAGTTCAATTACGAGGTCCGGTTGCGACAAAGTCACAAGTTATAGGCTTCGGAATGTAACACTCAAACTGAGTCCAATTAAAGACATTGACGCATGGATGGAGCTAACTTGTTTCGACTGTCCCGAATCTTCTCCCAACACTTCAAATGTGTTGAAACAATAGTAGTGGAAGAATTCGAGTCTAATTACGAGGTCCGGTTACGAAAAAGTCACAAGTTATAGGCTTCGGAATGTAACACACAAACTGAGTCCAATTTGA
Source organism: Euptelea pleiosperma (assembly GCA_035048495.1). NCBI lineage: Eukaryota > Viridiplantae > Streptophyta > Magnoliopsida > Ranunculales > Eupteleaceae > Euptelea > Euptelea pleiosperma. The sequence continues at coordinate 385,233 of JASUTR010000243.1, forward strand.
GTCGTTAACGCACGGATGGAGCTAACTTGTTTCTACTGTCACGAATCTTGTTCCAACAATTCAAATGTCTTAAAACAATAGTAATGTAATAGTTTGAGTCCAATTACGAGGTCCGATTGCTAAAAAGCCATAAGTTGTAGTCTTCTGAATGTAACATACAAACCGAGTCCAATTTGAGACGTTGACGCATGGATGGAGCTAACTTGTTTCTACTGTCACGAATCTTGTTCCAACAATTCAAATTTGTTAAAACAATAATAATGGAAGAGTTTGAGTCCAATTACAAGGTCCGATTGCTAAAAAGCCATAAGTTATAGGCTTCGGAGTGCAACATACAAACTGAGTCCAATTTGAGACGTTGACGCACGGATGGAGCTAACTTGTTTCGACTGTCCCGAATCTTGTTCCAACACTTCAAATGTGTTGAAACAATAGTAGTGGAAGAATTTGAGTCTAATTACGAGGTCCGGTTGCGAAAAAGTCACAAGTTATAGGCTTCGGAATGTAACTCACAAACTCAGTCCAATTTCAGACGATGACGAACGGATGGACCTAACTTGTTTCGACTGTCATGAATCTTGTTCCAACACTTCAAAAGTGTTGAAACAATAGTAATGGAAGAGTTTGAGTAAAATTACAAGGTCCGGTTGCGACAAAGTCACAAGTTATAGGCTTCGGAATGTAACACTCAAACTGAGTCCAATTTGAGACGTTGATGCACGGATGGAGCTAACTTGTTTCTACTGTCCCGAATCTTGTTCCAACAATTAAAATTTGTTAAAACAATAGTAATGGAAGAGTTTGAGTCCAATTACAAGGTCCGATTGCTAAAAAGTCATAAGTTATAGGCTTCGGAATGTAACACACAAACTGAGTCCAATTAAAGACATTGACGCACGGATGGAGCTAACTTCTTTCGCCTGTCCCGAATCTTGTTCCAACACTTCAAATGTGTTGAAACAATAGTAATGGAAGAGTTTGAGGTAAATTATGTGGTTCGGTTGCGACAAAGTCACAAGTTATAGGCTTCGGAATGTAACACACTAACTGAGTCCAATTTGAGACGTTGACGCACGGATGGAGGTAACTTGTTTCGACTATACCGAATGTTGTTCAACCACTTCAGATGTGTTGAAACAACAGTAATGGAAGAGTTTAAGTAAAATTACGAGGTCCGGTTGCGACAAAGTCACAAGTTATATGCTTTGGAATGTAACACACAAACTGAGTCCAATTTCAGACGTTGACGTACGGATGGAGCTAACTTTGTTCGACTGTCATGAATCTTCTTCCAACACTTCAAAAGTGTTGAAACAATAGTAATGGAAGAGTGATATTCGCTCAAAAGTGCTTATTTTAAGCAATTATCCTTGTAACGTTATCGCACTCTCCTACGTAAAAGGCTCTATTTATCTACTTTTCTACGTAAGAGTCTCTTCTATTGCGTAGAACACACTTTTCTGGACGAAATGGTATATTTGCATGCATTAAACACATTTTCGGAAGTCTAAATATTAAGCCGTTCTGATAAAGTCTCATTACGCGCTTCTTCTGTCGCAGGAAACCCCGATGGGACGATTTTCGAGACTTGTGGGCCCAAATCGATCATGAAAGCCCATTATCAAAGCTTAACAAGCCCACATGCTATAACTAGAAGATATGGGCCAAATATGGGCTGAATAAGAGGACCAAAAAGTCGGCCCAAAGAACGAAGAGAGTAGGAGAGCCAATGACCAAGAGACGGACCAAAGCGTTTAAAGCCACATGAGTCAGCAAAGAATGATAGTCGACTCTACTGGAGAAGCGTGAGGATGGTCACAGTGAAGAACAGGGTTCCAGACCCTCCGCCAGTGCTTTTTTCCATTTTTTTTGATACTTTTTCTCTCATCTCTCCTTATTCTCTCTCTCTCTTCATCTCTCGGTCCTCGAATCTACTGACCTAACCCCAGAACTCCTGCCCATCGGCTCTATCTCATCTCCCTTAGCTTTCTGACCGTTGGATCTTCCATCGGACCGTTGGATCTTCAATCGGACCGTTGGATCTCTCTAGATCCGTCGATCTACCAATCTGAGTCCCAATCAAGTCACCATCCATCCGATCGCCTTCAGAATGCCTGTCACATCATCTTGTGAGACGATGGACATCATCAGTCCATGTGGGCCAGTAGCCGGGCCCATCAGCATCGACCCGCTGTCCGACCAGTTAGTGGACCCCGCGAATTTCAAAAATAATTTTAATTAAATGGGGGGTCCACTAATTGGGGAGATTCCCCATAGAAAAGTAGCATTTTACTTAAAAAAAAAAAAAAAAAAAAAAAAAAAAAAAAAAAAAAATTAAAAATATTTTTTTTTATTTAAAAAAATACCCTATTTCCATTAATGGAAATAGGGAGCTTTATAAGAGGAGGGAGAAGGGTTCGTTCGAACCCTAATCCCCCCCCTTTCTCTTCCATTCTCTCCCCCTATTAATCCCGCACAGATCTCCTCCTCCTTTTCTCTTCTCTCCCATTTCTTTTTCTTCTTCCTCTCCTTGTTATTTCATCTCCGGCGAGCCACCACCGGACTGGTTCGTCGGCTCCCCCACCTTCTCCTTCTTCTCCTCCTCGTTCTTCTTCTTCTTGATATTGCTGCACAGTCGCCGCCCTTCAACCTCCTCAACGTTTCCTTCCATCTTCCCTTCTTTTTATTTATTTTTTTTTTTTTTTCGTTTTCGTTTTTGTTTTTGTTGTCATTACCGTTTTTTTTAACGCCGGAGTTGCAGACCTGCAACTCCGGCCGTCAGTGCTCCTCCACGATCTCCACCACCGCCTAACCCTTATTGCTGCCCTCTCCAGCGCCCTCTCCTCCACTGACCGGAGTTGCAGACCTGCAACTCCGGCAATCTTCATCCTCAACCACGTTGCTGCCACCACCGTCTTCATCAAAAATAACCAGCAGCTCCTTCTCCAACCATCCTCTCACCTATTATCTTCTCTCTCACCGTTCTTGCTGGCTGAACCAGCAAGAACGACCAGCTTGCACCCTTGGACGATTACCCCTGCAACTCATGCTTCCAACCTAAAAGGCTCCGGCGGTTCCTCATCATATTGCTGCTCACGGTTGGCTGCACACCGACTCAATCCCACGGCCAGACCTGCAACTAGCAGGTCCTTGTTTCTCATACATTTCCACCGGCCAGATTCCACTAGTTGCTGCCCAGCAGCACCTCCACAAACGGCTCGCAAGCTTCACCAGGCATGCAAACATAGTCACATCTCCTTGCTGTCTTCCTCAACCGGAGTACAACCAGTGCACCTCCATGCACCAGCAGCAACCATGACTTACCGTGCTCTCCATCCCTCAATGATCGGATAACTCCTATGGCCCATCTTCATGGCTAACAATACCCCACTTAGGCCAACAATCCATGTCAACGGCCTCTTCTTGGCACACTGAATGCACACCATCCTCATCATTCTCCACTTGGCCGACCGCATGGGCCATTCACATGGTCGAACGGTAAGCCGAGGTGAGGTTTCTCTCTCTTCATCTCTCTCTCACCCTCACTTTCTCTCTCTCACCCTCACTTTCTCTCTCTCAAAACCCCTTTCTCTCTCTACATCCCTCTCTTATTAAAATGCTTTCTAGTTTAGTTATTTTGTAAGATTTTTGCTGTAGACGACAATTTTGACTGAATAAAGTTGATTTGAATAAAATTATGTTCCATTCTCTGCAAATTTCCCGTCATTTTATGTCATTATTGCGCTAACCCGACTAATCCCGAGTGAGGATCGACATCCGACACGAGCCACTATGCAAAACTGCTCATTTTACAGGTTAAATGTCTCGGATAAATTAAAAATGTGTTGAAGTTAGGGTTTCCGTAACCAACGACGCGGAAAAAGCCTATTTTCAAAGAGTTTGGGTCTAATTACGAGATCCGATTTCGAAAAAGTCAAAAATTATAGGCTTAGGAAGGTAAAACACAAACTGAGTCATATTTCAGATGTTGATGCACGGATGGAGCTAACTTGTTTCGACTGTCCCAAATCTTGTTCCAACACTTCAAATCTGTTGAATCAATAGTAATAGAAGAGTTTGAGTCAAATTATGAGGTCCGGTTGCGAAAAAGTCACAAGTTATAGGCTTCGGAATGCATCACACAAACTAAGTCCAATTTGTGACGTTGACGAACGGATGGAGCTAACTTGTTTCGACTGTCACGAAACTTGTTCCAACACTTCAAATGTGTTGAAACAATAGTAATGGAAGAGTTAGAGTTCAATTACGAGGTCCGGTTGCGAAAAAGTCACAAGTTATAGGCTTCGGAATGTAACTCACAAACTGAGTCCAATTTCAGACGTTGACGCACGGATGGAGCTAACTTGTTTCGACTGTCATGAATCTTGTTGCAACACTTCAAAAGTGTTGAAACAATAGTAATGGAAGAGTTTGAGTAAAATTACGAGGTCCGGTTGCGACAAAGTCACAAGTTATAGGCTTCGGAATGTAACACTGAAACTGAGTCCAATTTGAGACGTTGACGCACGGATGGAGCTAACCTGTTTCTACTGTCACGAATCTTGTTCCAACAATTCAAATTTGTTAAAACAATAGTAATGGAAGAGTTTGAGTCCAATTACGAGGTCCGATTGCTAAAAAGCCATAAGTTATAGGCTTCGGAATGTAACACACAAACTGAGTCCAATTAAGGACATTGACGCACGGACGGAGCTAACTTGTTTCGACTGTCCCGAATCTTGTTCCAAGACTTCAAATGTGTTGAAACAGAAGTAATGGAAGAATTCGAATCGAATTACGAGGTCCGATTGGGAAAAAGTCACAAGTTATAGGCTTCGGAACGTAACACACTAACTGAGTCCAATTTGAGACGTTGACGCACGGATGGAGCTAACTTGTTTCGACTGTCCCAAATCTTGTTCCAACAATTCAAATTTGTTAAAACAATAGTAATGGAAGAGTTTGAGTCCAATTACCAGGTCCGATTGCTAAAAAGCCATAAGTTATAGGCTTTGAAATGTAACTCACAAACTGAGTCCAATTAAAGACATTGACGCATGGATGGAGCTAACTTGTTTCGACTGTCCCGAATCTTGTTCCAACACTTCAAATGTGTTGAAACAATAGTAGTGGAAGAATTCGAGTCTAATTACGAGGTCCGGTTGCGAAAAAGTCACAAGTTATAGGCTTCGGAATGTAACTCACAAACTGAGTCCAATTTCAGACGTTGACGCACGGATGGAGCTAACTTGTTTCGACTGTCATGAATCTTGTTCCAACACTTCAAAAGTGTTGAAACAATAGTAATGGAAGAGTTTGAGTAAAATTACGAGGTCCGGTTGCGACAAAGTCACAAGTTATAGGCTTCGGAATGTAACACTCAAACTGAGTCCAATTTGAGACGTTGACGAACGGATGGAGCTAACTTGTTTCGACTGTCACGAAACTTGTTCCAGCACTTCAAATGTGTTGAAACAATAGTAATGGAAGAGTTTGAGTTCAATTACGAGGTCCGGTTGCGAAAAAGTCACAAGTTATAGGCTTCGGAATGTAACACACAAACTGATTTCAATTAAAGACATTGACGCACGGACGGAGCTAACTTGTTTTGACTGTCCCGAATCTTGTTCCAACACTTCAAATGTGTTGAAACAGTAGTAATGGAAGAATTCGAGTCGAATTACGAGGTCCGATTGGGAAAAAGTCACAAGTTATAGGTTTCGGAACGTAACACACTAACTGAGTCCAATTATAGACATTGAGGCACGGATGGAGCTAACTTGTTTCGACGGTCCCAAATCTTGTTCCAACACTTCAAATTTGTTGAAACAATAGTAATGGAAGAGTTTGAGTACAATTACGAGGTCTGGTTGCGAAAAAGTCACAAGTTATAGGCTTCAGTATGTGAGACACAAACTGAGTCTAATTTGAGATGTTGACGCACGGATGGAGCTAACTTGTTTCTACTGTCACGAATCTTGTTCCAACAATTCAAATTTGTTAAAACAATAGTAATGGAAGAGTTTGAGTCCAATTACCAGGTCCGATTGCTAAAAAGCCATAAGTTATAGGCTTCGAAATGTAACATACAAACTGAGTCCAATTTACGACGCTGACGCACTGATGGAGCTAACTTGTTTCGACTGTCCCGAATCTTGTTACAACACTTCAAATGTGTTGAAACAACAGTAATGGAAGAGTTTGAGTAAAATTACGAGGTCCGGTTGTGACAAAGTCACAAGTTATAGGCTTCGGAATGTAACACACAAACTGAGTCCAATTTGAGACGTTGACGCACGGATGGAGCTAACTTTTTTCTACTGTCCCGAATCTTATTCCAACACTACAAATCTGTTGAAACAATAGTAATGGAAGAGTTCGAGTCTAATTACGAGATCCGATTGCGAAAAAGTCACAAATTATAGGCTTAGGAATGTAACACACAAACTGAGTCCAATTTGAGATGTTGACGCACGGATGGAGCTAACTTGTTTCGACTGTCCCAAATCTTGTTCCAACACTTCAAATCTGTTGAATCAATAGTAATGGAAGAGTTTGAGTCAAATTATGAGGTCCGATTGCGAAAAAGTCACAAGTTATAGGCTTCGGAATGTATCACACAAACTAAATCCAATTTGAGACGTTGACGAACGGATGGAGCTAACTTGTTTCGACTGTTACGAATCTTGTTCCAACACTTCAAATGTGTTTAAACAATAGTAATGGAAGAGTTTGAGTTCAATTACGAGGTCCGGTTGCGAAAAAGTCACAAGTTATATGCTTCGGTATGTAACACACAAACTGAGTCCAATTAAAGACATTGACGCATCGACGGAGCTAACTTGTTTCGACTGTCCCGAATCTTCTTCCAACACTTCAAATGTGTTGAAACAATAGTAGTGGAAGAATTCGAGTCTAATTACGAGGTCCGGTTGCGAAAAAGTCACAAGTTATAGCCTTCGGAATGTAACACACAAACTGAGTCCAATTTGAGTCGTTGACGCACGGATCGAGCTAACTTGTTTCTACTGTCACGAATCTTGTTCCAACAATTCAAATGTCTTAAAACAATAGTAATGTAATAGTTTGAGTCCAATTACGAGGTCCGATTGCTAAAAAGCCATAAGTTATAGTCTTCTGAATGTAACATACAAACCGAGTCCAATTTGAGACGTTGACGCATGGATGGAGCTAACTTGTTTCTACTGTCACGAATCTTGTTCCAACAATTCAAATTTGTTAAAACAATAGTAATGGAAGAGTTTGAGTCCAATTACAAGGTCCGATTGCTAAAAAGCCATAAGTTATAGGCTTAGGAATGCAACATACAAACTGAGTCCAATTTGAGACGTTGACGCACGGATGGAGCTAACTTGTTTCGACTGTCCCGAATCTTGTTCCAACACTTCAAATGTGTTGAAACAATAGTAGTGGGAGAATTCGAGTCTAATTACGAGGTCCGGTTGCGTAAAAGTCACAAGTTATAGGCTTCGGAATGTAACTCACAAACTCAGTCCAATTTCAGACGATGACGAACGGATGGACCTAACTTGTTTCGACTGTCATGAATCTTGTTCGAACACTTCAAAAGTGTTCAAACAATAGTAATGGAAGAGTTTGAGTAAAATTACAAGGTTCGGTTGCGACAAAGTCACAAGTTATAGGCTTCGGAATGTAACACTCAAACTGAGTCCAATTTGAGACGTTGATGCACGGATGGAGCTAACTTGTTTCTACTGTCCCGAATCTTGTTCCAACAATTCAAATTTGTAAAAACAATAGTAATGGAAGAGTTTGAGTCCAATTACAAGGTCCGATTGCTAAAAAGTCATAAGTTATAGGCTTCGGAATGTAACACACAAACTGAGTCCAATTAAAGACATTTACGCACGGATGGAGCTAACTTCTTTCGCCTGTCCCGAATCTTGTTCCAACACTTCAAATGTGTTGAAACAATAGTAATGGAAGAGTTTGAGTTAAATTATGAGGTTCGGTTGCGACAAAGTCACAAGTTATAGGCTTCGGAATGTAACACACTAACTGAGTCCAATTTGAGACGTTGACGCACGGATGGAGGTAACTTGTTTCGACTATACCGAATCTTGTTCAACCACTTCAGATGTGTTGAAACAATAGTAATGGAAGAGTTTAAGTAAAATTACGAGGTCCGGTTGCGACAAAGTCACAAGTTATATGCTTTGGAATGTAACACACAAACTGAGTCCAATTTCAGACGTTGACGTACGGATGGAGCTAACTTTGTTCGACTGTCATGAATCTTGTTCCAATACTTCAAAAGTGTTGAAACAATAGTAATGGAAGAGTTTGAGTCTAATTACGAGATCCGATTTCGAAAAAGTCACAAATTATAGGCTTAGGAATGTAAAACACAAACTGAGTCATATTTCAGATGTTGATGCACGGATGGAGCTAACTTGTTTCGACTGTCCCAAATCTTGTTCCAACACTTCAAATCTGTTGAATCAATAGTAATACAAGAGTTTGAGTCAAATTATGAGGTCCGGTTGCGAAAAAGTCACAAGTTATAGGCTTCGGAATGCATCACACAAACTATGTCCAATTTGTGACGTTGACGAACGGATGGAGCTAACTTGTTTCGACTGTCACGAAACTTGTTCCAACACTTCAAATGTGTTGAAACAATAGTAATGGAAGAGTTTGAGTTCAATTACGAGGTCCGGTTGCGAAAAAGTCACAAGTTATAGGCTTCGGAATGTAACTCACAAACTGAGTCCAATTTCAGACGTTGACGCACGGATGGAGCTAACTTGTTTCGACTGTCATGAATCTTGTTGCAACACATCAAAAGTGTTGAAACAATAGTAATGGAAGAGTTTGAGTAAAATTACGAGGTCCGATTGCGACAAAGTCACAAGTTATAGGCTTCGGAATGTAACACTCAAACTGAGTCCAATTTGAGACGTTGACGCACGGATGGAGCTAACTTGTTTCTACTGTCACGAATCTTGTTCCAACAATCCAAATTTGTTAAAACAATAGTAATGGAAGAGTTTGAGTCCAATTACGAGGTCCGATTGCTAAAAAGCCATAAGTTATAGGCTTCGGAATGTAACACACAAACTGAGTCCAATTAAGGACATTTACGCACGGACGGAGCTAACTTGTTTCGACTGTCCCGAATCTTGTTCCAACACTTCAAATGTGTTGAAACAGTAGTAATGGAAGAATTCGAGTCGAATTACGAGGTCCGATTGGGAAAAAGTCACAAGTTATAGGCTTCAGAACGTAACACACTAACTGAGTCCAATTTGAGACGTTGACGCACGGATGGAGCTAACTTGTTTCGACTGTCCCAAATCTTGTTCCAACACTTCAAATCTGTTGAAACAATAGTAATGGAAGAGTTTGAGTCCAATTACAAGGTCTGGTTGCGAAGAAGTCACAAGTTATAGGCTTCAGAATGTGAGACACAAACTGAGTCCAATTTGAGACGTTGACGCACGGATGGAGCTAACTTGTTTCGACTGTCACGAATCTTGATCCAACACTTCAAATCTGTTGAAACAATAGTAATGGAATAGTTGGAGTCCAATTACGAGGTCCGATTGCGAAAAAGTCAAAAGTTATAGGCTTTGAAATGTAACTCACAAACTGAGTCCAATTAAAGACATTGACGCATGGATGGAGCTAACTTGTTTCGACTGTCCCGAATCTTGTTCCAACACTTCAAATGTGTTGAAACAATAGTAGTAGAAGAATTCAAGTCTAATTACGAGGTCCGGTTGCGAAAAAGTCACAAGTTATAGGCTTCGGAATGTAACTCACAAACTGAGTCCAATTTCAGACGTTGACGCACGGATGGAGCTAACTTGTTTCGACTGTCATGAATCTTGTTCCAACACTTCAAAAGTGTTGAAACAATAGTAATGGAAGAGTTTGAGTAAAATTACGAGGTCCGGTTGCGACAAAGTCACAAGTTATAGGCTTCGGAATGTAACACTCAAACTGAGTCCAATTTGAGACGTTGACGCACGGATGGAGCTAACTTGTTTCTACTGTCACGAATCTTGTTCCAACAATTCAAATTTGTTAAAACAATAGTAATGGAAGAGTTTGAGTCCAATTACGAGGTCCGATTGCTAAAAAGCCATAAGTTATAGGCTTCGGAATGTAACACACAAACTGAGTCCAATTAAAGATATTGACGCACGGATGGAGCTAACTTCTTTCGCCTGTCCCGAATCTTGTTCCAACACTTCAAATGTGTTGAAACAATAGTGATGTAAGAGTTTGAGTAAAATTACGAGGTCCGGTTGCGACAAAGTAACAAGTTATAGGCTTGGGAATGTAACACACAAACTGAGTCCAATTTTAGACCTTGACGCACGGATGGAGCTAAGTTCTTTCTACTGTCACGAATCTTGTTGCAACAATTCAAATTTGTTAAAACAATAGTAATGGAAGAGTTTGAGTCCAATTACAAGGTCCGATTGCTAAAAAGCCATAAGTTATAGGCTTCGGAATGTATCACACAAACTAAGTCCAATTTGAGACGTTGACGAACGGATGGAGCTAACTTGTTTCGACTGTTACGAATCTTGTTCCAACACTTCAAATGTGTTGAAACAATAGTAATGGAAGAGTTTGAGTTCAATTACGAGGTCCGGTTGCGAAAAAGTCACAAGTTATATGCTTCGGTATGTAACACACAAACAGAGTCCAATTAAAGACATTGACGCATGGATGGAGCTAACTTATTTCGACTGTCCCGAATCTTCTTCCAACACTTCAAATGTGTTGAAACAATAGTAGTGGAAGAATTTGAGTCTAATTACGAGGTCCGGTTGCGAAAAAGTCACAAGTTATAGGCTTCGGAATGTAACACACAAACTGAGTCCAATTTGAGTCGTTGACGCACGGATGGAGCTAACTTGTTTCTACTGTCACGAATCTTGTTCCAACAATTTAAATGTGTTAAAACAATAGTAATCTAATAGTTTGAGTCCAATTACGAGGTCCGATTGCTAAAAAGCCATAAGTTATAGTCTTCTGAATGTAACATACAAACTGAGTCCAATTTGAGACGTTGACGCATGGATGGAGCTAACTTGTTTCTACTGTCACGAATCTTGTTCCAACAATTCAAATTTGTTAAAACAATTGTAATGGAAGAGTTTGAGTCCAATTACAAGGTCCAATTGCTAAAAAGCCATAAGTTATAGGCTTCGGAATGTAACACACACACTGAGTCCAATATGAGACGTTGACGCACGGATGGAGCTAACTTGTTTCTACTGTCACGAATCTTGTTCCAACAATTCAAATTTGTTAAAACATTAGTAATGGAAGAGTTTGAGTCCAATTACCAGGTCCGATTGCTAAAAAGCCATAAGTTATAGGCTTCGAAATATAACATACAAACTGAGTCCAATTTACGACGCTGACGCACGGATGGAGCGAACTTGTTTCGACTGTCCCGAATCTTGTTCCAACAATTCAAATGTGTTGAAACAACAGTAATGGAAGAGTTTGAGTAAAATTACGAGGTCCGGTTGTGACAAAGTCACAAGTTATAGGCTTCGGAATGTAACACACAAACTGAGTCCAATTTGAGACGTTGACGCACGGATGGAGCTAACTTTTTTCTACTGTCCCGAATCTTATTCCAACACTACAAATCTGTTGAAACAATTGTAATGGAAGAGTTCGAGTCTAATTACGAGATCCGATTGCGAAAAAGTCACAAATTATAGGCTTAGGAATGTAACACACAAACTGAGTCCAATTTGAGATGTTGACGCACGGATGGAGCTAACTTGTTTCGACTATCCCAAATCTTGTTCCAACACTTCAAATCTGTTGAATCAATAGTAATGGAAGAGTTTGAGTCAAATTATGAGGTCCGATTGCGAAAAAGTCACAAGTTATAGGCTTCGGAATGTATCACACAAACTAAGTCCAATTTGAGACGTTGACGAACGGATGGAGCTAACTTGTTTCGACTGGTACGAATCATGTTCCAACACTTCAAATGTGTTGAAACAATAGTAATGGAAGAGTTTGAGTTCAATTACGAGGTCCGGTTGCGAAAAAGTCACAAGTTATATGCTTCGGTATGTAACACACAAACTGAGTCCAATTAAAGACATTGACGCATGGATGGAGCTAACTTGTTTCGACTGTCCCGAATCTTCTTCCAACACTTCAAATGTGTTGAAACAACAGTAATGGAAGAGTTTGAGTAAAATTACGAGGTCCGGTTGTGACAAAGTCACAAGTTATAGGCTTCGGAATGTAACACACAAACTGAGTCCAATTTGAGACGTTGACGCACGGATGGAGCTAACTTTTTTCTACTGTCCCGAATCTTATTCCAACACTACAAATCTGTTGAAACAATAGTAATGGAAGAGTTCGAGTCTAATTACGAGATCCGATTGCGAAAAAGTCACAAATTATAGGCTTCGGAATGTAACACACAAACTGAGTCCAATTTGAGTCGTTGACGCACGGATGGAGCTAACTTGTTTCTACTGTCACGAATCTTGTTCCAACAATTCAAATGTCTTAAAACAATAGTAATGTAATAGTTTGAGTCCAATTACGAGGTCCGATTGCTAAAAAGCCATAAGTTATAGTCTTCTGAATGTAACATACAAACCGAGTCCAATTTGAGACGTTGACGCATGGATGGAGCTAACTTGTTTCTACGGTCACGAATCTTGTTCCAACAATTCAAATTTGTTAAAACAATAGTAATGGAAGAGTTTGAGTCCAATTACAAGGTCCGATTGCTAAAAAGCCATAAGTTATAGGCTTCGGAATGTAACACACAAACTGAGTCCAATTTGAGACGTTGACGCACGGATGGAGCTAACTTGTTTCTACTGTCACGAATCTTGTTCCAACACTTCAAATGTGTTGAAACAATAGTAGTGGAAGAATTCGAGTCTAATTACGAGGTCCGGTTGCGAAAAAGTCACAAGTTATAGGCTTCGGAATGTAACTCACAAACTCAGTCCAATTTCAGACGATGACGAACGGATGGAGCTAACTTGTTTCGACTATCATGAATCTTGTTCCAACACTTCAAAAGTGTTGAAACAATAGTAATGGAAGAGTTTGAGTAAAATTACGAGGTCCGGTTGCGACAAAGTCACAAGTTATAGGCTTCGGAATGTAACACTCAAACTGAGTCCAATTTGAGACGTTGACGCACGGATGGAGCTAACTTGTTTCTACTGTCACGAATCTTGTTCTAACAATTCAAATTTGTTAAAACAATACTAATGGAAGAGTTTGAGTCCAATTACGAGGTCCGATTGCTAAAAAGCCATAAGTTATAGGCTTCGGAATGTAACACACAAACTTAGTCCAATTAAAGACATTGATGCACGGATGGAGCTAACTTCTTTCGACTGTCCCGAATCTTGTTCCAACACTTCAAATGTGTTGAAACAATAGTAATGGAAGAGTTTTGAAAGTAGGCTTTTTCCGCGTCGTTGGTTACGGAAACCCTAACTTCAACACATTTGTAATTTTAATCCGATTATCCTGCAAAATTGACAGATTTGTATAGGGATTCGTGTCGGATGTCGATCCACACTCGGGATTAGTCTGATTAGCGCGAATAGGAATATAAAATGACAGAAAATTTCCTGAAAATGGAACACAATTTTATTCAAATCAACTTCATTCATTCGAACATGTCTCTTACAATCAAGTAAAAATAACTAAATTATAAAGCGTTAAAAAAAATGAACTAGAGAGAGAAAGAGAGAACTAGAGAGATCTAGAGAGAGAGGACATATAGAGAGAGAAAGAAGAAATCTAGAGAGAGAAAATGAAAAGTAAAAATGAAAAAGAGAATAGAGAGAAAGAAACAATACCTTAGACTTACCAATGATCGGGTGCACAGCCAAGACATGGGGCAGCAAGAGAAACAAGGAGGATTTTGGTGGGTAGCACCGCAAGAGATGTGGTCATGAAGATTGCCGGAGTTGCAGGTTTGCAACTCTGGTCAATGGAGTTGTGGTGCATGGCAGCGAAGAAGATCAAATGGTGGAGGCGTGGCTTGCATGAAGGATGAATCACCAATTCTCTTTTCTTCCCCTTTTCTTTTGGTTCATTTTTTTTTTATATCTCACAAATACCTGCAAATTGAAGGTGGAAGAGGCGGTGCTCACAGGTGGAATACGTGCAAGGTTGCACGTTCTGGAAGGTGGCAGCAACGGTGGAAGTTGTGGAGAGGATGATCTGCTTGAGGAAGGGCAGCAGCTGCTGGTGCGTGGCTGCTGGGACGCTAGGAAGGAGGCGGAGCAATGAGGCGGAGGTGACGTGCAGCAGCAGGCGAACCCAAGAAGTTGCAGGCGGTGGGCAGCTGGTCGTTCGAGTGGAGAAGACGGACTGGTGGAAGAGGAGGATCAGGGAGGAAGAAGTGGGGGCAGGCGTAGCAGGTGGAGAAGGAGGGGGCGTTGCCGGAGAGAAGAGGAGACGGAGGCGAACCAGTCCGGTGGGCTGGGTGGTGTGGTTTTGACAGCAAGCAGTTGCACACGCTGGTGATGGCTGAGGGCGGTGGACCTCCAAAAGAGATCGTGGAGGACGCTGGGGAGGTGAGCAAGGGGTTGGGCAGTGGCTGGAAGAGGAGAAAAACGTGAAGAAGACGAGGTGGCCGGAGTTCTGCAACTCCGGCCGGTAAAAGAAGAAGAAGAAGAAGAAGAAGAAGAAGAAGAAGAAGAAGAAGAAGAAGAAGAAGAAGAAGAAGAAGAAGAGAAGAAGAAGAGGAAAGAAGAAAGGGAAGAGAGGAAGAGGGACGAAGAGAAGGAAGAGAAGAAAGAGAAGAGAAGAAGGAAGAAGGACGGCCGGAGTTGCAAACCTGCAACTCCGGCGAAGAATGGTGAAGAAGATGAAGAGAAGGAAAAACGAGAAAGAAGAAAGGAGGAGGAAGATGGGGCCAAAAACGACGGGAAGAGTAAAGGGGAAGGAGAGGAGAAGAGGGGAGAGGGATTAGGGTTCGAACGAACCCCTATCCTTCTCCTTTTAAAGCTTCCCTATTTCCTTTAATGGAAATAGGGGATTTTTTGAATAAAAAAATAAGAAAAATAATTTTAAATTTTTTTTTTTTTTTTTTTTTTTTTTTTTTTTTTTTTTTTTTTTTTTTTTTTTTATAAGTAAAAACCTACTTTTCTATGGGGAATCTCCCCATTTAGTGGACCCCCCATTTTTTAATTAAAATTATTTTGAAATTCACGGGGTCCACTAACTGGTCGGACAGCGGGTCGATGATGATGGGCCCGGCTATTGGCCCACATGGACTGATGATGTCCATCGTCTCACAAGATGATGTGACAGACATTCTGATGGCGATCGGATGGATGGTGACTTGATTGGGACCCAAATTGGTAGATCGACGGATCTAGAGAGATCCAACGGTCCGATTGAAGATCCAACGGTCCGATGGAAGATCCAACGGTCAGAAAGCTCAGGGAGATGAGATAGAGCCGAAGGGTAGGAGTTCTGGGGTTAGGTCAGTAGATTCGAGGATCGAGAGATGAAGAGAGAGAGAGAGAATAAGGGGAGATGAGAGAAAAAGTATCAAAAAAAATGGAAAAAAGCACTGGCGGAGGGTCTGGAACCCTGGTCTTCACTGTGACCATCCTCACGCTTCTCCAGTAGAGTCGACCATCATTCTTTGCTGACTCATGTGGCTTTAAACGCTTTGGTCCGTCTCTTGGTCATTGGCTCTCCTACTCTCTTCGTTCTTTGGGCCGGCTTTTTGGTCCTCTTATTCAGCCCATATTTGGCCCATATCTTCTAGTTATAGCATGTGGGCTTGTTAAGCTTTGATAATGGGCTTTCATGATCGATTTGGGCCCACAAGTCTCGAAAATCGTCCCATCGGGGTTTCCTGCGACAGAAGAAGCGCGTAATGAGACTTTATCAGAACGGCTTAATATTTAGACTTCCGAAAATGTGTTTAATGCATGCAAATATACCATTTCGTCTAGAAAAGTGTGTTTTACGCAATAAGATAGACTCTTACGTAGAAAAGTGGATAATTAGAGCAGTTTTACGTAGGAGAGTGCAATAACGCTAAAAGGATAATTGCTTAAAATAAGCACTTTTGAGCGAATATCAAGTTTGAATAAAATTATGAGGTCCGGTTGCGACAAAGTCACAAGTTATAGGCTTCGGAATGTAACAAACAAACTGAGTCCAATTTGAGACGTTGACGCACGGATGGAGCTAACTTGTTTCTACTGTCCCGAATCTTGTTCCAACACTTCAAATGTGTTGAAACAATAGTAATGGAAGAGTTTGAGTAAAATTATGAGGTCCGGTTGCGACAAAGTCACAAGGTATAGGCTTCGGAATGTAACACACAAACTGAGTCCAATTTGAGACGTTGACGCACGGATGGAGCTAACTTGTTTCTACTGTCACGAATCTTGTTCCAAGAATTCAAATGTTTGAAAACAATAGTAATGGAATAGTTTGAGTCCAATTACAAGGTCCGATTACTAAAAAGCCATAAGTTATAGGCTTCGGAATGTAACATACAAATTGAGTCCAATTTGAGACGTTGACGCACGGATAGAGCTAACTTGTTTCGACTGTCCCGAATCTTGTTCCAACACTTCAAATGTGTTGAAACAATTGTAATGGAAGAGTTTGATTCCAATTACGATTTTCGGTTGCGACAAAGTCACAAGTTATAGGCTTCGGAATGTAACACACAAACTGAGTCCAATTTGAGACGTTGACGCACGGATGGAGCTAACTTGTTTCTACTGTCCCGAATCTTGTTCCAACACTTCAAATGTGTTGAAACAATAGTATTGGAAGAGTTTGAGTAAAATTATGAGGTCCGGTTGCGACAAAGTCACAAGGTATAGGCTTCGGAATGTAACACACAAACTGAGTCCAATTTGAGACGTTGACGCACGGATGGAGCTAACTTGTTTCTACTGTCACGAATCTTGTTCCAAGAATTCAAATGTTTGAAAACTATAGTAATGGAATAGTTTGAGTCCAATTACAAGGTCCGATTACTAAAAAGCCATAAGTTATAGGCTTCGGAATGTAACACACAAACTGAGTCCAATTTGAGATGTTGACGCACGGATGGAGCTAACTTGTTTCGACTATCCCAAATCTTGTTCCAACACTTCAAATCTGTTGAATCAATAGTAATGGAAGAGTTTGAGTCAAATTATGAGGTCCGATTGCGAAAAAGTCACAAGTTATAGGCTTCGGAATGTATCACACAAACTAAGTCCAATTTGAGACGTTGACGAACGGATGGAGCTAACTTGTTTCGACTGTTACGAATCTTGTTCCAACACTTCAAATGTGTTGAAACAATAGTAATGGAAGAGTTTGAGTTCAATTACGAGGTCCGGTTGCGAAAAAGTCACAAGTTATATGCTTCAGTATGTAACACACAAACTGAGTCCAATTAAAGACATTGACGCATGGATGGAGCTAACTTGTTTCGACTGTCCCGAATCTTCTTCCAACACTTCAAATGTGTTGAAACAACAGTAATGGAAGAGTTTGAGTAAAATTACGAGGTCCGGTTGTGACAAAGTCACAAGTTATAGGCTTCGGAATGTAACACACAAACTGAGTCCAATTTGAGACGTTGACGCACGGATGGAGCTAACTTTTTTCTACTGTCCCGAATCTTATTCCAACACTACAAATCTGTTGAAACAATAGTAATGGAAGAGTTCGAGTCTAATTACGAGATCCGATTGCGAAAAAGTCACAAATTATAGGCTTCGGAATGTAACACACAAACTGAGTCCAATTTGAGTCGTTGACGCACGGATGGAGCTAACTTGTTTCTACTATCACGAATCTTGTTCCAACAATTCAAATGTCTTAAAACAATAGTAATGTAATAGTTTGAGTCCAATTACGAGGTCCGATTGCTAAAAAGCCATAAGTTATAGTCTTCTGAATGTAACATACAAACCGAGTCCAATTTGAGACATTGACGCATGGATGGAGCTAACTTGTTTCTACTGTCACGAATCTTGTTCCAACAATTCAAATTTGTTAAAACAATAGTAATGGAAAAGTTTGAGTCCAATTACAAGGTCCGATTGCTAAAAAGCCATAAGTTATAGGCTTCGGAATGTATCACACAAACTGAGTCCAATTTGAGACGTTGACGCACGGATGGAGCTAACTTGTTTCTACTGTCACGAATCTTGTTCCAACACTTCAAATGTGTTGAAACAATAGCAGTGGAAGAATTCGAGTCTAATTACGAGGTCCGGTTGCGAAAAAGTCACAAGTTATAGGCTTCGGAATGTAACTCACAAACTCAGTCCAATTTCAGACGATGACGAACGGATGGAGCTAACTTGTTTCGACTGTCATGAATCTTGTTCCAACACTTCAAAAGTGTTGAAACAATAGTAATGGAAGAGTTTGAGTAAAATTACAAGGTCCGGTTGCGACAAAGTCACAAGTTATAGGCTTCGGAATGTAACACCCAAACTGAGTCCAATTTGAGACGTTGACGCACGGATGGAGCTAACTTGTTTCTACTGTCACGAATCTTGTTCCAACAATTCAAATTTGTTAAAACAATAGTAATGGAAGAGTTTGAGTCCAATTACGAGGTCCGATTGCTAAAAAGCCATAAGTTATAGGCTTCAGAATGTAATACACAAACTTAGTCCAATTAAAGACATTGATGCACGGATGGAGCTAACTTCTTTCGACTTTCCCGAATCTTGTTCCAACACTTCAAATGTGTTGAAACAATAGTAATGGAAGAGTTTGAATAAAATTATGAGGTCCGGTTGCGACAAAGTCACAAGTTATAGGCTTCGGAATGTAACAAACAAACTGAGTCCAATTTGAGACGTTGACGCACGGATGGAGCTAACTTGTTTCTACTGTCCCGAATCTTCTTCCAACACTTCAAATGTGTTGAAACAATATTAATGGAAGAGTTTGAGTAAAATTATGAGGTCCGGTTGCGACAAAGTCACAAGGTATAGGCTTCGGAATGTAAGACACAAACTGAGTCCAATTTGAGACGTTGACGCACGGATGGAGCTAACTTGTTTCTACTGTCACGAATCTTGTTCCAAGAATTCAAATGTTTGAAAACAATAGTAATGGAATAGTTTGAGTCCAATTACAAGGTCCGATTACTAAAAAGCCATAAGTTATAGGCTTCGGAATGTAACATACAAATTGAGTCCAATTTGAGACGTTGACGCACGGATAGAGCTAACTTGTTTCGACTGTCCCGAATCTTGTTCCAACACTTCAAATGTGTTGAAACAATTGTAATGGAAGAGTTTGATTCCAATTACGATTTTCGGTTTCGAAAAAGTCACAAGTTATAGGCTTCGGAATGTAACACACAAACTGAGTCTAATTTGAGACGTTGACGCACGGATGGAGCTAACTTGTTTCTACTGTCACAAATCTTGTTCCAACAATTCAAATTTGTCAAAACAATTGTAATGGAAGAGTTTGAGTCCAATTAAAAAGTCCGATTGCTAAAAAGCCATAAGTTATAGGCTTCGAAATGTAACACACAAACTGAGTCCGATTAAAAACATTGATGCACGGATGGAGCTAACTTGTTTCGACTGTCCCGAATCTTGTTCCAACACTTCAAATGTGTTGAAACAATTGTAATGGAAGAGTTTGAGTCCAATTAGGAGTTCCGGTTTCGAAAAAGTCGCAAGTTATAGGCTTCGGAATGTAACAAACAAACTGAGTCCAATTACAGACATTGAGGCACGGATGGAGCTAACTTGTTTCGACGGTCCCAAATCTTGTTCCAACACTTCAAATTTGTTGAAACAACAGTAATGGAAGAGTTTGAGTACAATTACGAGGTCTGGTTGCGAAAAAGTCACAAGTTATAGGCTTCAGAATGTGAGACACAAACTGAGTCTAATTTGAGATGTTGACGCACGGATGGAGCTAACTTGTTTCTACTGTCACGAATCTTGTTCCAACAATTCAAATTTGTTAAAACAATAGTAATGGAAGAGTTTGAGTTCAATTACCAAGTCCGATTGCTAAAAAGCCATAAGTTATAGGCTTCGAAATGTAACATACAAACTGAGTCCAATTTACGACGCTGACGCACGGATGGAGCTAACTTGTTTCGACTGTCCCGAATCTTGTTCCAACACTTCAAATGTGTTGAAACAACAGTAATGGAAGAGTTTGAGTAAAATTACGAGGTCCGATTGTGACAAAGTCACAAGTTATAGGCTTCGGAATGTAACACACAAACTGAGTCCAATTTGAGACGTTGACGCACGGATGGAGCTAACTTTTTTCTACTGTCCCGAATCTTATTCCAACACTACAAATCTGTTGAAACAATAGTAATGGAAGAGTTCGAGTCTAATTACGAGATCCGATTGCGAAAAAGTCACAAATTATAGGCTTAGGAATGTAACACACAAACTGAGTCCAATTTGAGATGTTGACGCACGGATGGAGCTAACTTGTTTCGACTATCCCAAATCTTGTTCCAACACTTCAAATCTGTTGAATCAATAGTAATGGAAGAGTTTGAGTCAAATTATGAGGTCCGATTGCGAAAAAGTCACAGGTTATAGGCTTCGGAACGTATCACACAAACTAAGTCCAATTTGAGACCTTGACGAACGGATGGAGCTAACTTGTTTCGACTGTTACGAATCTTGTTCCAACACTTCAAATGTGTTGAAACAATAGTAATGGAAGAGTTTGAGTTCAATTACGAGGTCCGGTTGCGAAAAAGTCACAAGTTATATGCTTCGGTATGTAACACACAAACTGAGTCCAATTAAAGACATTGACGCATGGATGGAGCTAACTTGTTTCGACTGTCCCGAATCTTCTTCCAACACTTCAAATGTGTTGAAACAATAGTAGTGGAAGAATTCGAGTCTAATTACGAGGTCCGGTTGCGAAAAAGTCACAAGTTATAGGCTTCGGAATGTAACACACAAACTGAGTCCAATTTGAGTCGTTGACGCACGGATGGAGCTAAGTTGTTTCTACTGTCACGAATCTTGTTCCAACAATTCAAATGTCTTAAAACAATAGTAATGTAATAGTTTGAGTCCAATTACGAGGTCCGATTGCTAAAAAGCCATAAGTTATAGTCTTCTGAATGTAACATACAAACCGAGTCCAATTTGAGACGTTGACGCATGGATGGAGCTAACTTGTTTCTACTGTGACGAATCTTTTTCCAACAATTCAAATTTGTTAAAACAATAGTAATGGAAGAGTTTGAGTCCAATTACAAGGTCCGATTGCTAAAAAGCCATAAGTTATAGGCTTCGGAATGCAACATACAAACTGAGTCCAATTTGAGACGTTGACGCACGGATGGAGCTAACTTCTTTCGACTGTCCCGAATCTTGTTCCAACACTTCAAATGTGTTGAAACAATAGTAGTGGAAGAATTCGAGTCTAATTACGAGGTCCGGTTGCGAAAAAGTCACAAGTTATAGGCTTCGGAATGTAACTCACAAACTGAGTCAAATTTCAGACGATGACGAACGGATGGACCTAACTTGTTTCGACTGTCATGAATCTTGTTCCAACACTTCAAAAGTGTTCAAACAATAGTAATGGAAGAGTTTGAGTAAAATTACAAGGTCCGGTTGCGACACAGTCACAAGTTATAGGGTTCGGAATGTAACACTCAAACTGAGTCCAATTTGAGACGCTGATGCACGGATGGAGCTAACTTGTTTCTACTCTCACGAATCTTGTTCCAACAATTCAAATTTGTTAAAACAATAGTAATGGAAGAGTTTGAGTCCAATTACAAGGTCCGATTGCTAAAAAGCCATAAGTTATAGGCTTCGGAATGTAACACACAAACTGAGTCCAATTAAAGACATTGACGCACGGATGGAGCTAACTTCTTTCGCCTGTCCCGAATCTTGTTCCAACACTTCAAATGTGTTGAAACAATAGTAATGGAAGAGTTTGAGTTATATTATGAGGTTCGGTTGCGACAAAGTCACAAGTTATAGGCTTCGGAATGTAACACACTAACTGAGTCTAATTTGAGACGTTGACGCACGGATGGAGGTAACTTGTTTCGACTATACCGAATCTTGCTCAACCACTTCAATGTGTTGAAACAATAGTAATGGAAGAGTTTAAGTAAAATTACGAGGTCCGGTTGCGACAAAGTCACAAGTTATATGCTTTGGAATGTAACACACAAACTGAGTCCAATTTCAGACGTTGACGTACGGATGGAGCTAACTTTGTTCGACTGTCATGAATCTTGTTCCAACACTTCAAAAGTGTTGAAACAATAGTAATGGAAGAGTTTGAGTCTAATTACGAGATCCGATTTCGAAAAAGTCACAAATTATAGGCTTAGGAATGTAAAACACAAACTGAGTCCAATTTCAGATGTTGATGCACAGATGGAGCTAACTTGTTTCGACTGTCCCAAATCTTGTTCCAACACTTCAAATCTGTTGAATCAATAGTAATAGAAGAGTTTGAGTCAAATTATGAGGTCCGGTTGCGAAAAAGTCACAAGTTATAGGCTTCGGAATGCATCACACAAACTAAGTCCAATTTGTGACGTTGACGAACGGATGGAGCTAACTTGTTTCGACTGTCACGAAACTTGTTCCAACACTTCAAATGTGTTGAAACAATAGTAATGGAAGAGTTTGAGTTCAATTACGAGGTCCGGTTGCGACAAAGTCACAAGTTATAGGCTTCGGAATGTAACACACAAACTGAGTCCAATTAAGGACATTGACGCACGGACGGAGCTAACTTGTTTCGACTGTCCCGAATCTTGTTCCAACACTTCAAATGTGTTGAAACAGTAGTAATGGAAGAATTCGAGTCAAATTACGAGGTCCGATTGGGAAAAAGTCACAAGTTATAGGCTTCGGAACGTAACACACTAACTGAGTCCAATTTGAGACGTTGACGCACGGATGGAGCTAACTTGTTTCGACTGTCCCAAATCTTGTTCCAACACTTCAAATCTGTTGAAACAATAGTAATGGAAGAGTTTGAGTCCAATTACAAGGTCTGGTTGCGAAGAAGTCACAAGTTATAGGCTTCAGAATGTGAGACACAAACTGAGTCCAATTTGAGACGTTGACGCACGGATGGAGCTAACTTGTTTCGACTGTCCCGAATCTTGTTCCAACACTTCAAATGTGTTGAAACAATGGTAGTGGAAGAATTCGAGTCTAATTACGAGGTCCGGTTGCGAAAAAGTCACAAGTTATAGGCTTCGGAATGTAACACACAAACTGAGTCCAATTAAGGACATTGACGCACGGACGGAGCTAACTTGTTTCGACTGTCCCGAATCTTGTTCCAACACTTCAAATGTGTTGAAACAGTAGTAATGGAAGAATTCGAGTCGAATTACGAGGTCCGATTGGGAAAAAGTCACAAGTTATAGGCTTCGGAACGTAACACACTAACTGAGTCCAATTTGAGACGTTGACGCACGGATGGAGCTAACTTGTTTCGACTGTCCCAAATCTTGTTCCAACACTTCAAATCTGTTGAAACAATAGTAATGGAAGAGTTTGAGTCCAATTACAAGGTCTGGTTGCGAAGAAGTCACAAGTTATAGGCTTCAGAATGTGAGACACAAACTGAGTCCAATTTGAGACGTTGACGCACGGATGGAGCTAACTTGTTTCGACTGTCACGAATCTTGATCCAACACTTCAAATCTATTGAAACAATAGTAATGGAATAGTTGGAGTCCAATTACGAGGTCCGATTGCGAAAAAGTCAAAAGTTATAGGCTTTGAAATGTAACTCACAAACTGAGTCCAATTAAAGACATTGACGCATGGATGGAGCTAACTTGTTTCGACTGTCCCGAATCTTGTTCCAACACTTCAAATGTGTTGAAACAATAGTAGTGGAAGAATTCGAGTCTAATTACGAGGTCCGGTAGCGAAAAAGTCACAAATTATAGGCTTCGGAATGTAACTCACAAACTGAGTCCAATTTCAGACGTTGACGCACGGATGGAGCTAACTTGTTTCGACTGTAATGAATCTTGTTCCAACACTTCAAAAGTGTTGAAACAATAGTAATGGAAGAGTTTGAGTAAAATTACGAGGTCCGGTTGCGACAAAGTCACAAGTTATAGGCTTCGGAATGTAACACACAAACTGAGTCCAATTTGAGACGTTGACGCACGGATGGAGCTAACTTGTTTCTACTGTCACGAATCTTGTTCCAACAATTCAAATTTGTTAAAACAATAGTAATGGAAGAGTTTGAGTCAAATTACAAGGTCCGATTGCTAAAAAGCCATAAGTTATAGGCTTCGGAATGTAACACACAAACTTAGTCCAATTAAAGACATTGATGCACGGATGGAGCTAACTTCTTTCGACTATCCCGAATCTTGTTCCAACACTTCAAATGTGTTGAAACAATAGTAATGAAAGAGTTTGAATAAAATTATGAGATCCGGTTGCGAAAAAGTCACAAGTTATAGGCTTCGGAATGTAACAAACAAACTGAGTCCAATTTGAGACGTTGACGCACGGATGGAGCTAACTTGTTTCTACTGTCCCGAATCTTGTTCCAACACTTCAAATGTGTTGAAACAATAGTAATGGAAGAGTTTGAGTAAAATTATGAGGTCCGGTTGCGACAAAGTCACAAGGTATAGGCTTCGGAATGTAACACACAAACTGAGTCCAATTTGAGACGTTGACGCACGGATGGAGCTAACTTGTTTCTACTGTCACGAATCTTGTTCCAAGAATTCAAATGTTTGAAAACAATAGTAATGGAATAGTTTGAGTCCAATTACAAGGTCCGATTACTAAAAAGCCATAAGTTATAGGCTTCGGAATGTAACTCACAAATTGAGCCCAATTTGAGACGTTGACGCACGGATAGAGCTAACTTGTTTCGACTGTCACGAATCTTGTTCCAACACTTCAAATGTGTTGAAACAATAGTAATGGAAGAGTTTGATTCCAATTACGATTTTCGGTTGCGAAAAAGTCACAAGTTATAGGCTTCGGAATGTAACACACAAACTGAGTCTAATTTGAGATGTTGACGCACGGATGGAGCTAACTTGTTTCTACTGTCACGAATCTTGTTCCAACAATTCAAATTTGTCAAAACAATTGTAATGGAAGAGTTTGAGTCCAATTACAAAGTCCGATTGCTAAAAAGCCATAAATTATAGGCTTCGGAATGTAAAACACAAACTGAGTCCGATTAAAAACATTGATGCACGGATGGAGCTAACTTGTTTCGACTGTCCCGAATCCTGCTCCAACACTTCAAATGTGTTGAAACAATTGTAATGGAAGAGTTTGAGTCCAATTAGGAGGTCCGGTTGCGAAAAAGTCGCAAGTTATAGGCTTCGGAATGTAACAAACAAACTGAGTCCAATTATAGACATTGAGGCACGGATGGAGATAACTTGTTTCGACGGTCCCAAATCTTGTTCCAACACTTCAAATTTGTTGAAACAATAGTAATGGAAGAGTTTGAGTACAATTACGAGGTCTGGTTGCGAAAAAGTCACAAGTTATAGGCTTCAGAATGTGAGACACAAACTGAGTCTAATTTGAGATGTTGACGCACGGATAGAGCTAACTTGTTTCTACTGTCACGAATCTTGTTCCAACAATTCAAATTTGTTAAAACAATAGTAATGGAAGAGTTTGAGTCCAATTACAAGGTCCGATTGCTAAAAAGCCATAAGTTATAGGCTTCGAAATGTAACATACAAACTGAGTCCAATTTGCGACGCTGACGCACGGATGGAGCTAACTTCTTTCGACTGTCCCGAATCTTGTTCCAACACTTCAAATGTGTTGAAACAACAGTAATGGAAGAGTTTGAGTAAAATTACAAGGTCCGGTTGTGACAAAGTCACAAGTTATAGGCTTCGGAATGTAACACACAAACTGAGTCCAATTTGAGACGTTGACGCACGGATGGACCTAACTTTTTTTACTGTCCCGAATCTTGTTCCAACACTACAAATCTGTTGAAACAATAGTAATTGAAGAGTTCGAGTCTAATTACGAGATCCGATTGCGAAAAAGTCACAAATTATAGGCTTCGGAATGTAACACACAAACTGAGTCCAATTTGAGATGTTGACGCACGGATGGAGCTAACTTGTTTCGACTGTCCCAAATCTTGTTCCAACACTTCAAATCTGTTGAATCAATAGTAATGGAAGAGTTTGAGTCAAATTATGAGGTCCGATTGCGAAAAAGTCACAAGGTATAGGCTTCGGAATGTATCACACAAACTAAGTCCAATTTGAGACGTTGACGAACGGATGGAGCTAACTTGTTTCGACTGTTACGAATCTTGTTCCAACACTTCAAATGTGTTGAAACAATAGTAATGAAAGAGTTGGAGTTCAATTACGAGGTCCGGTTGCGAAAAAGTCACAAGTTATATGCTTCGGTATGTAACACACAAACTGAGTCCAATTAAAGACATTGACGCATGGATGGAGCTAACTTGTTTCGACTGTCCCGAATCTTCTTCCAACACTTCAAATGTGTTGAAACAATAGTAGTGGAAGAATTCGAGTCTAATTACGAGGTCCGGTTGCGAAAAAAGTCACAAGTTATAGGCTTCGGAATGTAACACACAAACTGAGTCCAATTTGAGTCGTTGACGCACGGATGGAGCTAAGTTGTTTCTACTGTCACGAATCTTGTTCCAACAATTCAAATGTCTTAAAACAATAGTAATGTAATAGTTTGAGTCCAATTACGAGGTCCGATTGCTAAAAAGCCATAAGTTATAGTCTTCTGAATGTAACATACAAACCGAGTCCAATTTGAGACGTTGACGCATGGATGGGCTAACTTGTTTCTACTGTCACGAATCTTGTTCCAACAATTCAAATTTGTTAAAACAATAGTAATGGAAGAGTTTGAGTCCAATTACAAGGTCCGATTGCTAAAAAGCCATAAGTTATAGGCTTCGGAATGTAACACACAAACTGAGTCCAATTTGAGACGTTGACGCACGGATGGAGCTAACTTGTTTCTACTGTCACGAATCTTGTTCCAATAATTCAAATTTGTTAAAACAATAGTAATGGAAGAGTTTGAGTCCAATTACAAGGTCCGATTGCTAAAAAGCCATAAGTTATAGGCTTCGGAATGCAACATACAAACTGAGTCCAATTTGAGACGTTGACGCACGGATGGAGCTAACTTCTTTCGACTGTCCCGAATCTTGTTCCAACACTTCAAATGTGTTGAAACAATAGTAGTGGAAGAATTCGGGTCTAATTACGAGGTCCGGTTGCGAAAAAGTCACAAGTTATAGGCTTCGGAATGTAACTCACAAACTGAGTCCAATTTCAGACGATGACGAACGGATGGACCTAACTTGTTTCGACTGTCATGAATCTTGTTCCAACACTTCAGAAGTGTTCAAACAATAGTAATGGAAGAGTTTGAGTAAAATTACAAGTTCCGGTTGCGACAAAGTCACAAGTTATAGGCTTCGGAATGTAACACTCAAACTGAGTCCAATTTGAGACGTTGATGCACGGATGGAGCTACCTTGTTTCTACTGTCACGAATCTTGTTCCAACAATTCAAATTTGTTAAAACATTAGTAATGGAAGAGTTTGAGTCCAATTACAAGGTCCGATTGCTAAAAAGCCATAAGTTATAGGCTTCGAAATGTAACACACAAACTGAGTCCAATTAAAGACATTGACGCACGGATGGAGCTAACTTCTTTCGCCTGTCCCGAATCTTGTTCCAACACTTCAAATGTGTTGAAACAATAGTAATGGAAGAGTTTGAGTTAAATTATGAGGTTCGGTTGCGACAAAGTCACAAGTTATAGGCTTCGGAATGTAACACACTAACTGAGTCCAATTTGAGACGTTGACGCAAGGATGGAGGTAACTTGTTTCGACTATACCGAATCTTGGTCCAACACTTCAGATGTGTTGAAACAATAGTAATGGAAGAGTTTAAGTAAAATTACGAGGTCCGGTTGCGACAAAGTCACAAGTTATATGCTTTGGAATGTAACACACAAACTGAGTCCAATTTCAGACGTTGACGTACGGATGGAGCTAACTTTGTTCGACTGTCATGAATCTTGTTCCAACACTTCAAAAGTGTTGAAACAATAGTAATGGAAGAGTTTGAGTCTAATTACGAGATCCGATTTCGAAAAAGTCATAAATTATAGGCTTAGGAATGTAAAACACAAACTGAGTCCAATTTCAGATGTGGACGCACGGATGGAGCTAACTTGTTTCGACTGTCCCAAATCTTGTTCCAACTCTTCAAATCTGTTGAATCAATAGTAATAGAAGAGTTTGAGTCAAATTATGAGGTCCGGTTGCGAAAAAGTCACAAGTTATAGGCTTCGGAATGTATCACACAAACTAAGTCCAATTTGTGACGTTGACGAACGGATGGAGCTAACTTGTTTCGACTGTCACGAAACTTGTTCCAACACTTCAAATGTGTTGAAACAATAGTAATGGAAGAGTTTGAGTTCAATTACGAGGTCCGGTTGCGAAAAAGTCACAAGTTATAGGCTTCGGAATGTAACACACAAACTGAGTCCAATTAAGACATGGACGCACGGACGGAGCTAACTTGTTTCGACTATCCCGAATCTTGTTCCAACACTTCAAATGTGTTGAAACAGTAGTAATGGAAGAATTCGAGTCGAATTACGAGGTCCGATTGGGAAAAAGTCACAAGTTATAGGCTTCGGAACGTAACTCACTAACTGAGTCCAATTTGAGACGTTGACGCACGGATGGAGCTAACTTGTTTCGACTGTCCAAATCTTGTTCCAACACTTCAAATCTGTTGAAACAATAGTAATGGAAGAGTTTGAGTCCAATTACAAGGTCTGGTTGCGAAGAAGTCACAAGTTATAGGCTTCAGAATGTGAGACACAAACTGAGTCCAATTTGAGACGTTGACGCACGGATGGAGCTAACTTGTTTCGACTGTCACGAATCTTGATCCAACACTTCAAATCTGTTGAAACAATAGTAATGGAATAGTTGGAGTCCAATTACGAGGTCTGATTGCGAAAAAGTCAAAAGTTATAGGCTTTGAAATGTAACTCACAAACTGAGTCCAATTAAAGACATTGACGCATGGATGGAGCTAACTTGTTTCGACTGTCCCGAATCTTGTTCCAACACTTCAAATGTGTTGAAACAATAGTAGTGGAAGAATTCGAGTCTAATTACGAGGTCCGGTTGCGAAAAAGTCACAAGTTATAGAATTCGGAATGTAACTCACAAACTGAGTCCAATTTCAGACGATGACGAACGGATGGACCTAACTTGTTTCGACTGTCATGAATCTTGTTCCAACACTTCAAAAGTGTTCAAACAATAGTAATGGAAGACTTTGAGTAAAATTACAAGGTCCGGTTGCGACAAAGTCACAAGTTATAGGCTTCGGAATGTAACACTCAAACTGAGTCCAATTTGAGACGTTGATGCACGGATGGAGCTAACTTGTTTCTACTGTCACGAATCTTGTTCCAACAATTCAAATTTGTTAAAACAATAGTAATGGAAGAGTTTGAGTCCAATTACAAGGTCCGATTGCTAAAAAGTCACAAGTTATAGGCTTCGGAATGTAACACACAAACTGAGTCCAATTAAGGACATTGACGCACGGACGGAGCTAACTTGTTTCGACTGTCCCGAATCTTGTTCCAACACTTCAAATGTGTTGAAACAGTAGTAATGGAAGAATTCGAGTCGAATTACGAGGTCCGATTGGGAAAAAGTCACAAGTTATAGGCTTCGGAACGTAACACACTAACTGAGTCCAATTTGAGACGTTGACGCACGGATGGAGCTAACTTGTTTCGACTGTCCCAAATCTTGTTCCAACACTTCAAATCTGTTGAAACAATAGTAATGGAAGAGTTTGAGTCCAATTACAAGGTCTGGTTGCGAAGAAGTCACAAGTTATAGGCTTCAGAATGTGAGACACAAACTGAGTCCAATTTGAGACGTTGACGCACGGATGGAGCTAACTTGTTTCGACTGTCACGAATCTTGATCCAACACTTCAAATCTATTGAAACAATAGTAATGGAATAGTTGGAGTCCAATTACGAGGTCCGATTGCGAAAAAGTCAAAAGTTATAGGCTTTGAAATGTAACTCACAAACTGAGTCCAATTAAAGACATTGACGCATGGATGGAGCTAACTTGTTTCGACTGTCCCGAATCTTGTTCCAACACTTCAAATGTGTTGAAACAATAGTAGTGGAAGAATTCGAGTCTAATTACGAGGTCCGGTAGCGAAAAAGTCACAAATTATAGGCTTCGGAATGTAACTCACAAACTGAGTCCAATTTCAGACGTTGACGCACGGATGGAGCTAACTTGTTTCGACTGTAATGAATCTTGTTCCAACACTTCAAAAGTGTTGAAACAATAGTAATGGAAGAGTTTGAGTAAAATTACGAGGTCCGGTTGCGACAAAGTCACAAGTTATAGGCTTCGGAATGTAACACACAAACTGAGTCCAATTTGAGACGTTGACGCACGGATGGAGCTAACTTGTTTCTACTGTCACGAATCTTGTTCCAACAATTCAAATTTGTTAAAACAATAGTAATGGAAGAGTTTGAGTCAAATTACAAGGTCCGATTGCTAAAAAGCCATAAGTTATAGGCTTCGGAATGTAACACACAAACTTAGTCCAATTAAAGACATTGATGCACGGATGGAGCTAACTTCTTTCGACTATCCCGAATCTTGTTCCAACACTTCAAATGTGTTGAAACAATAGTAATGAAAGAGTTTGAATAAAATTATGAGATCCGGTTGCGAAAAAGTCACAAGTTATAGGCTTCGGAATGTAACAAACAAACTGAGTCCAATTTGAGACGTTGACGCACGGATGGAGCTAACTTGTTTCTACTGTCCCGAATCTTGTTCCAACACTTCAAATGTGTTGAAACAATAGTAATGGAAGAGTTTGAGTAAAATTATGAGGTCCGGTTGCGACAAAGTCACAAGGTATAGGCTTCGGAATGTAACACACAAACTGAGTCCAATTTGAGACGTTGACGCACGGATGGAGCTAACTTGTTTCTACTGTCACGAATCTTGTTCCAAGAATTC
Organism: Euptelea pleiosperma; assembly: GCA_035048495.1. Lineage (NCBI taxonomy): Eukaryota > Viridiplantae > Streptophyta > Magnoliopsida > Ranunculales > Eupteleaceae > Euptelea > Euptelea pleiosperma. Next base: position 416,365 of record JASUTR010000243.1, read on the forward strand.
AAATGTTTGAAAACAATAGTAATGGAATAGTTTGAGTCCAATTACAAGGTCCGATTACTAAAAAGCCATAAGTTATAGGCTTCGGAATGTAACTCACAAATTGAGCCCAATTTGAGACGTTGACGCACGGATAGAGCTAACTTGTTTCGACTGTCACGAATCTTGTTCCAACACTTCAAATGTGTTGAAACAATAGTAATGGAAGAGTTTGATTCCAATTACGATTTTCGGTTGCGAAAAAGTCACAAGTTATAGGCTTCGGAATGTAACACACAAACTGAGTCTAATTTGAGATGTTGACGCACGGATGGAGCTAACTTGTTTCTACTGTCACGAATCTTGTTCCAACAATTCAAATTTGTCAAAACAATTGTAATGGAAGAGTTTGAGTCCAATTACAAAGTCCGATTGCTAAAAAGCCATAAATTATAGGCTTCGGAATGTAAAACACAAACTGAGTCCGATTAAAAACATTGATGCACGGATGGAGCTAACTTGTTTCGACTGTCCCGAATCCTGCTCCAACACTTCAAATGTGTTGAAACAATTGTAATGGAAGAGTTTGAGTCCAATTAGGAGGTCCGGTTGCGAAAAAGTCGCAAGTTATAGGCTTCGGAATGTAACAAACAAACTGAGTCCAATTATAGACATTGAGGCACGGATGGAGATAACTTGTTTCGACGGTCCCAAATCTTGTTCCAACACTTCAAATTTGTTGAAACAATAGTAATGGAAGAGTTTGAGTACAATTACGAGGTCTGGTTGCGAAAAAGTCACAAGTTATAGGCTTCAGAATGTGAGACACAAACTGAGTCTAATTTGAGATGTTGACGCACGGATAGAGCTAACTTGTTTCTACTGTCACGAATCTTGTTCCAACAATTCAAATTTGTTAAAACAATAGTAATGGAAGAGTTTGAGTCCAATTACAAGGTCCGATTGCTAAAAAGCCATAAGTTATAGGCTTCGAAATGTAACATACAAACTGAGTCCAATTTGCGACGCTGACGCACGGATGGAGCTAACTTCTTTCGACTGTCCCGAATCTTGTTCCAACACTTCAAATGTGTTGAAACAACAGTAATGGAAGAGTTTGAGTAAAATTACAAGGTCCGGTTGTGACAAAGTCACAAGTTATAGGCTTCGGAATGTAACACACAAACTGAGTCCAATTTGAGACGTTGACGCACGGATGGACCTAACTTTTTTTACTGTCCCGAATCTTGTTCCAACACTACAAATCTGTTGAAACAATAGTAATTGAAGAGTTCGAGTCTAATTACGAGATCCGATTGCGAAAAAGTCACAAATTATAGGCTTCGGAATGTAACACACAAACTGAGTCCAATTTGAGATGTTGACGCACGGATGGAGCTAACTTGTTTCGACTGTCCCAAATCTTGTTCCAACACTTCAAATCTGTTGAATCAATAGTAATGGAAGAGTTTGAGTCAAATTATGAGGTCCGATTGCGAAAAAGTCACAAGGTATAGGCTTCGGAATGTATCACACAAACTAAGTCCAATTTGAGACGTTGACGAACGGATGGAGCTAACTTGTTTCGACTGTTACGAATCTTGTTCCAACACTTCAAATGTGTTGAAACAATAGTAATGAAAGAGTTGGAGTTCAATTACGAGGTCCGGTTGCGAAAAAGTCACAAGTTATATGCTTCGGTATGTAACACACAAACTGAGTCCAATTAAAGACATTGACGCATGGATGGAGCTAACTTGTTTCGACTGTCCCGAATCTTCTTCCAACACTTCAAATGTGTTGAAACAATAGTAGTGGAAGAATTCGAGTCTAATTACGAGGTCCGGTTGCGAAAAAAGTCACAAGTTATAGGCTTCGGAATGTAACACACAAACTGAGTCCAATTTGAGTCGTTGACGCACGGATGGAGCTAAGTTGTTTCTACTGTCACGAATCTTGTTCCAACAATTCAAATGTCTTAAAACAATAGTAATGTAATAGTTTGAGTCCAATTACGAGGTCCGATTGCTAAAAAGCCATAAGTTATAGTCTTCTGAATGTAACATACAAACCGAGTCCAATTTGAGACGTTGACGCATGGATGGGCTAACTTGTTTCTACTGTCACGAATCTTGTTCCAACAATTCAAATTTGTTAAAACAATAGTAATGGAAGAGTTTGAGTCCAATTACAAGGTCCGATTGCTAAAAAGCCATAAGTTATAGGCTTCGGAATGTAACACACAAACTGAGTCCAATTTGAGACGTTGACGCACGGATGGAGCTAACTTGTTTCTACTGTCACGAATCTTGTTCCAATAATTCAAATTTGTTAAAACAATAGTAATGGAAGAGTTTGAGTCCAATTACAAGGTCCGATTGCTAAAAAGCCATAAGTTATAGGCTTCGGAATGCAACATACAAACTGAGTCCAATTTGAGACGTTGACGCACGGATGGAGCTAACTTCTTTCGACTGTCCCGAATCTTGTTCCAACACTTCAAATGTGTTGAAACAATAGTAGTGGAAGAATTCGGGTCTAATTACGAGGTCCGGTTGCGAAAAAGTCACAAGTTATAGGCTTCGGAATGTAACTCACAAACTGAGTCCAATTTCAGACGATGACGAACGGATGGACCTAACTTGTTTCGACTGTCATGAATCTTGTTCCAACACTTCAGAAGTGTTCAAACAATAGTAATGGAAGAGTTTGAGTAAAATTACAAGTTCCGGTTGCGACAAAGTCACAAGTTATAGGCTTCGGAATGTAACACTCAAACTGAGTCCAATTTGAGACGTTGATGCACGGATGGAGCTACCTTGTTTCTACTGTCACGAATCTTGTTCCAACAATTCAAATTTGTTAAAACATTAGTAATGGAAGAGTTTGAGTCCAATTACAAGGTCCGATTGCTAAAAAGCCATAAGTTATAGGCTTCGAAATGTAACACACAAACTGAGTCCAATTAAAGACATTGACGCACGGATGGAGCTAACTTCTTTCGCCTGTCCCGAATCTTGTTCCAACACTTCAAATGTGTTGAAACAATAGTAATGGAAGAGTTTGAGTTAAATTATGAGGTTCGGTTGCGACAAAGTCACAAGTTATAGGCTTCGGAATGTAACACACTAACTGAGTCCAATTTGAGACGTTGACGCAAGGATGGAGGTAACTTGTTTCGACTATACCGAATCTTGGTCCAACACTTCAGATGTGTTGAAACAATAGTAATGGAAGAGTTTAAGTAAAATTACGAGGTCCGGTTGCGACAAAGTCACAAGTTATATGCTTTGGAATGTAACACACAAACTGAGTCCAATTTCAGACGTTGACGTACGGATGGAGCTAACTTTGTTCGACTGTCATGAATCTTGTTCCAACACTTCAAAAGTGTTGAAACAATAGTAATGGAAGAGTTTGAGTCTAATTACGAGATCCGATTTCGAAAAAGTCATAAATTATAGGCTTAGGAATGTAAAACACAAACTGAGTCCAATTTCAGATGTGGACGCACGGATGGAGCTAACTTGTTTCGACTGTCCCAAATCTTGTTCCAACTCTTCAAATCTGTTGAATCAATAGTAATAGAAGAGTTTGAGTCAAATTATGAGGTCCGGTTGCGAAAAAGTCACAAGTTATAGGCTTCGGAATGTATCACACAAACTAAGTCCAATTTGTGACGTTGACGAACGGATGGAGCTAACTTGTTTCGACTGTCACGAAACTTGTTCCAACACTTCAAATGTGTTGAAACAATAGTAATGGAAGAGTTTGAGTTCAATTACGAGGTCCGGTTGCGAAAAAGTCACAAGTTATAGGCTTCGGAATGTAACACACAAACTGAGTCCAATTAAGACATGGACGCACGGACGGAGCTAACTTGTTTCGACTATCCCGAATCTTGTTCCAACACTTCAAATGTGTTGAAACAGTAGTAATGGAAGAATTCGAGTCGAATTACGAGGTCCGATTGGGAAAAAGTCACAAGTTATAGGCTTCGGAACGTAACTCACTAACTGAGTCCAATTTGAGACGTTGACGCACGGATGGAGCTAACTTGTTTCGACTGTCCAAATCTTGTTCCAACACTTCAAATCTGTTGAAACAATAGTAATGGAAGAGTTTGAGTCCAATTACAAGGTCTGGTTGCGAAGAAGTCACAAGTTATAGGCTTCAGAATGTGAGACACAAACTGAGTCCAATTTGAGACGTTGACGCACGGATGGAGCTAACTTGTTTCGACTGTCACGAATCTTGATCCAACACTTCAAATCTGTTGAAACAATAGTAATGGAATAGTTGGAGTCCAATTACGAGGTCTGATTGCGAAAAAGTCAAAAGTTATAGGCTTTGAAATGTAACTCACAAACTGAGTCCAATTAAAGACATTGACGCATGGATGGAGCTAACTTGTTTCGACTGTCCCGAATCTTGTTCCAACACTTCAAATGTGTTGAAACAATAGTAGTGGAAGAATTCGAGTCTAATTACGAGGTCCGGTTGCGAAAAAGTCACAAGTTATAGAATTCGGAATGTAACTCACAAACTGAGTCCAATTTCAGACGATGACGAACGGATGGACCTAACTTGTTTCGACTGTCATGAATCTTGTTCCAACACTTCAAAAGTGTTCAAACAATAGTAATGGAAGACTTTGAGTAAAATTACAAGGTCCGGTTGCGACAAAGTCACAAGTTATAGGCTTCGGAATGTAACACTCAAACTGAGTCCAATTTGAGACGTTGATGCACGGATGGAGCTAACTTGTTTCTACTGTCACGAATCTTGTTCCAACAATTCAAATTTGTTAAAACAATAGTAATGGAAGAGTTTGAGTCCAATTACAAGGTCCGATTGCTAAAAAGCCATAAGTTATAGGCTTCGGAATGTAACACACAAACTGAGTCCAATTAAAGACATTGACGCACGGATGGAGCTAACTTCTTTCGCCTGTCCTGAATCTTGTTCCAACACTTCAAATGTGTTGAAACAATAGTAATGGAAGAGTTTGAGTTAAATTATGAGGTTCGGTTGCGACAAAGTCACAAGTTATAGGCTTCGGAATGTAACACACTGACTTAGTCCAATTTGAGACGTTGACGCACGGATGGAGGTAACTTGTTTCAACTATACTGAATCTTGGTCCAACACTTCAGATGTGTTGAAACAATAGTAATGGAATAGTTTAAGTAAAATTACGAGGTCCGGTTGCGACAAAGTCACAAGTTATATGCTTTGGAATGTAACACACAAACTGAGTCCAATTTCAGACGTTGACGTACGGATGGAGCTAACTTTGTTCGACTGTCACGAATCTTGTTCCAACAATTCAAATGTCTTAAAACAATAGTAATGTAATAGTTTGAGTCCAATTACGAGGTCCGATTGCTAAAAAGCCATAAGTTATAGTCTTCTGAATGTAACATACAAACTGAGACCAATTTGAGACGTTGACGCATGGATGGAGCTAACTTGTTTCTACTGTCACGAATCTTGTTCCAACAATTCAAATTTGTTAAAACAATAGTAATGGAAGAGTTTGAGTCCAATTACAAGGTCCGATTGCTAAAAAGCCATAAGTTATAGGCTTCGGAATGTAACACACAAACTGAGTCCAATTTGAGACGTTGACGCACGGATAGAGCTAACTTGTTTCTACTGTCACGAATCTTGTTCCAATAATTCAAATTTGTTAAAACATTAGTAATGGAAGAGTTTGAGTCCAATTACAAGGTCCGATTGCTAAAAAGCCATAAGTTATATGCTTCGGAATGCAACATACAAACTGAGTCAAATTTGAGACGTTGACGCACGGATGGAGCTAACTTGTTTCGACTGTCCCAAATCTTGTTCCAACACTTCAAATCTGTTGAAACAATAGTAATGGAAGAGTTTGAGTCCAATTACAAGGTCTGGTTGCGAAGAAGTCACAAGTTATAGGCTTCAGAATGTGAGACACAAACTGAGTCCAATTTGAGACGTTGACGCACGGATGGAGCTAACTTGTTTCGACTGTCACGAATCTTGATCCAACACTTCAAATCTGTTGAAACAATAGTAATGGAATAGTTGGAGTCCAATTACGAGGTCTGATTGCGAAAAAGTCAAAAGTTATAGGCTTTGAAATGTAACCCACAAACTGAGTCCAATTAAAGACATTGACGCATGGATGGAGCTAACTTGTTTCGACTGTCCCGAATCTTGTTCCAACACTTCAAATGTGTTGAAACAATAGTAGTGGAAGAATTCGAGTCTAATTACGAGGTCCGGTTGCGAAAAAGTCACAAGTTATAGGCTTCGGAATGTAACTCACAAACTGAGTCCAATTTCAGACGATGACGAACGGATGGAACTAACTTGTTTCGACTGTCATGAATCTTGTTCCAACACTTCAAAAGTGTTCAAACAATAGTAATGGAAGAGTTTGAGTAAAATTACAAGGTCCGGTTGCGACAAAGTCACAAGTTATAGGCTTCGGAATGTAACACACAAACTGAGTCCAATTAAAGACATTGACGCACGGATGGAGCTAACTTCTTTCGCCTGTCCCGAATCTTGTTCCAACACTTCAAATGTGTTGAAACAATAGTAATGGAGGAGTTTGAGTTAAATTATGAGGTTCGGTTGCGACAAAGTCACAAGTTATAGGCTTCGGAATGTAACACACTAACTGAGTCCAATTTGAGACGTTGACGCACGGATGGAGGTAACTTGTTTCGACTATACCGAATCTTGGTCAACACTTCAGATGTGTTGAAACAATAGTAATGGAAGAGTTTAAGTAAAATTACGAGGTCCGGTTGCGACAAAGTCACAAGTTATATGCTTTGGAATGTAACACACAAACTGAGTCCAATTTCAGAAGTTGACGTACGGATGGAGCTAACTTTGTTCGACTGTCATGAATCTTGTTCCAACACTTCAAAAGTGTTGAAATATTAGTAATGGAAGTGTTTGAGTCTAATTACGTGATCCGATTTCGAAAAAGTCACAAATTATAGGCTTAGGAATGTAAAACACAAACTGAGTCCAATTTCAGATGTTGACGCACGGATGGAGCTAACTTGTTTCGACTGTCCCAAATCATGTTCCAACACTTCAAATCTGTTGAATCAATAGTAATAGAAGAGTTTGAGTCAAATTATGAGGTCCGGTTGCGCAAAAGTCACAAGTTATAGGCTTCGGAATGTATCACACAAACTAAGTCCAATTTGTAACGTTGACGAACGGATGGAGCTAACTTGTTTCGACTGTCACGAAACTTGTTCCAACACTTCAAATGTGTTGAAACAATAGTAATGGAAGAGTTTGAGTTCAATTACGAGGTCCGGTTGCGAAAAAGTCACAAGTTATAGGCTTCGGAATGTAACACACAAACTGAGTCCAATTAAAGACATGGACGCACGGACGGAGCTAACTTGTTTCGACTATCCCGAATCTTGTTCCAACACTTCAAATGTGTTGAAACAGTAGTAATGGAAGAATTCGAGTCGAATTACGAGGTCCGATTGGGAAAAAGTCACAAGTTATAGGCTTCGGAACGTAACTCACTAACTGAGTCCAATTTGAGACGTTGACGCACGGATGGAGCTAACTTGTTTCGACTGTCCCAAATCTTCTTCCAACACTTCAAATCTGTTGAAACAATAGTAATGGAAGAGTTTGAGTCCAATTACAAGGTCTGGTTGCGAAGAAGTCACAAGTTATAGGCTTCAGAATGTGAGACACAAACTGAGTCCAATTTGAGACGTTGACGCACGGATGGAGCTAACTTGTTTCGACTGTCACGAATCTTGATCCAACACTTCAAATCTGTTGAAACAATAGTAATGGAATAGTTGGAGTCCAATTACGAGGTCTGATTGCGAAAAAGTCAAAAGTTATAGGCTTTGAAATGTAACTCACAAACTGAGTCCAATTAAAGACACTGACGCATGGATGGAGCTAACTTGTTTCGACTGTCCCGAATCTTGTTCCAACACTTCAAATGTGTTGAAACAATAGTAGTGGAAGAATTCGAGTCTAATTACGAGGTCCGGTTGCGAAAAAGTCACAAGTTATAGGCTTCGGAATGTAACTCACAAACTGAGTCCAATTTCAGACGATGACGAACGGATGGACCTAACTTGTTTCGACTGTCATGAATCTTGTTCCAACACTTCAAAAGTGTTCAAACAATAGTAATGGAAGAGTTTGAGTAAAATTACAAGGTCCGGTTGCGACAAAGTCACAAGTTATAGGCTTCGGAATGTAACACTCAAACTGAGTCCAATTTGAGACGTTGATGCACAGATGGAGCTAACTTGTTTCTACTGTCACGAATCTTGTTCCAACAATTCAAATTTGTTAAAACAATAGTAATGGAAGAGTTTGAGTCCAATTACAAGGTCCGATTGCTAAAAAGCCATAAGTTATAGGCTTCGGAATGTAACACACAAACTGAGTCCAATTAAAGACATTGACGCACGGATGGAGCTAACTTCTTTCGCCTGTCCTGAATCTTGTTCCAACACTTCAAATGTGTTGAAACAATAGTAATGGAAGAGTTTGAGTTAAATATGAGGTTCGGTTGCGACAAAGTCACAAGTTATAGGCTTCGGAATGTAACACACTGACTGAGTCCAATTTGAGACGTTGGCGCACGGATGGAGGTAACTTGTTTCAACTATACCGAATCTTGGCCCAACACTTCAGATGTGTTGAAACAATAGTAATGGAAGAGTTTAAGTAAAATTACGAGGTCCGGTTGCGACAAAGTCACAAGTTATATGCTTTGGAATGTAACACACAAACTGAGTCCAATTTCAGACGTTGACGTACGGATGGAGCTAACTTTGTTCGACTGTCACGAATCTTGTTCCAACAATTCAAATGTCATAAAACAATAGTAATGTAATAGTTTGAGTCCAATTACGAGGTCCGATTGCTAAAAAGCCATAAGTTATAGTCTTCTGAATGTAACATACAAACTGAGACCAATTTGAGACGTTGACGCATGGATGGAGCTAACTTGTTTCTACTGTCACGAATCTTGTTCCAACAATTCAAATTTGTTAAAACAATAGTAATGGAAGAGTTTGAGTCCAATTACAAGGTCCGATTGCTAAAAAGCCATAAGTTATAGGCTTCGGAATGTCACACACAAACTGAGTCCAATTTGAGACGTTGACGCACGGATAGAGCTAACTTGTTTCTACTGTCACGAATCTTGTTCCAATAATTCAAATTTGTTAAAACATTAGTAATGGAAGAGTTTGAGTCCAATTACAAGGTCCGATTGCTAAAAAGCCATAAGTTATATGCTTAAGAATGCAACATACAAACTGAGTCCAATTTGAGACGTTGACGCACGGATGGAGCTAACTTGTTTCGACTGTCCCAAATCTTGTTCCAACACTTCAAATCTGTTGAAACAATAGTAATGGAAGAGTTTGAGTCCAATTACAAGGTCTGGTTGCGAAGAAGTCACAAGTTATAGGCTTCAGAATGTGAGACACAAACTGAGTCCAATTTGAGACGTTGACGCACGGATGGAGCTAACTTGTTTCGACTGTCACGAATCTTGATCCAACACTTCAAATCTGTTGAAACAATAGTAATGGAATAGTTGGAGTCCAATTACGAGGTCCGATTGCGAAAAAGTCAAAAGTTATAGGCTTTGAAATGTAACTCACAAACTGAGTCCAATTAAAGACATTGACGCATGGATGGAGCTAACTTGTTTCGACTGTCCCGAATCTTGTTCCAACACTTCAAATGTGTTGAAACAATAGTAGTGGAAGAATTCGAGTCTAATTACGAGGTCCGGTTGCGAAAAAGTCACAAGTTATAGGCTTCGGAATGTAACTCACAAACTGAGTCCAATTTCAGACGATGACGAACGGATGGAACTAACTTGTTTCGACTGTCATGAATCTTGTTCCAACACTTCAAAAGTGTTCAAACAATAGTAATGGAAGAGTTTGAGTAAAATTACAAGGTCCGGTTGCGACAAAGTCACAAGTTATAGGCTTCGGAATGTAACACTCAAACTGAGTCCAATTTGAGACGTTGATGCACGGATGGAGCTAACTTGTTTCTACTGTCACGAATCTTGTTCCAACAATTCAAATTTGTTAAAACAATAGTAATGGAAGAGTTTGAGTCCAATTACAAGGTCCGATTGCTAAAAAGCCATAAGTTATAGGCTTCGGAATGTAACACACAAACCTAGTCCAATTAAAGACATTGACGCACGGATGGAGCTAACTTCTTTCGCCTGTCCCGAATCTTGTTCCAACACTTCAAATGTGTTGAAACAATAGTAATGGAAGAGTTTGAGTTAAATTATGAGGTTCGGTTGCGACAAAGTCACAAGTTATAGGCTTCGGAATGTAACACACTCACTGAGTCCAATTTGAGACGTTGACGCACGGATGGAGGTAACTTGTTTCGACTATACCGAATCTTGGTCCAACACTTCAGATGTGTTGAAACAATAGTAATGGAAGAGTTTAAGTAAAATTACGAGGTCCGGTTGCGACAAAGTCACAAGTTATATGCTTTGGAATGTAACACAAAAACTGAGTCCAATTTTAGACGTTGACGTACGGATGGAGCTAACTTTGTTCGACTGTCATGAATCTTGTTCCAACACTTCAAAAGTGTTGAAACAATAGTAATGGAAGAGTTTGAGTCTAATTACGAGATCCGATTTCGAAAAAGTCACAAATTATAGGCTTAGGAATGTAAAACACAAACTGAGTCCAATTTCAGATGTTGACGCACGGATGGAGCTAACTTGTTTCGACTGTCCCAAATCTTGTTCCAACACTTCAAATCTGTTGAATCAATAGTAATAGAAGAGTTTGAGTCAAATTATGAGGTCCGGTTGCGAAAAAGTCACAAGTTATAGGCTTCGGAATGTATCACACAAACTAAGTCCAATATGTGACGTTGACGAACGGATGGAGCTAACTTGTTTCGACTGTCACGAAACTTGTTCCAACACTTCAAATGTGTTGAAACAATAGTAATGGAAGAGTTTGAGTTCAATTACGAGGTCCGGTTGCGAAAAAGTCACAAGTTATAGGCTTCGGAATGTAACACACAAACTGAGTCCAATTAAAGACATGGACGCACGGACGGAGCTAACTTGTTTCGACTATCCCGAATCTTGTTCCAACACATCAAATGTGTTGAAACAGTAGTAATGGAAGAATTCGAGTCGAATTACGAGGTCCGATTGGGAAAAAGTCACAAGTTATAGGCTTCGGAACGTAACTCACTAACTGAGTCCAATTTGAGACGTTGACGCACGGATGGAGCTAACTTGTTTCGACTGTCCCAAATCTTGTTCCAACACTTCAAATCTGTTGAAACAATAGTAATGGAAGAGTTTGAGTCCAATTACAAGGTCTGGTTGCGAAGAAGTCACAAGTTATAGGCTTCAGAATGTGAGACACAAACTGAGTCCAATTTGAGACGTTGACGCACGGATGGAGCTAACTTGTTTCGACTGTCACGAATCTTGATCCAACACTTCAAATCTGTTGAAACAATAGTAATGGAATAGTTGGAGTCCAATTACGAGGTCTGATTGCGAAAAAGTCAAAAGTTATAGGCTTTGAAATGTAACTCACAAACTGAGTCCAATTAAAGACATTGACGCATGGATGGAGCTAACTTGTTTCGACTGTCCCGAATCTTGTTCCAACACTTCAAATGTGTTGAAACAATAGTAGTGGAAGAATTCGAGTCTAATTACGAGGTCCGATTGCGAAAAAGTCACAAGTTATAGGCTTCGGAATGTAACACTCAAACTGAGTCCAATTTGAGACGTTGATGCACGGATGGAGCTAACTTGTTTCTACTGTCACGAATCTTGTTCCAACAATTCAAATTTGTTAAAACAATCGTAATGGAAGAGTTTGAGTCCAATTACAAGGTCCGATTGCTAAAAAGCCATAAGTTATAGGCTTAGGAATGTAGCACACAAACTGAGTCCAATTAAAGACATTGACGCACGGATGGAGCTAACTTCTTTCGCCTGTCCTGAATCTTGTTCCAACACTTCAAATGTGTTGAAACAATAGTAATGGAAGAGTTTGAGTTAAATTATGAGGTTCGGTTGCGACAAAGTCACAAGTTATAGGCTTCGGAATGTAACACACTGACTGAGTCCAATTTGAGACGTTGACGCACGGATGGAGGTAACTTGTTTCAACTATACCGAATCTTGGTCCAACACTTCAGATGTGTTGAAACAATAGTAATGGAAGAGTTTAAGTAAAATTACGAGGTCCGGTTGCGACAAAGTCACAAGTTATATGCTTTGGAATGTAACACACCAACTGAGTCCAATTTCAGACGTTGACGTACGGATGGAGCTAACTTTGTTCGACTGTCACGAATCTTGTTCCAACAATTCAAATGTCTTAAAACAATAGTAATGTAATAGTTTGAGTCCAATTACGAGGTCCGATTGCTAAAAAGCCATAAGTTATAGTCTTCTGAATGTAACATACAAACTGAGACCAATTTGAGACGTTGACGCATGGATGGAGCTAACTTGTTTCTACTGTCACGAATCTTGTTCCAACAATTCAAATTTGTTAAAACAATAGTAATGGAAGAGTTTGAGTCCAATTACAAGGTCCGATTGCTAAAAAGCCATAAGTTATAGGCTTCGGAATGTAACACACAAACTGAGTCCAATTTGAGACGTTGACGCACGGATAGAGCTAACTTGTTTCTACTGTCACGAATCTTGTTCCAATAATTCAAATTTGTTAAAACATTAGTAATGGAAGAGTTTGAGTCCAATTACAAGGTCCGATTGCTAAAAACCCATAAGTTATATGCTTCAGAATGCAACATACAAACTGAGTCCAATTTGAGACGTTGACGCACGGATGGAGCTAACTTGTTTCGACTGTCCCAAATCTTGTTCCAACACTTCAAATCTGTTGAAACAATAGTAATGGAATAGTTGGAGTCCAATTACGAGGTTTGATTGCGAAAAAGTCAAAAGTTATAGGCTTTGAAATGTAACTCACAAACTGAGTCCAATTAAAGACATTGACGCATGGATGGAGCTAACTTGTTTCGACTGTCCCGAATCTTGTTCCAACACTTCAAATGTGTTGAAACAATAGTAGTGGAAGAATTCGAGTCTAATTACGAGGTCCGGTTGCGAAAAAGTCACAAGTTATAGGCTTCGGAATGTAACTCACAAACTTAGTCCAATTTCAGACGATGACGAACGGATGGACCTAACTTGTTTCGACTGTCATGAATCTTGTTCCAACACTTCAAAAGTGTTCAAACAATAGTAATGGATGAGTTTGAGTAAAATTACCAGGTCCGGTTGCGACAAAATCACAAGTTATAGGCTTCGGAATGTAACACTCAAACTGAGTCCAATTTGAGACGTTGATGCATGGATGGAGCTAACTTGTCTCTACTGTCACGAATCTTGTTCCAACAATTCAAATTTGTTAAAACAATAGTAATGGAAGAGTTTGAGTCCAATTACAAGGTCCGATTGCTAAAAAGCCATATGTTATAAGCTTCGGAATGTAACACACAAACTGAGTCCAATTAAAGACATTGACGCACGGATGGAGCTAACTTCTTTCGCTTGTCCCGAATCTTGTTCCAACACTTCAAATGTGTTGAAACAATAGTAATGGAAGAGTTTGAGTTAAATTATGAGGTTCGGTTGCGACAAAGTCACAAGTTATAGGCTTCGGAATGTAACACACTAACTGAGTCCAATTTGAGACGTTGACGCACGGATGGAGGTAACTTGTTTCGACTATACCGAATCTTGGTCCAACACTTCAGATGTGTTGAAACAATAGTAATGGAAGAGTTTAAGTAAAATTACGAGGTCCGGTTGCGACAAAGTCACAAGTTATATGCTTTGGAATGTAACACAAAAACTGAGTCCAATTTTAGACGTTGACGTACGGATGGAGCTAACTTTGTTCGACTGTCATGAATCTTGTTCCAACACTTCAAAAGTGTTGAAACAATAGTAATGGAAGAGTTTGAGTCTAATTACGAGATCCGATTTCGAAAAAGTCACAAATTATAGGCTTAGGAATGTAAAACACAAACTGAGTCCAATTTCAGATGTTGACGCACGGATGGAGCTAACTTGTTTCGACTGTCCCAAATCTTGTTCCAACACTTCAAATCTGTTGAATCAATAGTAATAGAAGAGTTTGAGTCAAATTATGAGGTCCGGTTGCGAAAAAGTCACAAGTTATAGGCTTCGGAATGTATCACACAAACTAAGTCCAATATGTGACGTTGACGAACGGATGGAGCTAACTTGTTTCGACTGTCACGAAACTTGTTCCAACACTTCAAATGTGTTGAAACAATAGTAATGGAAGAGTTTGAGTTCAATTACGAGGTCCGGTTGCGAAAAAGTCACAAGTTATAGGCTTCGGAATGTAACACACAAACTGAGTCCAATTAAAGACATGGACGCACGGACGGAGCTAACTTGTTTCGACTATCCCGAATCTTGTTCCAACACTTCAAATGTGTTGAAACAGTAGTAATGGAAGAATTCGAGTCGAATTACGAGGTCCGATTGGGAAAAAGTCACAAGTTATAGGCTTCGGAACGTAACTCACTAACTGAGTCCAATTTGAGACGTTGACGCACGGATGGAGCTAACTTGTTTCGACTGTCCCAAATCTTGTTCCAACACTTCAAATCTGTTGAAACAATAGTAATGGAAGAGTTTGAGTCCAATTACAAGGTCTGGTTGCGAAGAAGTCACAAGTTATAGGCTTCAGAATGTGAGACACAAACTGAGTCCAATTTGAGACGTTGACGCACGGATGGAGCTAACTTGTTTCGACTGTCACGAATCTTGATCCAACACTTCAAATCTGTTGAAACAATAGTAATGGAATAGTTGGAGTCCAATTACGAGGTCTGATTGCGAAAAAGTCAAAAGTTATAGGCTTTGAAATGTAACTCACAAACTGAGTCCAATTAAAGACATTGACGCATGGATGGAGCTAACTTGTTTCGACTGTCCCGAATCTTGTTCCAACACTTCAAATGTGTTGAAACAATAGTAGTGGAAGAATTCGAGTCTAATTACGAGGTCCGATTGCGAAAAAGTCA
The DNA here is from genome assembly GCA_035048495.1 of Euptelea pleiosperma. Lineage (NCBI taxonomy): Eukaryota > Viridiplantae > Streptophyta > Magnoliopsida > Ranunculales > Eupteleaceae > Euptelea > Euptelea pleiosperma. The sequence goes on from JASUTR010000243.1 coordinate 431,473, forward strand.
CAAGTTATAGGCTTCGGAATGTAACACTCAAACTGAGTCCAATTTGAGACGTTGATGCACGGATGGAGCTAACTTGTTTCTACTGTCACGAATCTTGTTCCAACAATTCAAATTTGTTAAAACAATAGTAATGGAAGAGTTTGAGTCCAATTACAAGGTCCGATTGCTAAAAAGCCATAAGTTATAGGCTTAGGAATGTAGCACACAAACTGAGTCCAATTAAAGACATTGACGCACGGATGGAGCTAACTTCTTTCGCCTGTCCTGAATCTTGTTCCAACACTTCAAATGTGTTGAAACAATAGTAATGGAAGAGTTTGAGTTAAATTATGAGGTTCGGTTGCGACAAAGTCACAAGTTATAGGCTTCGGAATGTAACACACTGACTGAGTCCAATTTGAGACGTTGACGCACGGATGGAGGTAACTTGTTTCAACTATACCGAATCTTGGTCCAACACTTCAGATGTGTTGAAACAATAGTAATGGAAGAGTTTAAGTAAAATTACGAGGTCCGGTTGCGACAAAGTCACAAGTTATATGCTTTGGAATGTAACACACCAACTGAGTCCAATTTCAGACGTTGACGTACGGATGGAGCCAACTTTGTTCGACTGTCACGAATCTTGTTCCAACAATTCAAATGTCTTAAAACAATAGTAATGTAATAGTTTGAGTCCAATTACGAGGTCCGATTGCTAAAAAGCCATAAGTTATAGTCTTCTGAATGTAACATACAAACTGAGACCAATTTGAGACGTTGACGCATGGATGGAGCTAACTTGTTTCTACTGTCACGAATCTTGTTCCAACAATTCAAATTTGTTAAAACAATAGTAATGGAAGAGTTTGAGTCCAATTACAAGGTCCGATTGCTAAAAAGCCATAAGTTATAGGCTTCGGAATGTAACACACAAACTGAGTCCAATTTGAGACGTTGACGCACGGATAGAGCTAACTTGTTTCTACTGTCACGAATCTTGTTCCAATAATTCAAATTTGTTAAAACATTAGTAATGGAAGAGTTTGAGTCCAATTACAAGGTCCGATTGCTAAAAACCCATAAGTTATATGCTTCAGAATGCAACATACAAACTGAGTCCAATTTGAGACGTTGACGCACGGATGGAGCTAACTTGTTTCGACTGTCCCAAATCTTGTTCCAACACTTCAAATCTGTTGAAACAATAGTAATGGAATAGTTGGAGTCCAATTACGAGGTTTGATTGCGAAAAAGTCAAAAGTTATAGGCTTTGAAATGTAACTCACAAACTGAGTCCAATTAAAGACATTGACGCATGGATGGAGCTAACTTGTTTCGACTGTCCCGAATCTTGTTCCAACACTTCAAATGTGTTGAAACAATAGTAGTGGAAGAATTCGAGTCTAATTACGAGGTCCGGTTGCGAAAAAGTCACAAGTTATAGGCTTCGGAATGTAACTCACAAACTTAGTCCAATTTCAGACGATGACGAACGGATGGACCTAACTTGTTTCGACTGTCATGAATCTTGTTCCAACACTTCAAAAGTGTTCAAACAATAGTAATGGAAGAGTTTGAGTAAAATTACCAGGTCCGGTTGCGACAAAATCACAAGTTATAGGCTTCGGAATGTAACACTCAAACTGAGTCCAATTTGAGACGTTGATGCATGGATGGAGCTAACTTGTCTCTACTGTCACGAATCTTGTTCCAACAATTCAAATTTGTTAAAACAATAGTAATGGAAGAGTTTGAGTCCAATTACAAGGTCCGATTGCTAAAAAGCCATATGTTATAAGCTTCGGAATGTAACACACAAACTGAGTCCAATTAAAGACATTGACGCACGGATGGAGCTAACTTCTTTCGCTTGTCCCGAATCTTGTTCCAACACTTCAAATGTGTTGAAACAATAGTAATGGAAGAGTTTGAGTTAAATTATGAGGTTCGGTTGCGACAAAGTCACAAGTTATAGGCTTCGGAATGTAACACACTAACTGAGTCCAATTTGAGACGTTGACGCACGGATGGAGGTAACTTGTTTCGACTATACCGAATCTTGGTCCAACACTTCAGATGTGTTGAAACAATAGTAATGGAAGAGTTTAAGTAAAATTACGAGGTCCGGTTGCGACAAAGTCACAAGTTATATGCTTTGGAATGTAACACACAAACTGAGTCCAATTTCAGACGTTGACGTACGGATGGAGCTAACTTTGTTCGACTGTCATGAATCTTGTTCCAACACTTCAAAAGTGTTGAAGCAATAGTAATGGAAGAGTTTGAGTCTAATTACGAGATCCGATTTCGAAAAAGTCACAAATTATAGGCTTAGGAATGTAAAACACAAACTGAGTCCAATTTCAGATGTTGACGCACAGATGGAGCTAACTTGTTTCGACTATCCTAAATCTTGTTCCAACACTTCAAATCTGTTGAATCAATAGTAATAGAAGAGTTTGAGTCAAATTATGAGGTCCGGTTGCGAAAAAGTCACAAGTTATAGGCTTCGGAATGTATCACACAAACTAAGTCCAATTTGTGACGTTGACGAACGGATGGAGCTAACTTGTTTCGACTGTCACGAAACTTGTTCCAACACTTCAAATGTGTTGAAACAATTGTAATGGAAGAGTTTGAGTTCAATTACGAGGTCCGGTTGCGAAAAAGTCACAAGTTATAGGCTTCGGAATGTAACACACAAACTGAGTCCAATTAAAGACATGGACGCACAGACGGAGCTAACTTGTTTCGACTATCCCGAATCTTGTTCCAACACTTCAAATGTGTTGAAACAGTAGTAATGGAAGAATTCGAGTCGAATTACGAGGTCCGATTGGGAAAAAGTCACAAATTATAGGCTTCGGAACGTAACACACTAACTGAGTCCAATTTGAGACGTTGACGCACGGATGGAGCTAACTTGTTTCGACTGTCCCAAATCTTGTTCCAACACTTCAAATCTGTTGAAACAATAGTAATGGAAGAGTTTGAGTCCAATTACAAGGTCTGGTTGCGAAGAAGTCACAAGTTATAGGCTTCAGAATGTGAGACACAAACTGAGTCCAATTTGAGACGTTGACGCACGGATGGAGCTAACTTGTTTCGACTATCACGAATCTTGATCCAACACTTCAAATCTGTTGAAACAATAGTAATGGAATAGTTGGAGTCCAATTACGAGGTCTGATTGCGAAAAAGTCAAAAGTTATAGGCTTTGAAATGTAACTCACAAACTGAGTCCAATTAAAGACATTGACGCATGGATGGAGCTAACTTGTTTCGACTGTCCCGAATCTTGTTCCAACACTTCAAATGTGTTGAAACAATAGTAGTGGAAGAATTCGAGTCTAATTACGAGGTCCGGTTGCGAAAAAGTCACAAGTTATAGGCTTCGGAATGTAACTCACAAACTGAGTCCAATTTCAGACGATGACGAACGGATGGACCTAACTTGTTTCGACTGTCATGAATCTTGTTCCAACACTTCAAAAGTGTTCAAACAATAGTAATGGAAGAGTTTGAGTAAAATTACAAGGTCCGGTTGCGACAAAGTCACAAGTTATAGGCTTCGGAATGTAACACTCAAACTGAGTCCAATTTGAGACGTTGATGCACGGATGGAGCTAACTTGTTTCTACTGTCACGAATCTTGTTCCAACAATTCAAATTTGTTAAAACAATAGTAATGGAAGAGTTTGAGTCCAATTACAAGGTCCGATTGCTAAAAAGCCATAAGTTATAGGCTTCGGAATGTAACACACAAACCTAGTCCAATTAAAGACATTGACGCACGGATGGGGCTAACTTCTTTCGCCTGTCCCGAATCTTGTTCCAACACTTCAAATGTGTTGAAACAATAGTAATGGAAGAGTTTGAGTTAAATTATGAGGTTCGGTTGCGACAAAGTCACAACTTATAGGCTTCGGAATGTAACACACTCACTGAGTCCAATTTGAGACGTTGACGCACGGATGGAGGTAACTTGTTTCGACTATACCGAATCTTGGTCCAACACTTCAGATGTGTTGAAACAATACTAATGGAAGAGTTTTCGTAAAATTACGAGGTCCGGTTGCGACAAAGTCACAAGTTATATGCTTTGGAATGTAACACACAAACTGAGTCCAATTTCAGACGTTGACGTACGGATGGAGCTAACTTTGTTCGACTGTCATGAATCTTGTTCCAACACTTCAAAAGTGTTGAAACAATAGTAATGGAAGAGTTTGAGTCTAATTACGAGATCCGATTTCGAAAAAGCCACAAATTATAGGCTTAGGAATGTAAAACACAAACTCAGTCCAATTTCAGATGTTGACGCAAGGATGGAGCTAACTTGTTTCGACTGTCCCAAATCTTGTTCCAACACTTCAAATCTGTTGAATCAATAGTAATAGAAGAGTTTGAGTCAAATTATGAGGTCCGGTTGCGAAAAAGTCACAAGTTATAGGCTTCGGAATGTATCACACAAACTAAGTCCAATTAAAGACATGGACGCACGGACGGAGCTAACTTGTTTCGACTATCCCGAATCTTGTTCCAACACTTCAAATGTGTTGAAACAGTAGTAATGGAAGAATTCGTGTCGAATTACGAGGTCCGATTGGGAAAAAGTCACAAGTTATAGGCTTCGGAACGTAACACACTAACTGAGTCAAATTTGAGACGTTGACGCACGGATGAAGCTAACTTGTTTCGACTGTCCCAAATCTTGTTCCAACACTTCAAATCTGTTGAAACAATAGTAATGGAAGAGTTTGAGTCCAATTACAAGGTCTGGTTGCGAAGAAGTCACAAGTTATAGGCTTCAGAATGTGAGACACAAACTGAGTCCAATTTGAGACGTTGACGCACGGATGGAGCTAACTTGTTTCGACTGTCCCGAATCTTGTTCCAACACTTCAAATGTGTTGAAACAATAGTAGTGGAAGAATTCGAGTCTAATTACGAGGTCCGGTTGCGAAAAAGTCACAAGTTATAGGCTTCGGAATGTAACTCACAAACTGAGTCCAATTAAAGACATGGACGCACGGACGGAGCTAACTTGTTTCGACTATCCCGAATCTTGTTCCAACACTTTAAATGTGTTGAAACAGTAGTAATGGAAGAGTTTGAGTTCAATTACGAGGTCCGGTTGCGAAAAAGTCACAAGTTATAGGCTTCGGAATGTAACTCACAAACTGAGTCCAATTTCAGACGATGACGAACGGATGGACCTAACTTGTTTCGACTGTCATGAATCTTGTTCCAACACTTCAAAAGTGTTCAAACAATAGTAATGGAAGAGTTTGAGTAAAATTACCAGGTCCGGTTGCGACAAAATCACAAGTTATAGGCTTCGGAATGTAACACTCAAACTGAGTCCAATTTGAGACGTTGATGCACGGATGGAGCAAACTTGTCTCTACTGTCACGAATCTTGTTCCAACAATTCAAATTTGTTAAAACAATAGTAATGGAAGAGTTTGAGTCCAATTACAAGGTCCGATTGCTAAAAAGCCATATGTTATAAGCTTCGGAATGTAACACACAAACTGAGTCCAATTAAAGACATTGACGCACGGATGGAGCTAACTTCTTTCGCTTGTCCCGAATCTTGTTCCAACACTTCAAATGTGTTGAAACAATAGTAATGGAAGAGTTTGAGTTAAATTATGAGGTTCGGTTGCGACAAAGTCACAAGTTATAGGCTTCGGAATGTAACACACTAACTGAGTCCAATTTGAGACGTTGACGCACGGATGGAGGTAACTTGTTTCGACTATACCGAATCTTGGTCCAACACTTCAGATGTGTTGAAACAATAGTAATGGAAGAGTTTAAGTAAAATTACGAGGTCCGGTTGCGACAAAGTCACAAGTTATATGCTTTGGAATGTAACACACAAACTGAGTCCAATTTCAGACGTTGACGTACGGATGGAGCTAACTTTGTTCGACTGTCATGAATCTTGTTCCAACACTTCAAAAGTGTTGAAGCAATAGTAATGGAAGAGTTTGAGTCTAATTACGAGATCCGATTTCGAAAAAGTCACAAATTATAGGCTTAGGAATGTAAAACACAAACTGAGTCCAATTTCAGATGTTGACGCACAGATGGAGCTAACTTGTTTCGACTGTCCTAAATCTTGTTCCAACACTTCAAATCTGTTGAATCAATAGTAATAGAAGAGTTTGAGTCAAATTATGAGGTCCGGTTGCGAAAAAGTCACAAGTTATAGGCTTCGGAATGTATCACACAAACTAAGTCCAATTTGTGACGTTGACGAATGGATGGAGCTAACTTGTTTCGACTGTCACGAAACTTGTTCCAACACTTCAAATGTGTTGAAACAATAGTAATGGAAGAGTTTGAGTTCAATTACGAGGTCCGGTTGCGAAAAAGTCACAAGTTATAGGCTTCGGAATGTAACACACAAACTGAGTCCAATTAAAGACATGGACGCACGGACGGAGCTAACTTGTTTCGACTATCCCGAATCTTGTTCCAACACTTCAAATGTGTTGAAACAGTAGTAATGGAAGAATTCCAGTCGAATTACGAGGTCCGATTGGGAAAAAGTCACAAATTATAGGCTTCAGAACGTAACACACTAACTGAGTCCAATTTGAGACGTTGACGCACGGATGGAGCTAACTTGTTTCGACTGTCCCAAATCTTGTTCCAACACTTCAAATCTGTTGAAACAATAGTAATGGAAGAGTTTGAGTCCAATTACAAGGTCTGGTTGCGAAGAAGTCACAAGTTATAGGCTTCAGAATGTGAGACACAAACTGAGTCCAATTTGAGACGTTGACGCACGGATGGAGCTAACTTGTTTCGACTATCACGAATCTTGATCCAACACTTCAAATCTGTTGAAACAATAGTAATGGAATAGTTGGAGTCCAATTACGAGGTCTGATTGCGAAAAAGTCAAAAGTTATAGGCTTTGAAATGTAACTCACAAACTGAGTCCAATTAAAGACATTGACGCATGGATGGAGCTAACTTGTTTCGACTGTCCCGAATCTTGTTCCAACACTTCAAATGTGTTGAAACAATAGTAGTGGAAGAATTCGAGTCTAATTACGAGGTCCGGTTGCGAAAAAGTCACAAGTTATAGGCTTCGGAATGTAACTCACAAACTGAGTCCAATTTCAGACGATGACGAACAGATGGACCTAACTTGTTTCGACTGTCATGAATCTTGTTCCAACACTTCAAAAGTGTTCAAACAATAGTAATGGAAGAGTTTGAGTAAAATTACAAGGTCCGGTTGCGACAAAGTCACAAGTTATAGGCTTCGGAATGTAACACTCAAACTGAGTCCAATTTGAGACGTTGATGCACGGATGGAGCTAACTTGTTTCTACTGTCACGAATCTTGTTCCAACAATTCAAATTTGTTAAAACAATAGTAATGGAAGAGTTTGAGTCCAATTACAAGGTCCGATTGCTAAAAAGCCATAAGTTATAGGCTTCGGAATGTAACACACAAACCTAGTCCAATTAAAGACATTGACGCACGGATGGGGCTAACTTCTTTCGCCTGTCCCGAATCTTGTTCCAACACTTCAAATGTGTTGAAACAATAGTAATGGAAGAGTTTGAGTTAAATTATGAGGTTCGGTTGCGACAAAGTCACAACTTATAGGCTTCGGAATGTAACACACTAACTGAGTCCAATTTGAGACGTTGTCGCACGGATGGAGGTAACTTGTTTCGACTATACCGAATCTTGGTCCAACACTTCAGATGTGTTGAAACAATACTAATGGAAGAGTTTTCGTAAAATTACGAGGTCCGGTTGCGACAAAGTCACAAGTTATATGCTTTGGAATGTAACACACAAACTGAGTCCAATTTCAGACGTTGACGTACGGATGGAGCTAACTTTGTTCGACTGTCATGAATCTTGTTCCAACACTTCAAAAGTGTTGAAACAATAGTAATGGAAGAGTTTGAGTCTAATTACGAGATCCGATTTCGAAAAAGTCACAAATTATAGGCTTAGGAATGTAAAACACAAACTCAGTCCAATTTCAGATGTTGACGCAAGGATGGAGCTAACTTGTTTCGACTGTCCCAAATCTTGTTCCAACACTTCAAATCTGTTGAATCAATAGTAATAGAAGAGTTTGAGTCAAATTATGAGGTCCGGTTGCGAAAAAGTCACAAGTTATAGGCTTCGGAATGTATCACACAAACTAAGTCCAATTAAAGACATGGACGCACGGACGGAGCTAACTTGTTTCGACTATCCCGAATCTTGTTCCAACACTTCAAATGTGTTGAAACAGTAGTAATAAAAGAATTCGAGTCGAATTACGAGGTCCGATTGGGAAAAAGTCACAAGTTATAGGCTTCGGAACGTAACACACTAACTGAGTCAAATTTGAGACGTTGACGCACGGATGAAGCTAACTTGTTTCGACTGTCCCAAATCTTGTTCCAACACTTCAAATCTATTGAAACAATAGTAATGGAAGAGTTTGAGTCCAATTACAAGGTCTGGTTGCGAAGAAGTCACAAGTTATAGGCTTCAGAATGTGAAACACAATCTGAGTCCAATTTGAGACGTTGACGTACGGATGGAGCTAACTTGTTTCGACTGTCCCGAATCTTGTTCCAACACTTCAAATGTGTTGAAACAATAGTAGTGGAAGAATTCGAGTCTAATTACGAGGTCCGGTTGCGAAAAAGTCACAAGTTATAGGCTTCGGAATGTAACTCACAAACTGAGTCCAATTAAAGACATGGACGCACGGACGGAGCTAACTTGTTTTGACTATCCCGAATCTTGTTCCAACACTTCAAATGTGTTGAAACAGTAGTAATGGAAGAATTCGAGTCGAATTACGAGGTCCGATTGGGAAAAAGTCACAAGTTATAGGCTTCGGAACGTAACACACTAACTGAGTCCAATTTGAGACGTTGACGTACGGATGGAGCTAACTTGTTTCGACTGTCCCAAATCTTGTTCCAACACTTCAAATCTGTTGAAACAATAGTAATGGAAGAGTTTGAGTCCAATTACAAGGTCTGGTTGCGAAGAAGTCACAAGTTATAGGCTTCAGAATGTGAGACACAAACTGAGTCCAATTTGAGACGTTGACGCACGGATGGAGCTAACTTGTTTCGACTGTCACGAATCTTGATCCAACACTTCAAATCTGTTGAAACAATAGTAATGGAATAGTTGGAGTCCAATTACGAGGTCTGATTGCGAAAAAGTCAAAAGTTATAGGCTTTGAAATGTAACTCACAAACTGAGTCCAATTAAAGACATTGACGCATGGATGGAGCTAACTTGTTTCGACTGTCCCGAATCTTGTTCCAACACTTCAAATGTGTTGAAACAATAGTAGTGGAAGAATTCGAGTCTAATTACGAGGTCCGGTTGCGAAAAAGTCACAAGTTATAGGCTTCGGAATGTAACTCACAAACTGAGTCCAATTTCAGACGATGACGAACGGATGGACCTAACTTGTTTCGACTGTCATGAATCTTGTTCCAACACTTCAAAAGTGTTCAAACAATAGTAATGGAAGAGTTTGAGTAAAATTACAAGGTCCGGTTGCGACAAAGTCACAAGTTATAGGCTTCGGAATGTAACACTCAAACTGAGTCCAATTTGAGACGTTGATGCACGGATGGAGCTAACTTGTTTCTACTGTCACGAATCTTGTTCCAACAATTCAAATTTGTTAAAACAATAGTAATGGAAGAGTTTGAGTCCAATTACAAGGTCCGATTGCTAAAAAGCCATAAGTTATAGGCTTCGGAATGTAACACACAAACTGAGTCCAATTAAAGACATTGACGCACAGATGGAGCTAACTTCTTTCGCCTGTCCCGAATCTTGTTCCAACACTTCAAATGTGTTGAAACAATAGTAATGGAAGAGTTTGAGTTAAATTATGAGGTTCGGTTGCGACAAAGTCACAAGTTATAGGCTTCGGAATGTAACACACTGACTGAGTCCAATTTGAGACGTTGGCGCACGGATGGAGGTAACTTGTTTCAACTATACCGAATCTTGGTCCAACACTTCAGATGTGTTGAAACAATAGTAATGGAAGAGTTTAAGTAAAATTACGAGGTCCGGTTGCGACAAAGCCACAAGTTATATGCTTTGGAATGTAACACACAAACTGAGTCCAATTTCAGACGTTGACGTACGGATGGAGCTAACTTTGTTCGACTGTCATGAATCTTGTTCCAACACTTCAAAAGTGTTGAAACAATAGTAATAGAAGAGTTTGAGTCTAATTACGAGATCCGATTTCGAAAAAGTCACAAGTTATAGGCTTCAGAATGTGAGACACAAACTGAGTCTAATTTGAGATGTTGACGCACGGATAGAGCTAACTTGTTTCTACTGTCACGAATCTTGTTCCAACAATTCAAATTTGTTAAAACAATAGTAATGGAAGAGTTTGAGTCCAATTACAAGGTCCGATTGCTAAAAAGCCATAAGTTATAGGCTTCGGAATGTAACACACAAACTGAGTCCAATTAAAGACATTGACGCACGGATGGAGCTAACTTCTTTCGCCTGTCCCGAATCTTGTTCCAACACTTCAAATGTGTTGAAACAATAGTAATGGAAGAGTTTGAGTTAAATTATGAGGTTCGGTTGCGACAAAGTCACAAGTTATAGGCTTCGGAATGTAACACACTAACTGAGTCCAATTTTAGACGTTGACGCAGGGATGGAGGTAACTTGTTTCGACTATACCGAATCTTGTTCCAACACTTCAGATGTGTTGAAACAATAGTAATGGAAGAGTTTAAGTAAAATTACGAGGTCCGGTTGCGACAAAGTCACAAGTTATATGCTTTGGAATGTAACACACAAACTGAGTCCAATTTCAGACGTTGACGTACGGATGGAGCTAACATTGTTTGACTGTCATGAATCTTGTTCCAACACTTCAAAAGTGTTGAAACAATAGTAATAGAAGAGTTTGAGTCTAATTACGAGATCCGATTTCGAAAAAGTCACAAATTATAGGCTTAGGAATGTAAAACACAAACTGAGTCCAATTTCAGAAGTTGACGCACGGATAGAGCTAACTTGTTTCGACTGTCCCAAATCTTGTTCCAACACTTCAAATCTGTTGAATCAATACTAATAGAAGAGTTTGAGTCAAATTATGAGGTCCGGTTGCGAAAAAGTCACAAGTTATAGGCTTCGGAATGTATCACACAAACTAAGTCCAATTTGTGACGTTGACGAACGGATGGAGCTAACTTGTTTCGACTGTCACGAAACTTGTTCCAACACTTCAAATGTGTTCAAACAATAGTAATGGAAGAGTTTGAGTTCAATTACGAGGTCCGGTTGCGAAAAAGTCACAAGTTATAGGCTTCGGAATGTAACACACAAACTGAGTCCAATTAAAGACATTGACGCACGGACGGAGCTAACTTGTTTTGACTGTCCCGAATCTTGTTCCAACACTTCAAATGTGTTGAAACAGTAGTAATGGAAGAATTCGAGTCGAATTACGAGGTCCGATTGGGAAAAAGTCACAAGTTATAGGCTTCGGAACGTAACACACTAACTGAGTCCAATTTGAGACGTTGACGCACGGATGGAGCTAACTTATTTCGACTGTCCAAAATCTTGTTCCAACACTTCAAATCTGTTGAAACAATAGTAATGGAAGAGTTTGAGTCCAATTACAAGGTCTGGTTGTGAAGAAGTCACAAGTTATAGGCTTCAGAATGTGAGACAAACTGAGTCCAATTTGAGACGTTGACGCACGGATGGAGCTAACTTGTTTCGACTGTCACGAATCTTGATCCAACACTTCAAATGTGTTGAAACAATAGTAATGGAATAGTTGGAGTCCAATTACGAGGTCCGATTGCGAAAAAGTCAAAAGTTATAGGCTTTGAAATGTAACTCACAAACTGAGTCCAATTAAAGACATTGACGCATGGATGGAGCTAACTTGTTTCGACTGTCCCGAATCTTGTTCCAACACTTCAAATGTGTTGAAACAATAGTAGTGGAAGAATTCGAGTCTAATTACGAGGTCCGGTTGCGAAAAAGTCACAAGTTATAGGCTTCGGAATGTAACTCACAAACTGAGTCCAATTTCAGACGTTGACGCACGGATGGAGCTAACTTGTTTCGACTGTCATGAATCTTGTTCCAACACTTCAAAAGTGTTGAAACAATAGTAATGGAAGAGTTTGAGTAAAATTACGAGGTCCGGTTGCGACAAAGTCACAAGTTATAGGCTTCGGAATGTAACACTCAAACTGAGTCCAATTTGAGACGTTGACGCACGGATGGAGCTAACTTGTTTCTACTGTCACGAATCTTGTTCCAACAATTCAAATTTGTTAAAACAATAGTAATGGAAGAGTTTGAGTCCAATTACGAGGTCCGATTGCTAAAAAGCCATAAGTTATAGGCTTCGGAATGTAACACACAAACTTAGTCCAATTAAAGACATTGATGCACGGATGGAGCTAACTTCTTTCGACTGTCCCGAATCTTGTTCCAACACTTCAAATGTGTTGAAACAATAGTAATGGAAGAGTTTGAATAAAATTATGAGGTCCGGTTGCGACAAAGTCACAAGTTATAGGCTTCGGAATGTAACAAACAAACTGGGTCCAATTTGAGACGTTGGCGCACGGATGGAGCTAACTTGTTTCTACTGTCCCGAATCTTGTTCCAACACTTCAAATGTGTTGAAACAATAGTAATGGAAGAGTTTGAGTAAAATTATGAGGTCCGGTTGCGACAAAGTCACAAGGTATAGGCTTCGGAATGTAACACACAAACTGAGTCCAATTTGAGACGTTGACGCACGGATGGAGCTAACTTGTTTCTACTGTCACGAATCTTGATCCAAGAATTCAAATGTTTGAAAACAATAGTAATGGAATAGTTTGAGTCCAATTACAAGGTCCGATTACTAAAAAGCCATAAGTTATAGGCTTCGGAATGTAACATTCAAATTGAGTCCAATTAGAGACGTTGACGCACGGATAGAGCTAACTTGTTTCGACTGTCCCGAATCTTGTTCCAACACTTCAAATGTGTTGAAACAATTGTAATGGAAGAGTTTGTTTCCAATTACGATTTTCGGTTGCGAAAAAGTCACAAGTTATAGGCTTCGGAATGTAACACACAAACTGAGTCTAATTTGAGACGTTGACGCATGGATGGAGCTAACTTGTTTCTACTGTCACGAATCTTGTTCCAACAATTCAAATTTGTCAAAACAATTGTAATGGAAGAGTTTGAGTAAAATTACAAAGTCCGATTGCTAAAAAGCCATAAGTTATAGGCTTCGGAATGTAACACACAAACTGAGTCCGATTAAAAACATTGATGCACGGATGGAGCTAACTTGTTTCGACTGTCCCGAATCTTGTTCCAACACTTCAAATGTGTTCAAACAATTGTAATGGAAGAGTTTGAGTCCAATTAGGAGGTCCGGTTGCGAAAAAGTCGCAAGTTATAGGCTTCGGAATGTAACAAACAAACTGAGTCCAATTATAGACATTGAGGCACGGATGGAGATAACTTGTTTCGACGGTCCCAAATCTTGTTCCAACACTTCAAATTTGTTGAAACAATAGTAATGGAAGAGTTTGAGTACAATTACGAGGTCTGGTTGCGAAAAAGTCACAAGTTATAGGCTTCAGAATGTGAGACACAAACTGAGTCTAATTTGAGATGTTGACGCACGGATAGAGCTAACTTGTTTCTACTGTCACGAATCTTGTTCCAACAATTCAAATTTGTTAAAACAATAGTAATGGAAGAGTTTGAGTCCAATTACAAGGTCCGATTGCTAAAAAGCCATAAGTTATAGGCTTCGGAATGTAACACACAAACTTAGTCCAATTAAAGACATTGATGCACGGATGGAGCTAACTTCTTTCGACTGTCCCGAATCTTGTTCCAACACTTCAAATGTGTTGAAACAATAGTAATGGAAGAGTTTGAATAAAATTATGAGGTCCGGTTGCGACAAAGTCACAAGTTATAGGCTTCGGAATGTAACAAACAAACTGGGTCCAATTTGAGACGTTGGCGCACGGATGGAGCTAACTTGTTTCTACTGTCCCGAATCTTGTTCCAACACTTCAAATGTGTTGAAACAATAGTAATGGAAGAGTTTGAGTAAAATTATGAGGTCCGGTTGCGACAAAGTCACAAGGTATAGGCTTCGGAATGTAACACACAAACTGAGTCCAATTTGAGACGTTGACGCACGGATGGAGCTAACTTGTTTCTACTGTCACGAATCTTGATCCAAGAATTCAAATGTTTGAAAACAATAGTAATGGAATAGTTTGAGTCCAATTACAAGGTCCGATTACTAAAAAGCCATAAGTTATAGGCTTCGGAATGTAACATTCAAATTGAGTCCAATTAGAGACGTTGACGCACGGATAGAGCTAACTTGTTTCGACTGTCCCGAATCTTGTTCCAACACTTCAAATGTGTTGAAACAATTGTAATGGAAGAGTTTGTTTCCAATTACGATTTTCGGTTGCGAAAAAGTCACAAGTTATAGGCTTCGGAATGTAACACACAAACTGAGTCTAATTTGAGACGTTGACGCATGCATGGAGCTAACTTGTTTCTACTGTCACGAATCTTGTTCCAACAATTCAAATTTGTCAAAACAATTGTAATGGAAGAGTTTGAGTCCAATTACAAAGTCCGATTGCTAAAAAGCCATAAGTTATAGGCTTCGGAATGTAACACACAAACTGAGTCCGATTAAAAACATTGATGCACGGATGGAGCTAACTTGTCTCGACGGTCCCAAATCTTGTTCCAACACTTCAAATTTGTTGAAACAATAGTAATGGAAGAGTTTGAGTACAATTACGAGGTCTGGTTGCGAAAAAGTCACAAGTTATAGGCTTCAGAATGTGAGACACAAACTGAGTCTAATTTGAGATGTTGACGCACGGATAGAGATAACTTGTTTCTACTGTCACGAATCTTGTTCCAACAATTCAAATTTGTTAAAACAATAGTAATGGAAGAGTTTGAGTCCAATTACAAGGTCCGATTGCTAAAAAGCCATAAGTTATAGGCTTCGAAATGTAACATACAAACTTAGTCCAATTTGCGACGCTGACGCACGGATGGAGCTAACTTGTTTCGACTATTCCGAATCTTGTTCCAACACTTCAAATGTGTTGAAACAACAGTAATGGAAGAGTTTGAGTAAAATTACGAGGTCCGGTTGTGACAAAGTCACAAGTTATAGGCTTCGGAATGTAACACACAAACTGAGTCCAATTTGAGACGTTGACGCACGGATGGAGCTAACTTTTTTCTACTGTCCTGAATCTTGTTCCAACACTACAAATCTGTTGAAACAATAGTAATGGAAGAGTTCGAGTCTAATTACGAGATCCGATTGCGAAAAAGCCACAAATTATAGGCTTCGGAATGTAACATACAAATTGAGTCCAATTTGAGTCGTTGACGCACGGATGGAGCTAAGTTGTTTCTACTGTCACGAATCTTGTTCCAACAATTCAAATGTCTTAAAACAATAGTAATGTAATAGTTTGAGTCCAATTACGAGGTCCGATTGCTAAAAAGCCATAAGTTATAGTCTTCTGAATGTAACATACAAACTGAGACCAATTTGAGACGTTGACGCATGGATGGAGCTAACTTGTTTCTACTGTCACGAATCTTGTTCCAACGATTCAAATTTGTTAAAACAATAGTAATGGAAGAGTTTGATTCCAATTACAAGGTCCGATTGCTAAAAAGCCATAAGTTATAGGCTTCGGAATGCAACATACAAACTGAGTCCAATTTGAGACGTTGACGCACGGATGGAGCTAACTTGTTTCGACTGTCCCGAATCTTGTTCCAACACTTCAAATGTGTTGAAACAATAGTAGTGGAAGAATTCGAGTCTAATTACGAGGTCCGGTTGCGAAAAAGTCACAAGTTATAGGCTTCGGAATGTAACTCACAAACTGAGTCCAATTAAAGACATGGACGCACGGACGGAGCTAACTTGTTTCGACTATCCCGAATCTTGTTCCAACACTTCAAATGTGTTGAAACAGTAGTAATGGAAGAATTCGAGTCGAATTACGAGGTCCGATTGGGAAAAAGTCACAAGTTATAGGCTTTGGAACGTAACACACTAACTGAGTCCAATTTGAGACGTTGACGCACGGATGGAGCTAACTTGTTTCGACTGTCCCAAATCTTGTTCCAACACTTCAAATCTGTTGAAACAATAGTAATGGAAGAGTTTGAGTCCAATTACAAGGTCTGGTTGCGAAGAAGTCACAAGTTATAGGCTTCAGAATGTGAGACACAAACTGAGTCCAATTTGAGACGTTGACGCACGGATGGAGCTAACTTGTTTCGACTGTCACGAATCTTGATCCAACACTTCAAATCTGTTGAAACAATAGTAATGGAATAGTTGGAGTCCAATTACGAGGTCTGATTGCGAAAAAGTCAAAAGTTATAGGCTTTGAAATGTAACTCACAAACTGAGTCCAATTAAAGACATTGACGCATGGATGGAGCTAACTTGTTTCGACTGTCCCGAATCTTGTTCCAACACTTCAAATGTGTTGAAACAATAGTAGTGGAAGAATTCGAGTCTAATTACGAGGTCCGGTTGCGAAAAAGTCACAAGTTATAGGCTTCGGAATGTAACTCACAAACTGAGTCCAATTTCAGACGATGACGAACGGATGGACCTAACTTGTTTCGACTGTCATGAATCTTGTTCCAACACTTGAAAAGTGTTCAAACAATAGTAATGGAAGAGTTTGAGTAAAATTACAAGGTCCGGTTGCGACAAAGTCACAAGTTATAGGCTTCGGAATGTAACACTCAAACTGAGTCCAATTTGAGACGTTGATGCACGGATGGAGCTAACTTGTTTCTACTGTCACGAATCTTGTTCCAACAATTCAAATTTGTTAAAACAATAGTAATGGAAGAGTTTGAGTCCAATTACAAGGTCCGATTCCTAAAAAGCCATATGTTATAGGCTTCAGAATGTAACACACAAACTGAGTCCAATTAAAGACATTGACGCACGGATGGAGCTAACTTCTTTCGCCTGTCCCGAATCTTGTTCCAACACTTCAAATGTGTTGAAACAATAGTAATGGAAGAGTTTGAGTTAAATTATGAGGTTCGGTTGCGACAAAGTCACAAGTTATAGGCTTCGGAATGTAACACACTAACTGAGTCCAATTTGAGACGTTGACGCACGGATGGAGGTAACTTGTTTCGACTATACCGAATCTTGGTCCAACACTTCAGATGTGTTGAAACAATAGTAATGGAAGAGTTTAAGTAAAATTACGAGGTCCGGTTGCGACAAAGTCACAAGTTATATGCTTTGGAATGTAACTCACAAACTGAGTCCAATTTCAGACGTTGACGTACGGATGGAGCTAACTTTGTTCGACTGTCACGAATCTTGTTCCAACAATTCAAATGTCTTAAAACAATAGTAATGTAATAGTTTGAGTCCAATTACGAGGTCCGATTGCTAAAAAGCCATAAGTTATAGTCTTCTGAATGTAACATACAAACTGAGACCAATTTGAGACGTTGACGCATGGATGGAGCTAACTTGTTTCTACTGTCACGAATCTTGTTCCAACAATTCAAATTTGTTAAAACAATAGTAATGGAAGAGTTTGAGGTCCAATTACAAGGTCCGATTGCTAAAAAGCCATAAGTTATAGGCTTCGGAATGTAACACACAAACTGAGTCCAATTTGAGACGTTGACGCACGGATAGAGCTAACTTGTTTCTACTGTCACGAATCTTGTTCCAATAATTCAAATTTGTTAAAACATTAGTAATGGAAGAGTTTGAGTCCAATTACAAGGTCCGATTGCTAAAAAGCCATAAGTTATATGCTTCAGAATGAAACATACAAACTGAGTCCAATTTGAGACGTTGACGCACGGATGGAGCTAACTTGTTTCGACTGTCCCAAATCTTGTTCCAACACTTCAAATCTGTTGAAACAATAGTAATGGAATAGTTGGAGTCCAATTACGAGGTCTGATTGCGAAAAAGTCAAAAGTTATAGGCTTTGAAATGTAACTCACAAACTGAGTCCAATTAAAGACATTGACGCATGGATGGAGCTAACTTGTTTCGACTGTCCCGAATCTTGTTCCAACACTTCAAATGTGTTGAAATAATAGTAGTGGAAGAATTCGAGTCTAATTACGAGGTCCGGTTGCGAAAAAGTCAAAAGTTATAGGCTTCGGAATGTAACTCACAAACTGAGTCCAATTTCAGACGATGACGAACGGATGGACCTAACTTGTTTCGACTGTCATGAATCTTGTTCCAACACTTCAAAAGTGTTCAAACAATAGTAATGGAAGAGTTTGAGTAAAATTACCAGGTCCGGTTGCGACAAAATCACGAGTTATAGGCTTCGGAATGTAACACTCAAACTGAGTCCAATTTGAGACGTTGATGCACGGATGGAGCTAACTTGTCTCTACTGTCACGAATCTTGTTCCAACAATTCAAATTTATTAAAACAATAGTAATGGAAGAGTTTGAGTCCAATTACAAGGTCCGATTGCTAAAAAGCCCTATGTTATAAGCTTCGGAATGTAACACACAAACTGAGTCCAATTAAAGACATTGACGCACGGATGGAGCTAACTTCTTTCGCCTGTCCCAAATCTTGTTCCAACACTTCAAATGTGTTCAAACAATAGTAATGGAAGAGTTTGAGTTAAATTATGAAGTTCGGTTGCGACAAAGTCACAAGTTATAGGCTTCGGAATGTAACACACTAACTGAGTCCAATTTGAGACGTTGACGCACGGATGGAGGTAACTTGTTTCGACTATACCGAATCTTGGTCCAACACTTCAGATGTGTTGAAACAATAGTAATGGAAGAGTTTAAGTAAAATTACGAGGTCCGGTTGCGACAAAGTCACAAGTTATATGCTTTGGAATGTAACACACAAACTGAGTCCAATTTCAGACGTTGACGTACGGATGGAGCTAACTTTGTTCGACTGTCATGAATCTTGTTCCAACACTTCAAAAGTGTTGAAGCAATAGTAATGGAAGAGTTTGAGTCTAATTACGAGATCCGATTTCGAAAAAGTCACAAATTATAGGCTTAGGAATGTAAAACACAAACTGAGTCCAATTTCAGATGTTGACGCACAGATGGAGCTAACTTGTTTCGACTGTCCCAAATCTTGTTCCAACACTTCAAAATCTGTTGAATCAATAGTAATTGGAAGAGTTTGAGTCAAATTATGAGGTCCGGTTGCGAAAAGTCACAAGTTATAGGCTTCGGAATGTATCACACAAACTAAGTCCAATTTGTGACGTTGACGAACGGATGGAGCAACTTGTTTCGACTGTCACGAAACTTGTTCCAACACTTCAAATGTGTTGAAACAATAGTAATGGAAGAGTTTGAGTTCAATTACGAGGTCCGGTTGCGAAAAAGTCACAAGTTTATAGGCTTCGGAATGTAACACACAAACTGAGTCCAATTAAAGACATGGACACACGGACGGAGCTAACTTGTTTCGACTATCCCGAATCTTGTTCCAACACTTCAAATGTGTTGAAACAGTAGTAATGGAAGAATTCCAGTCGAATTACGAGGTCCATTGGAAAAAGTCACAAATTATAGGCTTCGAACGTAACACACTAACTGAGTCCAATTTGAGACATTGACGCACAGATGGACTAACTTGTTTTCGACTGTCCCAAATCTTGTTCCAACACTTCAAATCTGTTGAAACAATAGTAATGGAAGAGTTTGAGGTCCAATTACAAGGTCTGGTTGCGAAGAAGTCACAAGATAGGCTTCAGAATGTGAGACACAAACTGAGTCCAATTTGAGACGTTGACGCACGGATGGAGCTAACTTGTTTCGACTATCACGAATCTTGATCCAACACTTCAAATCTGTTGAAACATAGTAATGGAATAGTTGGAGTCCAATTACGAGGTCTGATTGCGAAAAAGTCAAAAGTTATAGGCTTTGAAATGTAACTCACAAACTGAGTCCAATTAAAGACATTGACGCATGATGGAGCTAACTTGTTTCGACTGTCCCGAATCTTGTTCCCAACACTTCAAATGTGTTGAAACAATAGTAGTGGAAGAATTCGAGTCTAATTACGAGGTCCGGTTGCGAAAAAGTCACAAGTTATAGGCTTCGGAATGTAACTCACAAACTGAGTCCAATTTCAGACGATGACGAACGGATGGACCTAACTTGTTTCGACTGTCATGAATCTTGTTCCAACACTTCAAAAGTGTTCAAACAATAGTAATGGAAGAGTTTGAGTAAAATTACAAGGTCCGGTTGCGACAAAGTCACAAGTTATAGGCTTGGAATGTAACACACAAACTGAGTCCAATTTCAGACGTTGACGTACGGATGGAGCTAACTTGTTTCGACTGTCATGAATCTTGTTCCAACACTTCAAAGTGTTGAACAATAGTAATGGAAGAGTTTGAGTCTAATTACGAGATCCGATTTCGAAAAAGCCACAAATTATAGGCTTAGGAATGTAAACACAAACTCAGTCCAATTTCAGATGTTGACGCACAGATGGAGCTAACTTGTTTCGACTGTCCCAAATCTTGTTCCAACACTTCAAATCTGTTGAATCAATAGTAATAGAAGAGTTTGAGTCAAATTTGAGGTCCGGTTGCGAAAAAGTCACAAGTTATAGGCTTCGGAATGTAACACACAAACTAAGTCCAATTTGTGACGTTGACGAACGGATGGAGCTAACTTGTTTCGACTGTCACGAACTTGTTCCAACACTTCAAAGTGTTGAAACAATAGTAATGGAAGAGTTTGAGTTCAATTACGAGGTCCGGTTGCGAAAAAGTCACAAGTTATAGGCTTCGGAATGTAACACACAAACTGAGTCCAATTAAAGACATGGACGCACGGACGGAGCTAACTTGTTTCGACTATCCCGAATCTTGTTCCAACACTTCAAATGTGTTGAAACAGTAGTAATGGAAGAATTCGAGTCAAATTACGAGGTCCGATTGGAAAAAGTCACAAGTTATAGCCTTCGGAACGTAACACAAACTGAGTCCAATTTAGACGTTGACGCACGATGGAGCTAACTTGTTTCGACTGTCCCAAATCTTGTTCCAACACTTCAAATCTGTTGAAACAATAGTAATGGAAGAGTTTGAGTCCAATTACAAGGTCTGGTTGCGAAGAAGTCACAAGTTATAGGCTTCAGAATGTGAACACAAACTCAGTCCAATTTGAGACGTTGACGCACGGATGGAGCTAACTTGTTTCGACTGTCACGAATCTTGATCCAACACTTCAAATCTGTTGAAACAATAGTAATGGAATAGTTGGAGTCCAATTACGAGGTCTGATTGCGTAAAAGTCAAAGTTATAGGCTTGAAATGTAACTCACAAACTGAGTCCAATGAAAGACATTGACGCATGGATGGAGCTAACTTGTTTCGACTGTCCCGAATCTTGTTCCAACACTTCAAATGTGTTGAAACAATAGTAGTGGAAGAATTCGAGTCTAATTACGAGGTCCGGTTGCGAAAAAGTCACAAGTTATAGGCTTCGGAATGTAACTCACAAACTGAGTCCAATTTCAGACGATGACGAACGGATGGACCTAACTTGTTTCGACTGTCATGAACCTTGTTCCAACACTTCAAAAGTGTTCAAAACAATAGTAATGAAGAGTTTGAGTAAAATTACA